>CM026198.1:10788551-11351051 GCA_014839995.1 Xenentodon cancila | reverse complement strand
GCAGAAGTGACTGATTTAGTCAATAAGCTCCAAACGTTGTTCACACACTTGGCGCTTATTGGCTGAGCACAGATGAGCCTCCGGTGAAATCATCTGATAGCGCTGTCTTATCACTGATGTTCAGGACTTGGTCTAAATGTGTAAATAATTAGTCAATGTTACAGAGTCTGGCCAACGTAGGACATGAGGGGGGAAAAAAAAAAAAAAAATCTGCTGACGCACAGCTCTGCTCGCTGCACTGAATGCAAACAGCAATATTGTATTGATTATATTTAAGGCAAAATAAAAAAACTTTTAAAATGTTATTTCACTCACAGTAACTTTTAAATAAATACCAAAATGTGTATAAAAAAAAAATCTTTTCACAAATTGAGAAAAGGCAATTGTTGTTTTCCCCTGATGCGTGTGTCCTGCACTGCGAGTTAAACTGAACACAGACTATCAGGCATTCAATGGACTTTGATTTGGCTCAGCCGTTTGGAAGTACACAGCAACGCCTCTCTTTGGATGTCATAAAAAAAAAAAAAAAAAAGGACCCAGCCAGAAAATATATAAATGCAGAAGAAAAGATGCTTCTTTCCTTCCCGTGCAGTGAGGCCTTTCATGGATTAGTGTGGCAACAAGTAACTGACCAAACGGACACTTAAGTTTAACTAAAATAATGTAAGTGTTGTTTGTTTTTATTTATATAAATACATATATATGTGTATCAACAATCTGGACTTCACTGTGGCTCAAGTAAAAAGATAAATGATTAGTTCATGCGGGTGACTGTTTATGTGGTTTTCAAAGAGACGATCCATCCCTGTGTTGAAATGTACATGTGTACACCTGTCTGTTGATGCACACCTGTCTGCACAGAGACAAGAAACATGGTAGGACTTAAGCCCTCAGATGTCCCCCCTCCTCTGGGGGTGAAGATGGCGAGCGCCGGGGCAGCGGCCTGCGTAGCTGATATTGTCACATTTCCTCTGGACACAGCAAAAGTCAGACTACAGGTACCTGTTCAGTTATATCATTTCACAATTCAGGAAAACAGTGCGATGTTTGCACGTCTGACTGAGCAGTGTTTCATCTCCCTCTGCCAACCTCAAATCACTTTTCTGCACCATTAAAAGCTGGTTTTACCCTCATGGTTGTGACGTGTGACCCCAGATTCAGGGAGAAAAGAAGGCAGTGGGAGGCATCCGCTACAGGGGCGTGTTTGGGACAATCAGCACCATGATCCGGACAGAGGGGCCCACGTCGCTGTATAATGGGCTGGTGGCTGGACTGCAGAGGCAGGTCTGCTTCGCCTCCATCAGAATCGGTCTCTACGACAGCGTAAAAAATGTCTACACTGGTGGCAAAGACAGTAAGTGGTTGCTTCTGAAATATAGGAAAGTATCTTAATGACCATCGGTCACTAAGTAAAGGTGGATACAAAAATAAATAAAACCGGTCTCGTCAGTTCAGACCAGTCATGTCTGGACGGCTCCCAGAGGATTTTACAATCTGTTTAAGCATACAAACTCAGCTGAGATGAGCATGTCTGAACATCCACGCTGCAGGATGTACAGACATGCAACGCAAACATGTGCAGAGTAGTCAAAGAAAACTATTGAAAACATCAAGGTTGATGAGGAAAAAAGAAATGAAGGAAAAGACTTTGCAATAAATGTATTTAGCTGAAGAAATTTGCCCATTTTAATTTGTCTTCTGTACTGAATAAACTGGCTTTGCAAGCAAAATGTTGATTTTAATTAAAAAAAAATCTGGCATAAATAATAGTGTACCTTGAGCTGTGTATAACCGATATCTGTCCATCCTCCCCCAGACCCGGGGGTGCTGGTGCGGATCTTGGCTGGCTGCACGACGGGTGCCATGGCGGTGTCCTTTGCGCAGCCCACCGACGTTGTTAAGGTTCGCTTCCAAGCCCAGATGAACCTGAGTGGCGTGGCCCGACGGTACAACGGCACGTTGCAGGCCTACAGACACATCTTCCAGAACGAAGGCCTGCGTGGACTCTGGAAAGGTGCCCTCATTAGTCTCAGACACCACGGACGAACGCAGCCGTGAAATCGTGTGTCCATAACGTATGTGACCGCGCGTGTCGTGCAGGTACGCTTCCCAACATCACCAGAAACGCGCTGGTCAACTGCACGGAGCTGGTGACGTACGACCTGATCAAGGAGGCCATCCTCGGACACGACCTGCTGTCAGGTGAGAGCGCTCGCTGCGCCCCCCAGAGACGCGTCGCGACCCAGACACCAACAGGCGACCTGACACTTCCCAGCTCTCTTCACAGACAACCTCCCGTGCCACTTCGTGTCCGCCTTCGGTGCCGGCTTTGTAACCACGGTGATCGCTTCCCCAGTGGACGTGGTAAAAACCAGATATATGAACTCTCCGCCGGGCCAGTACACGAGCGCCATCAACTGCGCCTGGACCATGATGACCAAAGAGGGGCCGACGGCCTTCTACAAGGGGTAAGCTTCGCGCCCCCGGCCGTCATCTCACGGGTCCCTCCTCACCACAGGCCTGACCTCCCTTTCTCATCTTTGTGCAGATTTGTTCCTTCGTTTCTGAGGTTGGGATCGTGGAACGTCGTGATGTTTGTCTCTTTCGAGCAGATCAAAAGGGCCATGATGGCCACAAAGAAGAGGGTCGAGTTGAGCAACTGAGGCCACCGGCAGGTTGCTGGAGCATCAAGGACACTTCACTTCACTTCACTTCTTCACATTATTCAACAAGCTTCTTGCCACAAAAAGGAGGACCAGCTTACCTTGAAATTGTGGCGATATATTTAACTGTGTGTGTGTGAGAGAGAGAGAAAACTCAATAGTTTTTATTTTATATTTATAATTTGCCACCATGAGCCCAGACTAGAAGGAAATGGTACAGAACCGAGGTTAGTTTGCACTTTTAGGCCTGTAGATCTGAAATTGTCAGCGATATGCGTCATGCAGCTCACAACAGTGCTCATTTATATGTGACAATCCGAAATATATTTGACTAGTTTTACAGATGTTGTTGTGCTTTTTTTTTTTTTTTTTCCAACAAATGGACGCGAAACACATCTGAAATCAAATGTGAATTTATTAACTTCGAGCAAGACAAACCTTCCTCCTCAGTAAATCACAGCATAAAAATAAGTAATAAAATATCAGTCTTAAGACATACAAATTCATGAAAAGTGGAATATACAACCGTATTTAGTATTACATCACTGATAATTACGACATGGTACATGGAGATGGATTAAACCGTGTGTGATGTTCAAGACATCCTTGAAGATGGAGCGTCGGAGAGTGAGTTTTAGCCGAGAGCACTAAATGTGAAATACCTGAGCGGGGCAATCCCAAGAACACGCACTACAGCCGAGTAAAGCTGTCCATCACGGCTTCTCTTTTAGTGTAAAAATCTGAACGGCAGAAGTGCTTAAAGCCTCACAAATCTTGATCACAGAGTCCTCGGCAGAGGTTCCTTCTCCATCGGGAACAAATTGACCTGTGGAATGGTTATTTCTGAGGTACGGGGAGTTTGTGCTCTACTTAGGAACAATTTACTATCGTAGAAAGGACGGACTACGCATCACTAATGAGTCATCTAACCAAACGGAAAAGGGCTGGGTTGTTTTTTTATTTTAAACTGGCCAACTTCATGGTGCTTCATGTCTCCAGTAGGAGTATCCCTACTTCCTTGTTCCAGGTCAAACAATCATACAGGCAATGAGGGGGTCAGGTAAGACTTGTGAAAACATGTTAGTTTGAACGGATACTCGGTGAGAGAGACACGCCAGGGTCCTGTAGATGAGTCTTAACTATGCTATGGAACTTTTCTCTGTATTGATTAAACTGCATGATGCTCTCTGGCTCTTCTGCCACCCAGAATTTATCAAACTCATACGCCAGGTAACCTGAAAGAAAGATGGAAACAAAACAAGTTGTGGAAAATTCCTCCTTCAAAATGAGACCCGCAGAAGACTGATGTGGCGTTAAAACTCACAGTACAGCTGATGAAAGTGCCACAGCTCAGGCACGCCCTGCACTGTGTTGAAGAAGTGCGGCTTCAGAGCGCCACTCTTCAGCAGGCTGTAGGCCATCTCTGTCAAGTTGATCCCGACTATGGCGTACGAGTACCTGAAACACACAGCGGTCGCTCCGAGTACAAAGTGGGCGCTGATAACGACTGTGTGTCTGCGCGATCCCAGAGCAAAATAAAATACAGGGGTGCTCGTGCATGAAGGAAGTCTCTTACCCTAATTTAGGATGGTTTGCATGAGACAAAACCTGACGAGCTTCCGCTGTGTAGTTTTCACTGAAAAAACTGGGAAAAAAAACAAAAAAAAATTCAAAGTCAGTCGACTACATGGATGGGACATGGGACAGCAATTCCCAGGAAGAAAGCAATCACTCATAACTGCAGATATTTTAAAAAAAAAAGAAACAAAAGAAGCACTTCTGGTTTGTGTGAGGCACAAATCCCGTTTCGGCTATTTCTGTCAGAATTTATTATCAAGTCAAAATAATAAGGCAGAACGTAAAATATTCCTGGCTGTGTCTGTGTTTACTGGACTTCCAACTGCAAGGTGCAGAATTGAGGGATGGGATTATTTAAACGAATCACTGCAAACTGGTTTATTACCTACTTTACACGTGCAGGGCACCGACAACTGCAGCATTACGCTCCATCGAGTAAAATACATGTCATAAATTTCGCTCTTGACCAGGTTGTGATTGATTGATTGATTGATTGATTGATCACGTGCGGAGGACACACACCGTCAGAAGGAGAGTGTGTGAAAGAGATTTACATTTCTACTACTGTCATTTTGCAGGCTTTCTTTTGTTTTTTGTTTTTTTTTTGTTCGCTTCTCACCCTACAACATTTCCCTTATTCAGCAAAACTAGGTCTTAAATTCATCGTAATATCATAATAAATCTATCTGGAATACCAGATAGCAGACATTATCAGGAGACTGATAATCATGTTATCTTTATTCAAGGAAGGAAATCCAAGATAGACCTGGATTCTGCAAGTCAGAAGGAGCCGCCGGTCACTACCCTCAGCAGGAAAACTCTGCATTTGATCTTCATTTCATCTGCATTTATTTTTACAGCCACGCCGAAGATTTGGCACCTGGGATGTCATTCACATTCTCATAAAATAAATAAATAAAACTCACATAAAACTCAAAAACCATGTAGATGTGTACGTGAACAAGTGAACAAAGCCTAGGAGGATATTTGCTGATAATTGTTCAAAGTTGATCAATTTCTACAACCCAATTAATAAATGTCACCTTGCTTTGAGTACTCACACGAGGTTGATGAGACCCAGCAGGCCCATGCCTCTGAAGTCCGTCTTGGGGTCGTCTCCCTGGAAACCAATGTCTCCCCACTGCTTGGTGATTCTGGACTCCAGTTGGACCGTTGGCATCAACAACTCCCACAGCTGAAAGAAGAAACCATTCCTGGGTAAACATTTAAATTATGAGCTGATGTGCAAGATTTTTGTTTTGTTCCCTTTGAAACATTTGATTGAGTAAACCAGGCAGAAATGTACAACACCAGGCAGGAGTCCACACCTTCAAAAGCATTTTTTCATGTTCAGGGTTGTCCGAGTTAAAGATTTCCTTTCTCAAATCTTCAACGGATGTATACAGACTGTTGTATCCTGTAATCTGTAGCAGACAGATATGCAAGCTTCCTTTGAACCTAAAGAAAGACAAAGATTAGGCCAATAAGTCCTGGATATATTATTTAAAAAAAAACAACAAAAAAAAACAGAACAGTTAAAAGAACTGTGAATGTACAACAAATTCAAGGTAACAGAGAACCCTACAGGGGATCCTTCTGGGGTTTGATATTCTTTGCTTTCATTATTTGATCCACACGTTGTTCTAAATGATCCTTGCTGGTTTCCAAAGCTGCTTTTAGGACCTATGGAAGAACACAGAGGTTTAGGTAACATGATAGAGTCAGACAGGGAGCAGGCACAATGACTCGAATATCTAGAAGCACATCTGTCTGAATGCTGAATAGACTGTACGCTGGAAACCCCTTAGCAAGCCAAAACTAAAAATGACATGTACAGGCACTTTATCAAAACTTGGCAACTGCTGCAAAAGATAAGAACTGATTAAGCTCAGAAGATACGATGTACTTAAATTTTGTACATCCAACAGTCTAATAGATAATGTAGAAGTTGGCAGCAAGCAACACTTTTTAATGAAATCTATGACAATATTTTCTCTTCTACACGTCTGTCTGCACTCGCTTTTTTTTTTCATTTTGCGAGAACAAAGTAATTCTGCTCATCTACACCGAATGCTTACTATTTAAATTAACACAAAAATGGCTTTTTTTTACTCATCTATTTATTTAATTAAAATACTAGTCTAACTCTTTGTGATTTCAAAAAAAAAAAAAAAAAAAAAGTGACATGAAAACAATCTGAGACAAGCAAATCCTTATTTCTTAGAAGCTGTAACAAGTAAACATGATATACTTTTGGTTAACAATTAACTTTAAAATAACACTTTTGCTTAACCGTTGTAAATCAGTTCACCAGTAATGAGCAGGCTTGAATGATCAGGACTAATCAGGAGTGATCAACTGTATAAACATCAAATTAGAGAAACTGTCCCATTAAAAGTTAACTTAGTCCTCAAGACTTGCAGCTGAAGTAAACAATGATTTATTCAACTAAATTCACTAGTGATAAAATGTTCTTACTGGGTTCTTTGAAGACTGGAGAGAGTATTCTAAAAAAAAAAAAAAAAAAAGAAAAAAAGGGCACAAGAGAAAGATTAGTGAAATTAGTGAGATTTCAAAAATAAAACCAGGAAAACTGCATCACATGCGTTCACCTGCTTTGGTGGTTCTCGACGCCCCTGGTTTGTACCCTGAGCATATTCTCTGCAGCTCGCATGTTCCTGTCGCTTGTCTGATGAGCCACTTCAGCCAGTATCTCAGAAACGATGTGTAGACGTACTGCCAGATGTACCCAAACATTTTCTAGACAGACACACACAAAGAAAAATAAATTATTCATGGAGACGGGGAATAGTTTCTTGTCACTTGTTAACCTGAGAGTTAACAAGTTATAAAAGCCAGTAAATGCTATTTACATGTTTAGATCTGTACTGAACGTCAAAGTTGCCCTAATCCATATCTGCGTGTCCGTATCTGTGGTTTCTAATATTCCTGGTCAGATTTTTTTTTTAAACCAATTTAGGGTTAGGGAGTCTACTTGAGGTTGTTTTGATTTGGAGTCACATTTAGTGAATCTCTCTCTTTCTTCTGCTTCTTCTTGTTTTGTTGATGTTTTGTTTCAAATGTCAACAAAAGAGGCATCTCCCAGAAATCCGTCACCCTCCCTTTAAAGCTGATATGATACAGTTTATCCACAATGATGCTACACAAGAGCCCCTTTTTTAATTACAACTTTTTGAAGACACACAAATATTAACAAACACAAACACACACAACAAACACACCGAAAAATAATTCTTAAATAAGAGCGGAAAACATTTTGTGATGCGGATGCCTCAGATCCTGGTCAATCACACAGTTCTGGGAAGACAGGATGTTTTTTTGCTTACTGGACAACATCACCTAAATGATTTTAACAAGCGGTACATAGATGTCAACAAAGTATAGCTAATCATAAATTCAGAATATGGCAACCCAGGAAGAAAACACTTCTCTAGTTCAACCAAACACTGTAGCAAAAAATTTAGTAGTCTCAAGTATAATACACTTTATGATAAAAAGGAGGTAAAATAATCTAAGTAAGTAGCTTTGCTGTTATTAGATTATAATGTTGGCAGTGTTTTTATGTTTTAGCTGGTTGAGCGGAAGATAATTTTATTAACTTTAAAAAATTGCAGTGCAATATGCACTCCGGCAACTGAACGAATAAGAAGACAACACAAGTTCAGTTACTACTTTACAATCAAATGACACTGAAATTGAGATTTACACCTTGTAAGATAGTTTGTCTTTTGTTTTCTCTTTTAACAAAAGGACGATCTTCCTGTAATCATGTTTTATCATTCATATCTGCATCTGGGTGGACGGGTGGGAGTGACTGGTTTTACTGTTAAGCACTTGAAAAGTGCTTTATAAATAAGGTTTGATTGAGTGATGGATTGATGATGTTTATAAACAGAAACTGAATTTTTTTAATTTTTTTATAGAAATACGACTGAAAATAAAGCAAATTATTGACTGCCATAATAAAAAAAAACAAGCAAACACTTGTTTGGCTGTTTGAAAGAAAAGAACTGAATTGTCATGAACATTTAGGACCAAATGTGGATTAAAGATGCTAAAATATGTTTATATTTGCGAGCAAATAAAGCAAAAGTATTTCCAAGCTAAGAATAATTAAGAATGTGATAAGCTACTCAAGCTTATAACTAATATTAAAAAAAGGAAAATACTAAATATTAAAATGAAATTAAACAATTAAAAGGAAAACTATAAATTAAACATTTTTATTATTTATTTTCTCACTTTGTTTACTTATAAAAAATAATGTGATAAATAATGGTAAGTGAACTATGCAGACTGCAACTGCAATTTAGTCAGAAAAGAAACATGTTTCCAAAAGAAAAAAAAAATCATTCACAACTTGGTTTTTTGCCACTGGAATGTAATTGTCTTGAGGACGGACTAAAGAAATATCGCCAAAAGTGACAGAAACATATGAAAAAATCACCTGAAAGTTAATGTACTGCAAGTAGATCATCATCAAGTGCAAACTGTAAGGAATTATTTTTGTGGAAAAGTTGGGAACTCCTGGGAAAAAAAAAAAAACACTTTCAAGGGACTCTCCAGTCTTTTTGTCTGCAGTCTGATTGACCAACACAGGCCTGAAGCTTTATTTTGGCTTCCGCTCGTTATTTGGGATAAACCACACTCCCGTGAGCCATTCAGATTTCACAGATTGACAGTGATTTTAAGAAAAGGATGTAATAAAGGTTGATGCATACATTTCCCGTATCCTCCAGTATAGTTCAATATTTTTAATAAACTATTCACACTAGGACATTTTGATTTTAGTCAAATATCATTCATGTCATATGAAACATACATTATATGCAATTCCTCTGTCTTTCATGTTTTCTATTATTTTTGTGAAAACATTCATCTTAAAAGAAAAAACTATGTTGCATGCAGCGCACCTAAGAGTAGCAGTAATAACACTAATAATACTAATAATAATAATAATATTCTGGACCCATAAGGCTCGGTTTGCCGTGTTGCGTCACTGGGAGTGGGGCGGGTGATGCTGACGCACCACCAGCAGGAGCCAGGACCTGCTAAACGCGTCCCCAGTCCAGGTCAGTGTGCACCTGAGCTCGCCAGGTGGTCGTGAGACACAATTAAAGGACAAATCCTCAACTCAGAGGAAGAACCGCAGGAGAAGCCGCCGTCAACACAATAACGCCAATAACAGCTGCGGCGCTAATGCTAACTACACACAAACGCAGCAGCTCCTCTTTGTCACAAACATGGAGCCAGTTTAGAGCCGCTTATCAAACTACTGCTAGTAAACTACAGACTAGACGCGTTTATTTGATGGTGTAGTTAAACTACGAGTCTTCGTGACTCAAACTGCAGCTCAGGCAGCAGGTTGTATTCGTGTCGTATCGGTCTTGATAGCTAGGGAGCAATAATCAGATTTGGTGAGGCTGCAAGAATAATGTTTGATAGAATTTACGATAATCACATGGCAAAGATTCGCGTTACACTGCTAGAGCTGCTGAAAACGTTACAAGTTCAGGAGACTTACCTCCACTTTAAAGATACCCCGTGTGGTAAAAGGTTAGCAACGTTTCTATTGACAACTCCAGCCACGATGCGTTCAAATCAAATGGACGCACATGCTCAGTCTAGAAAGAGACACGCATATTAGTGGATATATACGTAATCGAGTTTATAAATTGGTGTAAGATACGACAAAAACGCTTTAGGGATTAATATATTCCTAACGTGTTAACATACACTTAGAAACTCTGGTTAAATGTATTTTTTGTATCTGAAAGACATGACGTCTTTGAACACAGCATGGTCGTAGCCACGCTTAGTCAGCGCCATCTAGTGTTGGCGTCTACTTACTGCTGTCTGCGCTAAATTAAAAAAACAAAACGACTACAAAAGCGTCTGCTTAAAGACAAAAAAAAAAAAAGCTTACTGGGCGCAAGGCCGGGGGCTTTAAAGTATAAATAAAATTAAATAGAAATTGTATCAAAGAATACAGACATTCTAGGACGGTGTCAATCGACCAAAATTTGAGGTAAACAATCACAACAACACAGGCAAATGGTAAATTTGAAAAAAAAAAAATTACATGAAAGAAAAGATACAAAAGTCAGAGACAAAGAAAGGAAAATACAATTTTTATTAATACAAGATTTGAGCAAGATATACACAAACTGGGAGGCAACAAACTAAAGTAGATATATAAATATTTGTGCATTTTATGATTATTCTTTATTTAACCCAGTCTAAGGGTTTTGATTTCCTCAGGCAGAGTTGCATAGACAAACCGAATGTTCCTGTCCAAATAATACAAATTTGATCGGGTTTGAATAAAAGAATAGGCCTGGCCAAGTTCTTGCTTTTCCAAATTTGACCACAAGATAATGCCAGATTTAAAACATGTACACTGGATTAGATTAACTGTAAAGACTAGAAAGGCACTGTTTATTCAAGAAAAAAAAGAAACAGTTATATTATACAACTTTTGGTCATCCAGTCTCCATTTATCCCATTCTGTGACACTTGTGGTCAAATCAATATTTAAAACTACACAAACTTCACTACACTACTTTTTTCCTTGCTGGCTGCTCCCAAGCTCCGACAAAGCCCCAATCTGGTTAATCAGCAATGTAAGACCCGAGATGCTCACCAGGCATATATAAGGAAAGAAGACCAGAACAGTCTAGCCTCTCCCCTACTCGGCTCCTCCGGGTTTCATATGCTGGAGGTCTTATCACTACTGTTTCAGCAAGAACAATTCCTCTCCAAGACCCACGATACCCCTGAAAACTGAATCCTTTAAATAACCATTTAGTTTGTAGCCTATAAAAGTATGAAGGATTAGTCTATGAATTGGGACGTAGCCCGTCATTTTCATATCAGTTCAGATATTACAGCCCCGAGAGACGAAAAAAGAACAAATTTTAAGCCTCGTTTAAATCATGAAAAATAGCTAAATGAAATAAATGTCCCTTCTTGAATGTTGCACTGATATATCTCTTCATAAACACATAATGAAACGTTTTATCATAAGGATCATCATCGTCATAAGATTTTTCTACTGACTCTTTTATGTAAAAGTGCTGATTTGACTGTTATGCTGCTTAATGCATTTCAGGGAGCAATTCTGAGGCTTTTTACCATCTGTTATGGTGAGTTATCACGACAATGAAAGACACGTTCACACATGGAAGAAGCTGATGAAGAGGGATTGAAGAGGAGACATCGTTGATGTGGAGCAGGAGCAAAATGGAGAGCAAGGAGGAGGAAGTTTTAATAATTTCGTCCCCTGATCGTCACGGGGAATGTGAGATCACTGTTACATAAAACAGACAAGCCTGGAAGTCCGACAGTGGCACAGTGGGAAAAATCTGTCTTTCCTTCCTTCTATCCTTTTAATCTTCCAGACTTCTTTATCTATGTATTTATTTATGTCAATTTACTAATCAGGTAAACTAAAGACAAACTCAAGATAGAAACTGTAAGGAAACAAGTGACTGTTTGAGACCTTCAGGATGTCTTTCAAGATCTTGTGTGTCCCAATGGACCTTTATCAAAGCATGTTTGCTGTTTATTTCTAATGATTATCATAGTGAAGTCAGAAAGCCTGTTTAGTTCAACAGATGGTTGAAAAATTAAGTGAAAAACAAGACTGATTGGCCTTTGCGGCGAGGAGAATGAAATGACGATGTTATTTTGATATGTGCTGCTTGATTTGGGTCTGCTTGTCCACCCTCGACCAAACACCAGGAGCACTTTTGCTGCTGCTGGTTCTTGCTGCAGGCTCGTGTGCGTCATTGAAGCGAGGATTATTCGTACTGTACAAAGTTGCTCTGAGTGATCACCTTCATTGTCAATGAATGAATGAATGCATTCAAATTCTGAATATATGCTACAACCTTCACATCAGACCTATTTAACTCTTAAGTGGAGACTATAGATCAATGTATTTCTTCTCCCGTCTTCAAAACACCAAATTAAGGACTACTTTTGGTAAGAATTGTATTTTATCTCTGCAGTAAATCTGGTAGAATCAATGCCAAGAAGCTGCTCTGGCAGCACGTGATGGTCCAACATCTTATTGAGACGCCTCACAGGTTTTTCCCTCTTAGCCAGTGGCTTTAATAGGAAAACGATTCAATAAATGCTTATGTCTCAATAAACCGTCTTTGTTTACATCTTCAGATACAAATTTGGACCAAGCGTTTGATCCACATTATTTTTTTATTTTGCCTCTGTTTAGAGAAGGCACGATTGCAGTTCTGTTATTTTACAGTTTCAGAGGCATAAAGGCTGTTGGTCAGACTGTTTATTAACAGTCTGCAATCAAGGAAAAGTTGCCACTCGAGCGCAAATTAGTGATCACAGTTTTGTTGGAACCTACTTCACCGTATTGACCACCTTTATCAGATGTGAGTAGGCTAACACATTTCTAATATTATCTTAGATTTCTCATCTTACATATGTATTACACTTATTTCCATTTTAACTCGTAAAATACGTCCGCGAAACCTCATCCTTGAGACAGGAATACCAAATCTAACCTTCAGTATGTCCTTGTTATAAAGTCATTAAAAAATTCCTTGAGGCACACATGGAGGCAGTTGAATGACCCTCCCTCCTGAACATTTTTATTTGTCTCCATCGGGAATCTGAAATAATCCATTTCCAGCGCAGGTGACCCTCCTGTGGACGCCTGCGGCTGCGCGCTGCGTCCATGCTCTTCACCTCTCCCATTCATCCATTCATCCGCTGCACCACGCTGCCTGCCCTGCGTGGACCAGCTCGCTCTGGGATAGCACTGGGATGCCGTTTTTATGGTAGCCCCCCTCACTGAAAGCGTGAGCCAAAGGTAACAAAGAGCTCGGAGGCAGCATCCATCGGTCGGCCGGCGGTGACTCATTGCGCACGGTCAGTCAGTCAGTCAGTGCTTGAATTTGTCACTTGACTGAGGAGGATCAATACCTCTTAAGACTCATTTTGGTGGAAGGCGGGGCTTGGTGTCACCGACATAGGGTTGAATTTTCCATATTCATTTCTAGGCTTTAGTCTGATATCACAAACACGGACGCGCAAACGGCGCCCTCCAGCACGGGACTTCAAGGTAAACCATCCTTTTATGTATCTATTTATATATAAATATTTAAATCAGACTTATATTTTTTTTCCATAGGTTGTGCGTTTAATGTACAAGGTCAAATCAACTCAGCAATTATGCTGTTGACTAAACGAAAGGTATGGCATGGCTCTTAATTGGCCAGGATAGGTGGAGTGCATCACTTGAATGCAGCATTTGTTTTTGCATTGATTTCACGTTGTGCATGCATTCGTCTCTCTCGCTGGACAAACTGCTGCAGGGAAAAATGAAAAGAAGAAAAAAATACGGGCACACAGGCGTTTAATTCACGAATACCCAAATGCAGTCGGGATGTGCTTTCCATAAAATATGCGCTTCGAGGACAGACGGATACGTGCAAATGTCTGAAACCTGTTCATGACCCAAACCAGTAAACCGCTTTTTTTGGTGTGTTTTTCGATTCTCAGCTGGAAATAAGGCCATGAAGTAGCCTATATGACATAAATGGTCGGATATAAATATAACATTAAATTAGCGAATTTGGTTGCTGTCCATCCCAAAGAAGAAACAATGAGACTTTAACATTAGTTTCACTAGAAGATGAAACGTGGCTCAACTATCAATCCGTGGTCCTTTTTTTCCTCTTCAAGTAGTGCTTTGTATCGGTACAGATTGGATCACAACTGCATTCATTTCGTCTGACTCCTCATATGTTTGATGTCTGATGAGTGACAGCGCATTCTTTGCAGAATTACTCAGATGTCTTGGCATGTTCAGGAGACAGACGGTGAGGAGACCTTCATGAAGCCTTGGAGATAAAATGTGCCAGCCTGCAGGTCACAGCTTAGAATTTACACCAAAATCATTACTGAACCAAAGAGGGATCCTTAGAAACATTTTCCCTTATTTTATTTTTTGTGTCAAAGCAGCAGTAGGTCAGCTTTAAATTAATGCTTTCAGTATGGAGTCGACTGACTTTTGCAGGATTATATATGCGAGGTAAGCAGGGTGGATCTCTAATAAAAACATTATGTTCTACACTTAATGTTTAATGGAATTTTGTTATGCAAATACTGATCAACCACAAAGAGATTAATGAAACGTGCTTATGATATTACTGCTTGGTATTTGTCACTGGTCACAGTGATGGACGTTTAATTAAATCAAATTAGTCCTACTGCAGTCTGAGGGCTTCATCTCATCGTTTAAGTTGCTTTTAGTGTCGCTTAATGTGCTGCAGAATTCATGATTAAAGGTACACACCAACCTGCCCTGATGCACTCCACCAAGCGTAGAATATCTGCAGTTCTTTATCAAACATTTTTCTCATCTGCATGCTCTTCCAGACGATGTTAAAATGCTGTACTTTGCTCATTTTACTCACAGACTGGAAGCTTTGCTCTGATTTAGTGTGACACAGCATTTTCACCACGATATCTTTGGGGATTTCACCCAGTTTTTTCTTAATTGTTCCTTTGTTGAAAGAGGTTGAAATATGTTTGAATTACATAATGATGTTTATAACATAAACAAATTAAAAAAAAAATCAAATTCTTTAGACAGAGCACAAAGAAAGAGCATTACATGATAAAAAAAAGATAGCAGTTGCATATTATGAAATTAATAATAATACAAAAGAAAATTTTAATGTGAATTTCTTTGGTAATTGGAGCCACAGCTAATAGTGATTAAATTAGGTTATAGATAGTAGAAGGTTCTGGTGCTTGGATCTCAATTTTAACAAAGATTATTTAATATCTGTCATACATAATCTACAAGTATTGTCTGTGTATAATCACCTCAGTAATTTAATGAGAAGTGTAAGGGTTAAACCGAGTCTCTGTTTCTGCTGTCTTCCCTCAGGGGTTTGCGCATCTGTGTCCGTCTTTGGATTGTGGCAATATTTAAAGACTGAAACACTGAATTCGACATGGGTACCAACCCAAAAAGGACAGTGACGGTCCAGATGGTGCCTCGGCTGGCTGAGGTGGATTCACTGGGAAATAAGGAGTCGAATGCCAACTGGAGCAAAGAGCCCCACCTCGAACTTTCTCAGGTTTGTCCAAACGCCACACTCACAGCTCCTGACCAGCAGGATAACCTTTCTCTAATGACTGCTCCCACCAACCTCGTCTCGCATGCTCCAACGACAGCTCCCAAGGGAGGGGAGCTAGTCAACAGCACGGTGACAAAGTGTGAGGCTGCGACAGGTGGAGAGCAGCACCTGCCAAAATTGTCACCAAGAGGCCAGTGTGTGGATGAGGCAGGAGGCGACCTGAGGGATTCTAATGCCAACATTAAAAAGTTGAGCCCGGCTGTTGGAAAGGATGTGTGTACGGCCGATTCATCAACTGCTGTTCCTGCAGTCGACGTACGTAACAATGATTGCAGAGTTAAAGTGTCAAGCGCAGCGGTGGAGGCGCACGGGAAGCTGGCATCCCCAACCAAAGACACAGCGCTAGAGAGCCGGGAGAGAAAAGTTTCTTCAGACGACAAAAATCTTAACAGCATCAGTGAATTGGGGAATGCAGCATCTGGTTTCCAAAAGGAAATTACGGTGGGGGTGTCTGTTCCAAGCACTGATGCACCTACGCCACAGAAAACCGAAGCACCAGATCACTTACAAAGGTGCTCACCGAGCTCTGTTCATTCAGCGCCAAATCACAAGCAAAAACAGGAGCCCTCAACTCCCCTTACTTCCATGAAACCATTAAATGACAGTAAGGTAACAGAAGCGAGGTCTCCAAACGAGAGTACAAGTTTAACACATCTAGAGAAGAGTTTTCCAACACAAAAACGACCACAAGGCTCCCAAGATAAAGATCAGCCTGCGCCCTCACAGAAGGACTCCTGCACTCTGCTGCAGATGGCACAAAACATGCCAGCGTGTGGGCAGGTGGCTGAGGCAACCAGCCAGACCGACACAGCTGTCTCTGTGGGAGAGCAGGACTGCAAGCTTTACAGGGAGGCTTCGACTATGACCTCATCCCTATCGCCAGCCCCAGCCAAGAAGTGTCATGACATGGAGGTTCAGGCTGTGGCGAACACAACCAGTAAGGCTGTGGCTACAAGTCCAAGTCTGCTGCCCTGCGATGCGACTCGCAGGCCGAGCAGCGGTGCAGTCCACCTGGAGGAAACGCAGACCCTGGGTGTAGTCTACCAGGTCACCGACGGCGTGGGTCTCCACCAGATCTACACAACGCCCATATCCAGCTCCACTGATCAGACGTCAGAGATACTCACTGTCCACGCAGAGATGTGTCCCAGTCAAAGCACTGGTTTCCAGCAGCTCGACTCCAAGCTGGGAGCCAAACCGAAAGAAATGGGCTCAGTTCTGTGCAACATTCAGCCAGTCTATCAAATCAACACTGAACACAACAGCCACAAGAAGCCAGACGAGACAAGTGACCCCCAACATAAAAGTGCTGAAGCTCCTTCTCTCAAAGCAGGGACACCCCTGGGGACAGCCGGTGCTTCCAAATCTGGATTTGCTGACAGACGCAACGCTGCGCTGTCTCAGGCTGCTGTTATAACCAAGACTGAGCAGGCCCTGATCACAGTAACTAAAACAGCAGCAGCAGCAGGCTTCACAACCAAGTCAGATCTGACTAAAAATAAGACTTCAAGGGGGACAAATTCTGGCCAGCAGAAGATAGAATCACAGCGAAACGACAAGGAGGAGGAGCAGTCAGGGAAGCAGAAAGGGAAAAGCGTCCACGATGTCGTCTGGGATGAACAGGGGATGACGTGGGAGGTTTACGGGGCTTCGGTGGACCCAGAATCCCTTGGTTTTGCCATTCAGAGTCACTTGCAGTGTAAAATCAGGGAGCAAGAGAGGAAACTGATGGCCCAGACCTCCTTCCGAAAGTCAATCTCGGCTGTTGATTCGCCACGACATGGTAAAAAGAACAAAAGGAGGCAGCAGAACATTTTCAGGTCAATGCTGCAAAATGTCAGACGGCCCAACTGCTGCGTGCGTCCCCCTCCTTCCTCTGTTCTGGAGTAGCACAGAACCGAGGTAGCCAGTGGCAGACTTCCTACTTCTCCTAGAGGTCACCGTGTTTGTCCTCCCTTCGTCATGATTGCAATGCCAAGTGAAACAACGGGGCACGGATCCCCGTAAGTACGTATACTGGAATGTTGTAGCATAAAGAGTCAAACTATTTGTGATGTCTGTGATCAAGCGAGATAGGATATAAAAGCATAAAGTGGACATTTATAGACCTATTTTATAGAAATAGATGTTATAAAGAGAGAGAAAGGAGGTTTTAACAAAGGCAATAATCTAAGAGGCATGTATCCTAGAGTCAATGGCAGTTGTATGACTTAAAGTCCAGATTTGACCATAAATCACTAATCATGAGGTAAACAAATCATCTACTAACTTATCATTAGTGCAAATATATATCAGCCACCATCTCATTACATTTGGTGCATTTTGCATATGTTTTTTAAGGTGTTTTGAGACCCTAAATTTCTAAACTGGCTGTATTTTTTTCATGCATTAGTTTGTTCTTAGCGTGTAAAATAAGGGAACTGTATGCACACGTAAAATGGCTGTTAACTCTCTGTTATTCTCTGTTTTTTCTATTAAAATAAGAAGAAAATCTATGCTGACTTTCACATCTTTTTCATTTCTGATGTGAAACTTTAAGAAGCTGTAGAATCACAGTTGTGGGACTCGTGGAGCCACGAGAGAACAAGTAAATGAGCAAACGATGAAACAGATCGGAGTAGTTTCAAATCCTGGTTGTAAATGGATGTAAAGAGACACGTGTGTCGACTTACAAAAACTAAAAGCAGTTTTTCCAACCAACGCTGGTCCCACTAACATTGTGAGACCAGTTGAACTCAAAGGGCATCATAAATGTTGGCGAACTTCAACTTAAAACATCATAAACAAATAAGAACCGACACCAAATAAGAACATGTATACTGTAAGAAATGCAATAAAATGCTAAGCACACTCTATTTATGCAGAATTCAAGCACTGCTGCAGCCAGTTATAAATATTATGGCAGAATGATCCACTAAATCTAGTTGTCTAAGAGAGGAGGCGCAGGAATGTCTTAGGTAAAGTCCTCAAAAAAGACAAATATCAAAAGATTAATCAATAACTCAGACAGACATTGAGTTTGTAGCTGTGTGAGGCTCCGGATGGTGGCTGGTTCGATTCCTGGCCTCAGCCCTGCACGTGTCTGCAGGACACAGAGCACCACGTTCCTTTCATTAGTGTGTGATTAATGTGTGTGGCAGAGAAAAAAAAACTATATACTGAGCATGAATGTGAACGAGTGAAGAGTTGAAAGTGTCTTAAAGAAGCATTCGGGAGTGGAAACAACCTGGGGTCTATTAACAGATGGTAAGGAGCGCAAACTTTCATTAGGGATCAAAACGCTGGGAATCTACTGTAAGAAGTTTTAAATAAGAATGGAGTATATGCAATTCATGTTAACACAGGTGCCATAGGGGATATGTCAAAATAAATAGCTTTGTTAAGCCTCTGAAAAGAACTTGAGACTCTACAAGTCATTTTAACTATATGAGTGTACGTCAAATGCATAAAAACCTCTATTATACAGGAAGGTCTCCTAGTCTGTACTAACTACTTTCAGTAGAAACAAAAAGAGGAGAGCTCTTGGGCTCTGCTTCCTATTTTGTCACACATATCTACCCCTAACCCTTAGTCGAATGGCATCTTGACTTAAAATGTCAATTTATTTTGACATATCTCAGTTGCCGCTGTGTTAATATTATTTCCGTTTTGCTGCAGGAGAAAATTCCACTCTCACTCAAGACTGCTTCAGTTCACTTTTTCTTTTAGGTCCCCGATGAAAGTTCAACTAATAATAGACCTGGGGTTGTGTTTAACTCCAGAATGTTCCTTTAAAGTGTAAAAGCGCTTGCAGCGGTCAGGAAGGATAGGGAGGCGTTACACAAATGCAGCCCGTTTACCATTACCATAAATGCTATAGCTGCAGGCAAGATGAGGGCTTCTAAGAGGAGGTGGAGGGTGACAGTCTGGAGTCTGAGGTGAAGGTCGGTCAGTTTTACACTGTGTTGGAAAATATTAGCATCAAAGAGAATTTTTGATCATTAACTGGTCTGAGTAGTTTATTAATAGACGTAACTTTTCTCCCAACCATTCCTTTACATTGACAAAGAGGTGACTGTAGCCCTGTAGTTTTCTTTAATTAAAGCCCATAGACAATGTCTGTGTATATAGATTCAGTCATGGAAAATATTCAAAAAGGCTTTCTGTATGTCGTGGCACTGCTGAACACAGACAAACCGTTCAATTTGACAGCAAAAAATGCATAAAAATATCAGCGTGAAAAGCACAAAGGTACATTTAGAGTGAAACACTTATTAATCCACATTGAGGGCAGAATATTGTACAGTTAACCAATAACAGAAGATGAGTGTGGTGCATTAGAGTCAAGTAATGCACCCCCACCCCCACCACAACTCTCAGTCAGTAACAGCGGGTCTGCACTGTGCTACTGGAGCGCTGACAGTTCGGACACATGGTGGGCATGTAAAGTGGCACTCTGCACCCGTTCACATGCCACTTCGAGAAGCTGAAAATACCAGGCATTAGCCAACTTGATTCACGGCTGGATGTTTATAAATGGGTTAGAATGAATTGGATTTAATTGCTATATAATTAGAATCTAATTGGACTGTATTAAATTGGACTGGACTGAACCTGTTTACTTTCTGTGTAAAGTGCTCTGGATTTACTTCTGTTGTGAAGTGTTGCTACACAAATGTTTGTACATTTAAAAAAACAACAATTGTAAGAGTTATTTTCAAATGTTACAGATAAATTACTCATTACTTCCTTGATTTTTAATATGTATCTAGAGGTAAACTTGTAGGGTTTATTAAAAAAGAAATACACATAAAATAAGTAGTTTTGTATTATATTATGTGATTAAACAGCATCGTCCTGGTAGTTTCTGTAACATTATGTAAAACCTACAGCTATCCTATTAAAAGCTGCTATAAACCCATATACAGAACAATTCTGTTGAAATAAGTGCAATTATTTTTCAGTGTAATTCCTCAAAACACACCAGTTATCAAGATGAGAGAGATGAAAAAGTTCAAAGTAGGTGAGAGATTTCTGGAGGATGTCATGTCTGGATGATGTCACATGCTCAGCTAGAAAACACGCCGCATCATTATTTCTTTTTCTTTCTTTCTTTTAGTTTATTTTTTGTTTTGTTTTTTTACAGTGTACTCATGAGTGGGCAGTTAGTGGATGGTGAAGAGATATTCAATGAATGTGGCAAAAAATTGTTCTGGGTAAGAAACAGTGCGGATTTGCTTACCCTGTCTTTAGGTTTCCCAAAAAAATGTAAAAATTCCCAAAGAGAAAACAGCTTATCCCAGTTCACGTCAAGAGTTCCTAAAAAAGAAGGATTAAAAGCTCTTCTGTCTGATTCACTGTCGTCTTCAGGATTTGTAATGTAAGGATGAAGTGCCCATTGCAGCCGTTCGAATATTTCTGTTTTCTCAACATACACACAGTAAAGTATAAATACGTGAACAAAAGGCTCAATCATGTGGAACAAAAAGTGTTCGCAGAGCAATTTTCTCCTAGTGGTTTTGAGTCAGACTTAAGGGAAATAGTCTGAACATTATGTTTGGAGTGGTCGAAAGAAAGAAGGCTTAGAACAAAAATTGCCGGCTTTAGTTATATTTTATCTCCCTTGAACAGAGGAAATTGACTATTGTTTTATTGTACTGTCAGTAATGGAGATTTCAACAATATATTTCTATTGTAGCTTATTGTCAAGAGGATAGCAGACAAGAAAAGGGACCAGATTGCAGCTTAATTCAGGATTTTAGAACAAGACGAGCGAAAATAGGGCAGCCACCGGAGCAAGGCGACGCTAAAACTGCACGTGATGAACAGAAATATTTAGGTATTTGAGTTTTGGAGCAATGTTGAGGTTCATTATAGCACAAAGAGTTTTGATTCAGATTCTGTTCAGTTTGTTTATATATTGCTAACTGAAAACAAAAGTCATCCTAAGACACTTAAATTCAACATAGGCCAACTAAAAACGGTGTCATTCAGTCCAACTCACCCACGTTGTGGTAATTTAGGTATAATCCAAATAATTCCAATTGTGTCCAAAATTCATATAATGCTGAATAAAGAAAAAAAAATTATTATAATATTAATAACAATAAATAAACCCAGCCCTGCTAAGGAGACCATTGAATCTTCAAAGTTGGGATAATTCCTGAATGAAGGTCATGTGACTCAAAGTTCCTGTCCTGAGCAGACCCGAGGGAACAGTGGAGCATAATAAACAGAAGTAAAATGAACCAGACTCAGGGTGGTGATCTGTCTCTACAAATGCGGGCTCTGACATGACGGGAGGGAGAGATTAGTCCAGGGATATCTGCTCGTGAGACACAAGAGAATGATATATATTGTAATAACAATGACACGCGCGTACAGGTGAAGTAAAAGGAACAGAGCTCCTACTGTAAACCTTATTAGAAATGAGAGTTTGAAGGTCCCAAACACTAACTGGAGCCTGACTCCCGAAGTCTCTGCCTCCAGCGCCACTTTTGGAAACCACAGGTACGCCATCCAGTCTGAGAGAAAGGTGCTCCGTTGGGATGATGTGGAACTGTGAGTTCTTTAAAAGAAGAAGGAGCTAGGGCCGTTAGGACTTTTCATGTCTGAGGAAGATTTTTAAACTTTTATCCTGAATTTAATAGGAAGCTAGTGGAGAGAACGTAAGCTTGAGGAAACGCAATTTCTCCTGATAATCCTTGTTAGAACTCTAACCGCAGTTTTTAGATCCGCTGAAAGCTGCTCAGAATAATTTAAGGTCATTTTAACAGTTGTCATTGGCTCCGAAGAGTGTCTATTCTCCAAAATCAAACTTTGCATAGTTTTGTGTATCTATGCAAATATATATATATATATATATATATATATATATATATATATATATATATATATATATATATATATATATACACACACACACATATATATATATATATATATATATATATATATATATATATATATATATATATATATATATATATATATATATATAAAGAAAAGTGTTCCCATTAGTGGGAAAAAAAATATTAATAATTGTTAGACTTCTTTTCTTTCTTTTTTTTTGAGAGTTGGTTCTCTGCTTGTTTGTATCACGTGACAGTGATTAAAATGCTGTGAATTTCAGGAAGTTGTCACTGATGCGCTTTTTGGTAATTTATGTAAACGATTTATGAGTATGCAGACGTTTATTGCTTAAAAAACAAAATGTCAAATTTATGAGTAATAAAAAACAAATATTAGTTGAACCCCTGGTTAAAAACAGGAAATGCTTTACACTGTTTGAAATGATAAGAAATAAATGCGTGACAGATGCACCAAGAGGATCGGGTATCGGAGCTTGTGTAAAACTAAAATCAGGCAATGTCAGCGAAAACTTCTGAGTCTGAAGGTCAGGAGTTGCTCAAGAGCGTTTGCCTTATAAAATAAGAATAAACTCATCAAAGCAGAGTTGGTTTTAAGGTTTTAAGATTGCATGCTTTCAAATCACTGGAGCAGCAGACCAAGTATTGACGAATTTATGTGGCTACAACCAGACAGTCATTATTATTTAATGTGTGGCTTTTGGCCACTTCAGGTGACGTTCCTTTGTTTAAGGATTAAGCGTTGGATTTTTCAAGGGTACTTCTTTTAAAAGCCTTTGTATTCACTGAAACGCTTCCTATCAGTGTGAATGTTCTGTCCCGGCTGGTGTAACACTAATGCTGGGCGACTGCCGTTACTGTCTTAACAAGCACATCACTTCATGTTAATGTCAGGACGTGATAGCAGGGACGAAAAAGTCCTCTCCACCCATAGCAGGGCTGTGAAATGTCACAACATGTGATGAATAACACAGTCTGGAGTGTCTAATCCCGGTGCCCGTGTCTTTTTGATCCATTAGGATCAGAGGGTGCAGTAAGCCACTGAGTCGTGCTTCTCTGTCCCAACGTACCTGCTCGGATTTTTGAAGGATCAAGAGCCTGTGACATATCTAGTGATAGCGGTGACCTCGTTCCACAATAAATAAATCAGTAAATGAAAGAAAGAAAAAAAAAAACGCGCTTGAAGAACATGCTCACGCTACAAAGATGAAAGAGGATGTAATTCCTCTTTTGGCAAATTTCTCTCTTCCTGCTTTGACGCATGAAGTCACAGACATAACTTTGATTCGTTCACCCCTGCTTTAATTACCTGTGCTTTAATTTTTAATTACCCCAAACTCATTGTGTCATTATGACAGGCCTGGGTTATCACTGGGGAAGATTTCTTTCAGAGGCTGGAGAGATTCTGGAGCTTTAACGCACATTAACAGCGACAGAGAGAACACAGAGTGAGGTGTATTGTTGGCGCTCGGTGGCCTGAAGCACTTATCGCGACATTGTAGGTTCATATTGGAACTGTTGTCAAGTTTTCTCCATGCGAACGGCATTACTGGTATCGACTCAGAAGCTCAGTCAAAGACTGGGCGTTGCAGGATCACCCATGATTCTGTCTTTAACCATTTTATTGTCTGCAAGCTTACAAGGGTTTAGAAGGGTGGGAGCCACCAGTCCTTCACAAAGCTAACTCAAAAAACTGTCTAAAATGAAATAAATTAAATATTCTCACAACTATATAACCTGTACCCCTGTGCTATTAAAATCAGTGCTTTAAAACACACACACACACACACACACACACACATGATACAACAATACAGCTCTCTTATGCAGCATGAGCAGGAAATAATAATCTCTCAAGTGTTGCCACTTAACAAGGAAACTCCAGGCCCGTGTGTCAGAATCTACAATTAAAGACCGACGGTCCATGAGAGGAAGCAGGATCCTCCTGTTACAGCCCAAAGGCCTCCAGTGACTCACGCTGAGATGCTGAATCTAATGCCATCTACTACTGTGGCTGAGCTGATGGGCTCAGAGGAGACTGGGGTGCAAACTTATTGGAGCTTATTAGCTATAAAAAAAATTTAAAAAAAAGAGAGAGAGAGAAAGAGAGACAGTATTATTGCTTTTCTGCATTTTTAATTTAAACGAATTGTGTGCAAATTCCAAAATCAACCTTCTGGATCTCATACCACTTTGAGTAATAACACCCTTAGATTGGATGCTTGGATGAGAAATTGAGGGCACCAGCAGGATCAGGAGCAGCAGCATTTTTGAGCTATAATTGAAGTCCTACAGATAAGTTGCGGCGGTATTGGGATTTGAAAGCTGCTTCCAATGACCTAGTTAGCTTAATAAACACGCGAGCTTCCTAAATTCACAGGACTGCAGGCCTTGAAGATGCTGCAGTACCTGGAGAGAAGCAACTATCCAGACCATCGTCTAGATTAAACATATCCATATGACACATTAGCTGCACTTCTATCCAGGGGTGTTTGTTTTTAAAATTACAGATTTTAGAATGGGTAACAAGAGTTTGTCATTCAACATCACATTTTCCATCATCTGTAGTCATCTGTTCTCATGGTTTGTGCCTTCGTCGTGAACTTTTACTCCACTTTCCCTCCGTCCCAGACACCCTTTTCTCTCTTTGATGACAACAAAGCATCCAGAGTCCTTAACAGGGAGGTAATTAATGCTTCTGCTGGCTTCCTCTCTGCAGAACGATTTCCATAAAATGAACATCTGCTCCTCTCCCTTTCTCGTCCTCATATTGTATTAGTCTGATATCTGGTAGCGACGCTCATCCTTCTGATCGCCTCTCTTTTCCCACTGGACTTTGTGGCCTACATTTGTTTGCGGTGCAGTCTTGGGCTGTGTGTGAGTCTGTGCTTGTCAAACAATTCCAGTTTTCTGCAGCAAAGCCCTTTTGTCTCCCGAGTCACAACACTGCAGCTGCAGAACGACTCGCTTCCCGCCAGCGTGCTTCCAGTCTGTTGACACTTTCTGTCTGCGCACTTCAAGGCACCTTTTACCATGCAAGCTTATGCACGTTTAACCTTTCCAATGGGGTATGTGTGTGGCGTTAGATGCATCTGAACAAGCATATACTGTAGTGGCGCGCATGCACAAAAGGTCATCTTCACTGGCTTCATTACTGCTTTATTATGGCCTATAGATGTGCCCATAAATCACAGGTCTCCTGGCGGAGCAACACTCGCCAAAACAAACACAGGTAAAGGTGAAACAGAAAAGAGGAAAGAGAAGAGAGGTGTGCAGCAGGTCCAGTGATAGATAGAAGCACATCTACAAATGTAATGTAGAAATATTTAATCAATCAAAAACAGCTTTAGGGGATCATTCTGCTTAAAGAACAGTCTTTTCTATTATCTGCAGTTTTCCCTTAGGTTTGTTTCAAATGTCATAATTTTTCTCAAATGTACGAACAAAAATAAATCCTGAGAGAAAATGTAGTAATAATAAAGACAGATTGCTGCTTCACATTCTTAACCAAAATAAGAGAAGATCACTATGAAAATACCAAATAGAGGGTTTATGACTGGAGATTCACCCAAATATGAAAACCCTCCTCATGAAACTCATTACTTCCAACTTCACTGCCTGTTACTCCTCGGTGTCTACAATACTGCAAAGCAAATGACGGTACTCCCCCTCTTCTTTTACATAAATGGATGCAAAAAGAAAATCTGCCAGTTCTGTTTCGAGAAGCAACCAGGAACCACCTCCCCGCCGCTATCAAACCTGCTTCACGTCCAGAGGTTTCAAACAATAAAACATTGTCGGTGAGTGGTGGAACTTTTTGAGAATCTGCAAACATGCATTACATAGTCTAGACTTGACAATCACAGGGTAGTCGTGCACTGCTTAAGTATTCCAAGAACTAAATAAATCTAAATAGATTCCCCTTTTCATCAATTTACTTGGTTTTCAGCTGTACTCACAGTGCGGTTTCGACTGATGGCCCTGACCGGCAGTCATTTATTCCAGGCTATTTGAAGTCCCTTAATGACACATTTGATCAATGTTGCGGAACGTATGACTTCTCAGATTTTAATAGAAATATTGAAACAATCACAAAGTAATGAAAGTGTTGCAGATTTTATTTATTTATATACACTATTTTTTTGCAGAGTTTGGCACATCCTTCTACTTTCTGGGGTGAAGCTAATGGAGAACTAAGAAAAGTTGCAGACCACTTGAGGCTGGCTCCAAAAGTGGGTCAATCTCCACTGACCCCCATGTTAAAACATCTTTTCAGCACAAATATAAACATATTTACAGCCTGGTTAAAAAAAAAAAAAAAAAAAAAAACGGTGGGTGATTTTTTTTAAACTACATTATCTTAAATGACATAAAGCAATAATAGTTTATATAATTATGGGCATTGACTTGTGATTGGAGGCCAGCACATCCAACGGCTAGCCGTCATCACTTGGCGCTTCTGAGCATTGCTTCTGAGGTGTTATTAAAGACCTAACAGAATTCATGTTTTCAAGACCATATGTAGCCCTGCTACGGTGGGGCGAACACAGCCAAGCTACTTGGACAGATTTCTTTAGAATGAATGTGAGTGACGTTTGAGGAAAAAGAGGCCTTTAAAAGCACTCCTAAGACCACGTTTAGGTGACATCACAGGGTCTTTCTCCAGTTCTTCTTATGCAGTCTGTACAGAGCATTTAGTGTGTGTACAGCAAAGCTGTAATCTGTTGGGCCAATCACTTATTAAATTGTGGCAGTTTGTTTAAGTACCAAATTGTTCTGATTAGTTCTGATTTCTGGGCAAAAAATGGACCATAATCATGTTTAAAGGTCTAGTTTGGACCACCGCCCTAAGAGGTAAGACAGAAGTGTCATTTGGCTGAAGGTTTACTGATGATATAAAGATGATGACCTGCAACAAATTTCCTGCTGAGCCCTGTTTGTGAAAGAGCTTTTATATAACACCAAGGATAATGACTTTGCTGCTTACTGCTTGCTGCTTATGATAAACTGTCATACAACAAATTTCCAAGACTTTGGCACACATAAGCCAAACTTTCAAACTTTGTGTTTATTATAAGAATTTGATTTCAACCAGCTGAGATGTGATGCAGATGAGCGGTTTAACTTTTACTTATTATTTTTGTCTGTTCTTTTTCAAGCTGGCCCATTGGATGGGTACCCTATAGTGTGAACAGGCATTAACCTTCAGTCATGATGCATATTCCTCGTCCACAGCCATCCCGATCCTCACCAGGGATGCAGCAGCACCACACCTGAGCGAGCTCCGTGTTTATCTGTGTGGTCAAAGTTCAGGTATGGTTTACAGTAGCTTTTGTGTTGATAATAAGCTGGCGTACTGCTGCACAAGGGACAGTTTGGTACCACTCCTCCACCGTGACGGACATGGGTCGGCCCAGGATTCTGAACACCCTTGAAAAATGTTTGGTATTTCTCTTTGTGGCCATGATGGCTGTCTGCATGGGCCTCGTGGCCATTTACTTCATGGACAGGACAAGTTATTCTTCTCATAAAAAAGGTAAGAGTTTATAATTAAAAGATGCCCTGTTCTGTTGTTTAAACGCTCATGTGTTATTTGCATGACTTCGTTTTGTGTTCACAACAATCAGACTTATTGCTTCACACTGGGCCAAAATGATAATAATTTTTAAAAATCATCTTATAATATTAATGATAATCAGTAGAATCCCTCAGCCTGGGCTATAACTTAAAATCTATTAATTTGTTCATATAATACTTTTTTTTAAATTTACATCCATTAAAATTAGGACTATCTCTAGTTCTGTACTTTAGCTCAGATTTACAAAGTTGTTTTATATCAGATACTAGAAAGATATCCCTCCTACATGATCAATTTCATGCTTTTTTGTGTATGAAAATGTTCCATTTGTTAAAATATGAATTGATTGTGTTGTTCTGACTTTGAGTCAGGAACTTAGTTTCACAGATTTCTACAAGTAACCTTGTTATGAAATTACAGGGAAAATGTGGACGATAAGACAAAAACCAAAGCTTTTGTAAAGAACAAAAAGCGATGTTTGAGTTATGTAAGAATGTTATCGCCGTTTTGTGCAAATGTCACGCTTATGAAAAAAGTCTCTGTGTGATGAATTCAGGTGAGGGTTTCCCAACTTTTCCCTCAGCGCCACCGGCATCCCAAAATTTTGCAGTTTTAATTTCTGCACACATACCTGCACAACTGTTTCTCCTTCAGCCTTATATGTTCCTGTCTCTGGTGCTAAAACTAATGTTATACATGACTTTTACACTAAACTGACCCTAGTGTGCATGGAGAACAGGAAGCTTCTGCATGTCCACACTGTGGGCATTCGAGAATGTTGCTAGATAGGTCAAAGTACAGTCAGATATAAGCCACACTAATAACACTAATGACAGACTGAATGGGTAGCGGCGATTATTTGACACCATGACACTTGTGAAGGTGTGGCATATGATAGGCAGCAAGCTATTGAAGTTGATTTATTGGAGGCAGATACGATGGGAAAGTTAAAGAAGCTTTGTAAAGGATCACATTGTGGCACCAGGGCGTCCTAATATGTAGTTTCTACCATCTGCCAGAACAGCCAGTGACCGTGTCACGAGTGACCAATTCTCGCTGATATTTGTGGAGAATAGAAATCCATTAACCCCCAACTCCACAGAAGATAAGCTACAACACAAAGTGAGCAGAAGATGCTGGGTCTGACAAATGCTTTAACATAACGTGAATAACGTTCATCATTTGCCTGCAGCATGAGCAGAAGGTCGTTACTGCAGCACTCCAAGTCCCCCTCCCCTTCTTGGAAACGGTATTTCAGCATCTCCAAATAAAAATCTCCAAATTTCCTTGGTCTCAGTCAAATGCAGCATATGTGGGTTGTGTGAGAGAGAAAGTTCAGATCATACATTAATTTATAACAGGCTCATGGGTACATATGTGCATATATAAAAACAACACTTGAGAATTAAAGAGGCATAAAACGACCATAAACCATGCAGATAGGATTTGAAGTGCTCTGTGTTCTCAGGTGAGTGTAGAGTGAAGTCAAATTTATGTTAGTTTATTTCATTTTAATTCAATTTGACAAATATTATTTCATCAGTGAAAGAAAATTATTTTGCTGCAGTCATTATTCAGTATATTAGTTGAGCCACTGCACTTGTTATCATTTGGTCTGATCAGTAATCTGTCCAATGATTAGATTCATAAAGGCTCCATCCTAAACCTTTCAGGATGTAAAAGATCTGTAGTATTTACCATATATGAATCATATTCAAGTACCTCCTTCTCCATTTGTTTGTTTGTATTGGGAGCAATAGAAATAATATTATAGTATTCTGTTCTCTTCAATATAAGTGTGTTGCATATAAAACGAGCTACATGCGTAGTTACAGATTTGCAGACAGATGTCACTGTATCTTCATCCCATCAACACATTTATCAGCCAAATTAAAATATCATGCATCTGTACATCCATCATCTACAATGGCTTATTCTATTTTAGGGTCACCTGGATCTGCTGAAAAGTATCAAGCTCTTCTGGCAAAAAGAGAGCCATAGATTCCCAAAATGTACATATTCATATAAGGCAAAATTAAAACATCCCAGTTTAATTAACATTAAATCCGGCTCCCTGACAGAAGCTGCTCATCCCGTCATAATCAGTGCTGTTACCAAGTCTTCTCAGTGATTTTTATTCATAAATACAAAATAACGTTCATTTTTAATAATTAAAAAAGGAATGTAGTACTATTACAAGTAGTGCCAATAACAATAAGTGAAAATCAAAATGATCCTGAGTCTGAGGTGGTGGTTACTGTTTATACAGGTATTCATTTCCAAATCAGCTCTGAAGCTCATGAGCTTGTTGTTATCAAGAAATGAAAGAAAAACTTACAGCTGACGTCTTTCCAGATAGAGATCAGGCTGCCACCGTTTCCAAAAAGATAGCTCAGCAACCATCTTTGTGTTTCAGCCCCGAAGTGCGGCGGTGCCCCGAAGCAGATGGGAGTGTCAGGCACCTTCACCAGTGGGAACTACCCCAGCAGTTATGACAATGGCAACATTTGCACGTGGATCATCATTGTGGACACTGACAAGGTGATGGGAATCATCATCACTACCCTGCCAAACACTGGAGAGCAACTCTTTAGAGTTAAAATCCGCTTTAAACCATCCATCCCTCATGCAGAACTAGATTAATTAATTAGATACTGTCAACAGAGAAATAATTTCTCCCTCAAATTAAGATTTACATGCCTAGTGGGCCAGAAAGAGTTTTTTATTGCAATGAAAAGTGGCCATCGTCTTCATGTTCTAATTTTTATTTCAAATACAGGATACAGTGCTTGAATGCAGGATGAATCATTTTAACACACAAATGCAAATGAAGGTCTGGAAAATATTATAAGCGCTATATGGTCATTTTAAGAATAACCGCAATAACAGTGGTCACTTCTTACATCAGTGTCTTAATAATTCAACACTACTGAAGCATTGAAGCCTGGTGATTTAAAACAATTTATTTCTTAAAAGCCAGTTTGAATTCCCTATTTCTGCTGCAAAGGGCTGTAGGGATCGAAACAGTTCACCCGCGTCTACTTCAGCCAGAGTCTGCGCCTGGTTTCTAACCACTAGAGTTTGTCAGGTTACTGTTATGGAAACTGTCTTATGTGAGGCCAAGCAACAGAGGACAGCTGGGACGAATGCAGCGGCAGCATCACAGACAGATGGCTGTCGTGTCCCCTTCACTTTCCTCAGCTCTCCTCCCCAGACCCATAGGAGGAAATAAAATGCTTGATTTTGTTCTTCTCTGCGCCCCCATTTCCCTGTATCCTCACACATAAACAAACATTAAAAAAAAATAATAAAAAATCACAGTAGCATATGTCCTGTCACACGTGTTCACATACTTTTCACACTGTGTATTTGCTCAGTGTGAAATGTGTGAGGAGGAAAAAAGCATCTCTGCATGTTCCTGCTGCAGGTGATTCATTTGTGGTTCGAGGACTTTGCTTTGGAGGAAACCAAACTCTGCACGGCAGACTTCGTCTCACTGCAAGACACAACAGGAGACATTGGTAAATATTTTTCCATCCTAAGCAGGTGGTTGGGGTTATGCAGCAGACATGTATCTTTCCGTCCAAGAGTAAAGGAATTCATTCATTCATTCATTCATTCATTCATTCATTCATTTAGGGACACAGTTAGCTGGTAAGACATATGATCCTCCCGTGACCCTGTACAGAATTAAACAGGTATAGAAGATGGATGGATGGATGGATGGATGGATGGATGGATGGATGGATGGATGGATGGATGGATGGATGGATGGATGGATGGATGGATGGATGGATGGATGGATGGACATATGATCCTGCTGCTCATACTCTATTACTCTACTGCAGTTTCATCCACTGCTTTTCCATGTTTGGAGCCATTTTTAGCAAATATAGCCCCATTTAGTTATATTTTTAGAGGAAAAGAATCAAGATCTGACTTTAAGAGACCCGACCTGAGCACAGAATCACAGAGTCAAACTTGCTTTTTAATCAGTTTTAAACTAAGGACAACCTTTTCCATTAACGTGTGGTTTTTCTAGGTAAATATTGTGGCTACATCATTCCAAAGCCGATGGTCTTACTATCAAACAACCTAACAGTCCACTTCACCACCAGCGACAGGAACACAGACCAAGGATTCAAGGCTCATTACAAAGCCGTGGCTCCAGAGCTCACATCAGGTAAGACTGTGGGAGAAAATCTCTTTTCTCGCAGTAGTTGGAAACTGCATTGGCTCTGACATGGGAATGGGTAAAGGAGAATGAGGACTGTGGATAACCTTTGGTTGTCAGTGCAAGTGAAGTGTCCTTTATCCCTGCTGCCAGAAATAGTCGGCGCTGGCGGTTTCCTCCAAGGTGATCAGGGGAATCTGATGACACCGGACTTCCCGGAGCAGAACTACATTAACGGAGCTCTCTACCAGGTATAAACACACAAACAACCTCAGCCCAAATGTGACAACTCCACTGTGACATTTTTATATGTAAGGAAATGCCAGGGAAGTAAAACTGAGGATGGACTGCAAGAAATGTCGCAATGCACTGTGCCTCCAACTGGAAATAAATATTTAAAAGCATGCACTGATTTTTAATACGTTTGTTGATACAGTACTAATACCAAAATGTATCTTGCGGCTTGTCTAAATGAAATTAAAGCGAAGTGATGAGGCAAAGCTAGGTATATACTGCCATTAGGTATAATATACTAGTTAAATCACTGCAGATGACCAGTTGGATGGAAATTTAATTAGAGACTACTCAATTTTATTGATACTGCAAATTTAACTGCAGTTCATTACTTGGAAGATGTCTTAAATACAATAAAATAAAAAGAGATCAGCGCTGTCCATAGTGTGTAATTATTAAGTGGCTCTCCACAAGTATAAAGATCTCTGATTTTCACGTCAAAAGAAATCCACCAGCTTTGGATCTTCACAGTGTTATCTTGTCATTGTTTGTGGTCTCGACCTGCATCAAACGACACCAAATCACAATTAGTTTGCAAGAGTGTGTTTGCAGGCTGTCAATAACGTGGAGTAACTACCGTCATCATTACACGCGGCTGCGCTTTAGTTTGACGGATCACCGTCTGCCCCCGCAGACCCAGAATCTGGGATAGAATTATTTATGGGTTACAATACACTGAAATGCAGCCCCCTGCTGTTTCCATAAGGCAAGAAAAATGTTTATAATAAACATTAATAATTCATTTGATTTTTCAACTTAAATACATGGTGGCTGTAGCTGTTACCTTTATTGTTTTATCTTTTAAATCACCTGAAAACTGTGAGTTTGTTTTGTTTTTCTTTGTTGAATCACAGTGGAGAATCACAGTGCCTGAAGGCGAGAGGGTCCGGCTGACCTTTACATCCTTTGACCTCGTCCCAGATCACTGTGGAGACTTTGTTCAAGTTTACGATGTCCACGAGACTGGCTCGTCTGTAATACGTATGCATACTGCAGCGCATCCGCAATTCAGAGCAAAAGGCACAAAAGAAAATAAACATTTATCTAACCAACTTCCATGATAATGAACAGGGATACATTAGGAATCCAACACTATTTTTAGCAGAACTGTTGAAGCTGGATGTGAAAAGACCTCGAAAATATGAAAGAAGATGGGATAAAACTTTGGTTTTGCTCAGCATTAACAACTATGTCAGTCCATGAATTAAACATGAGCTCAATTAAAAGTTTGAGAAGCCTTACAACAGACAGAGTTTCTGGAGTCTATTTAAATCCTAATGAATTTAAATCTGTCTGCACAGACTTCGTGAATGATTTCCAAATGCTTGAAACAGACTTTTGGGAGTGTTGCTGTTGTTGTGCAAAGCTTCGTGTTATGTTATGTTCTCAATATTTTTCACAGGTAAATTATGTGGCGGGAGGATGCCGAAGCCGGTGGAGTCCAAGAGCCACACTATGGTGGTCCGCTTCAAATCTGACAGCAGTCTGACTTCCAGAGGATTCAACGCAACTTACACGAAGTCTAGCCTTCCGCCAGTGATTATTCCCACCACAACCGCCACAGTCACAACGAGATCCACCCCACAAATCCAGCTCTCCTCTCCAACTCCTGGTGGGTATTTTCCCAGTCTGGCACACCCCTTTTATTGTGTTCCTCTTATTCACTTAAAATGAATGCCTGGTGTCTTCCAGAAAGAAAGATTTGTGGAATTTGTTGAGGCTGAGAGGAAGCAATAAAAAAAAAGAATAAATCATAGTTTATAATGTGCAGGTTCGTGGTTTCAGCAATATTCTAGCTTTATAGTATAGTGTCCCTGCAGACTTCACTTAATATGATATAGAGTCTGATCTTTTCATCTTTTTCCTTAAAGAACTCAACAAATTTATTATGTTTTTTTTAATCAACTTAACTCAGGAAGGGAACTGGTGAAACTGTCAGAACTGGCAAAGAAAGCTTGAGTGTCATAGATAATACCATTAATTAAAGAGATGTGGAGCTGATGAGCTGTGCTGCTCTTAGACGTGTAGATGAAACATTTCTTTGTAAATGTCATAGTCAATGTGTCTTCACTTCTAATCGGCCCCACTGCAAGACAATTCAGACATTCTTAATTGTATTTTAGAGTTATTGTAAACATATTTGTGAGACTGTATTTTAGAGCCATATAAAGGTTAGAATTTCTGGCGCTCAGTGGTGGGCGGGGCCAGATCAGGCCATCCAGCTAACGAATCAGAGCAGACTTTGAAGATACTCCCACCAGCTTCTTTTTCACAGGAAATGCTTAAATACACAAACGCAAATTACTCTCAAACAGCAGTTACATCTGGATCTTAACTCTTTTTTAAGCAGTGGATTCTTACATTTAAAAAAAAAAAAAAGAGTTCCTGTGCATGAACGTCTAATATAATGATTTGGGCTGCATTTTGTTGACTTGTCTTTTTCTGGAAAAATAGGGATTAAAGGTAAAAACTGACCTGAGGCCTTTAAACTTAATATTTCTTCCATCCATTATCTATACCCGCTTAATCCGTTACCGGGTCACGGGGGTCCGTCAGAGCCTATCCCGACCCATAGTAGGCAAAAGGCAGGGGTCCACCCTGGACAGGTCACCAGTCCATCGCAGGGCCACATAGAAAGACAGACGAACATGCACACTCACATTTACACCTACGGGTAATTTAGTGTGATCAATTAACCTACCCTGCATGTTTTTGGACTGTGGGAGGAAGCTGGAGTACCTGGAGGGAACCCACGCAAGCACGGGGAGAACATGCAAACTCATTCCCACCAGGCTGGGAATTGAACCAGGAACCTTCTTGCTGTGAGGCAACAGTGCTAACCACCGTGCTGCCCATTAGTTTTTCTTCCCTGAGCAGCAAAAATAAATAAATAAATAAATAAAAACTATATGTTTTTCTTGGGCACAGATTCACAATCTGACCCAAATGGCTACAGCTGTCACACAAACAATCAGCAAACTCAATAATTGAAGACAAAAACCTCTCCTAGTGAGTTCACATAAAAATCAATCTGACGTACTTGCCAACAATTAAAACTGTTGAAAAAACGACTACAGAGCCATTTCATCCATTTGACTGCCTGACTGTCCTTTATCTCTTGAAAGCTAACACTGATGTATAAGAAACTATAATAATTTCATGCTCTAAATTCTCTTATGATATTCAGTCTTGGAGTGTGAATCTGATGATGCTCTTTGCTGTGGTACTGGTGAGTAACTGATGGTTATCCAGTTGAAATAAGAAATGTTTGATACCCAGTTTAAGAATGTCCTTCGGCATGACACTGAACCGTACGATGCCCACGATGTGTTTAAGCACATAGATAAGAGGCACCGTATGAGTATGACTGAGAAAGACACTGTGAAGCACTTTGTAGGACCTGGAGAAGATATGATGAGAGATTAAAAAGGTAGAAGGTATTTATCATTTGGAATAATTTTACAGCGACCAAGCAGGAACACAATCAGGTTTTTGCAGAGCAGCAGATATCTGTTTATCACTGCATCTAAGCTGAGAGCAGATGGAAATGTTTCTTCAGTGGCCTTTAAATAGCAATCAGATGCAGAGAAAGCGCTGCTTTTGGCCCACTTTTCATTCGCCTGAAAACAATGAACATAATAGGGCTGAATTGTTTCACCACAGGGATGGAAGGTCCAATAGTCCTTCATGGACGAAAGGGAGTCATCCAGTCCTTGGGTTTCCCAGAGCCGTATCCTGCTCATTTAAATAGTTCCTGGAAGATATCCGTCTCCAAAGGACTCCTGGTTAAGTTTGAAATCGCTGACATGGCCATCGCTGGAGAGACTGGACAGTGCGAAGAAGACCAGCTGATCATCTCAGATAACTACGGCCTTCTTGGTGAGCCACGAACTTCATAATATACTCTTGAGCACTGATCAGTGTGATCAATCCCAGTGGACATGCGTGACTTAGATGAAGATAGTATCAGATTTCAGTGATTCCAGGGGTTCACATACTTTTTTTCTCATTGTATTTGTTAACACTTAACCCGCTTTATTCAGATCTGTAGAACTGAGTTTAATATGCACTTCTTTTCCCATTAATGACCTTTTAATTTAATATATGACCCCCAACTCGAGCACAGGAGGCTAATAAACATCTGTTAATGTGTTTTCTGGTGCTTGGTGGACCTTGTTGAGCTAACACCTCTGATACTGCATTTCTAAATTGCTTCCCCTTGTGCTGTAAAACGGGTGATGAAGATCTTCTTTGCGAAGAGCCCAGCAAACTATAAATTACCTCTCATTACTCACTTCACTGACTGCAGTGGGGCTGATACAGCTTTATCTATTGCTGAGCTCTCAAGGACTGAAGCGCGGCGGTCCAGAATCACACTCCCTGTGCAACACTTTCGACTAGGTGATGAAAGTGTTTTAGCTGAGTGTGCAACTGTTTGTAAGCAACATTAGAACTAAGAGGAAACTGCAAAAGGGTTGTCTAGAAACAAGACGATCAGTGCATCTAAAGAGTTATCTGATTCTGTATTTGTGATGCCGTGTTTCAGTTTCCATTTTAAATTCCACACAGGCCTAAATGAGCATGTTAGGTGCTAAAGTTTCTTTAATTGTACAATTAGAAAAAGGCTGTACAAGTATGGTTGTTGCATGGAAGGGTTGCCAGGAGAAGTCCTCTTCTCACTAAAAGGAATGTGGTACCAAGGTTCATGTTTGCAAAGTAACTAATTAACTACAACATTCCTAGAACACTGTCCTGTGAAGAGATGAATCCAAAGAGAAAATATTTGACTATACTGTAGAGCACCACGCTCGGCAAAAGCGAGCACAGCATATCAGAACAAACACTTTAAACCACCTGTCAAACACGGTGGTGGAGGGTTGATGATATGGGCTTGTTTTAGAACAATAAGACCCTCGCTTACTGAACCAGACATGAACTCCTATGTATTTGTGTTTTAAGCATTCTTGAATAAAATGTGAAGCCATCAGTCCAACAACTACAGCGCGGCTGAAACTCTGTCATGCAGCAAAAGAAGTCTACACCAGCAACAGACTGGTTGAAAAAGAAAAAATGAAGTTGTTGGATTGATCCAGCCAAAGTCCAGCCCATGCAGCAAAGAGTGACAGTCCTAGACTCAAATCTGAGCTGCCTGCACAAGGGTTCTAGCCTCTATAAATAGCACCCACTCAACCCACTGAGCTATCAAGGGCCCCAACACATAAAGCATTTCTAATCACACACAATAGCTTCCACAGCTTCCACTCTCATCCCCTCATAACACCGTCAATACTCTCCCCGTTCCTGACTTTGCTTTCTCCATTTACTTCCGACTTTCACCCACATTCCTCCTGTCCTTCCTTCTCAGGTACACACTGTGGCTACATCCTTCCCCCGCTGGTGATCAGTGCCAGTAGCACGATATCTGTCACCTTCATGTCCAACAGTCGCCTCACTGACCGAGGATTTTCTGCCAAGTGGGAGGCTGTGTATCCTGAAGACATTGCAGGTACTGAGCACTGATGTGTGTGTACAGGAACACACACACACACACACACACACACACACACACACACACACACACACTGAAGAGCACACCGACTCTCCAAGGTATATATCATTAAAACATTTATGTGCCTCATCAAAAAAACACAAAAATACTGTATGACTTACAGTCTTGCTGTTGTAGCATGTGCAGAATGGGATTTGGCCCTGTCTTGAAAAAAATAGATCCAGAAAAACTCCATCCATCCATCCATCCATCCATCCATCCATCCATCCATCCATCCATCCATCCATCCATCCATCCATCCATACCCACTTATCACTGCATCTAAGCTGATATACATACATATATATATATATATATATATATGTATATTCAAGGTCACAAGGGTCCACTATCCTCCCTGTCTTTGGGAGAAAATGATCTTTCAGGCACCCCCTGCCACTCCACATTTTTGTCTAAATGTGATTCCATCTGCTCCATAAAGACCAAAATCACCAAGATGGTGATGGCTAAATGTCGAGATTGGCGCTTAAAACAGCAGGAAGCATTTTAATGGGTCAGATCACAGTGATCAGTCCATCTTTTATATATGCTTGTGGTTTTATGATTGATGACAACATTTATCACAAGCATTCTCATATGCCAAATTCTATTACAGAAATATTATCTCCAAGAATCAAAGCCATATAATTACCGTTGTAACCTTGCTGCATGTGTGGAAATTTCCCTAGACTCTGTAAATCTTTTACAAGTTAACATTTGATGACACTATTTGGTGGTGAACCGCTTTTGATGGTTGCAATTAGTGCAAGAACCTAATCGATGCTGTGTAAAATCCAACGAGGAGGGGCCAAAAATTAAATATAAAATGTCCGAAAGATAATAAAAGAGTCCAGAAAGCAAACATTGCAAGAGGGAGCAGGGAAAAGACAGGGTGGCTACAAAAACAAACAGGAACAAGCTGAAGTCCTACGCTCACTAGAAAGCTACATGGATAAACACCTAAACCACTTATCACAAAGAAACTAAAACAATCTGATAGAAAAAAAATTGAACCAGAGATTATTTACTGAGAGATGACTGATTGCAACCAGGCGTGGATGGCAGGAACAGAACAGTAGGGTAATCGAAACACGTGTGAAACAAAGGCAGAAATCAAAACCAACAGAAAAGAAAAGGGAAAGAATACTTTCAACATAACACTGGAGGTGAATATGAATCTGATAAATTTATATTTAAGAGCAGAGAGTTTGAAAATAATGCAAAACTCCAACCATGACACCCAGCCAATTTTCACTTCAGCTTCTCTGGGATGATCCCTTTATATCTATTCCTATAACTGACCAGTAATATGACACACGTGTTTGAATTAAGTTTGTCAAATCATGCATCTCATATACTTTCTCTAATTCCCCTCCTTCTTTCAGAAATTCAGGGCTGTGGCTTTTCTTCTGAAAAGGAAACTGGGATTATCAAGTCCCAGAACTGGCCCATGAGCTACGAGGCCAATACCCACTGTATGTGGAACATTGTTTTGCCTTTTTGGAAAAAAATCACCCTGACGTTCACCCACTTTGACCTGGAAGGCAAAGATTTCCAAGCGTCCAAGTGCTACGATAATGTAATGCTATATGACATCAGCAATGTCACTAATGCACTGATTCATAAGCATGGTGAGCAACTTCATTACCCATCAAGCTTTTGCCTTTTTTTTTCATCATGATATTTGATCATGCTTTTGTTTATTAACTATTAACAAGTTATTTTTTCAATGCATTTAGGACCATTTTGTGGAACAGCCCTTCCTAACACAATCCGGACAGAAGGAAACAGGCTGGTGATCCGTTTTCACACAGACTTGTTTAATGAAGGCGAAGGCTTCAGGGCCTACTGGACTACGAACCCCAGTCTGCCGGCTCCCACTGAGCCGCCTGCTCAGCTCAACCCCTGGGACAGCATCACCATAGGTAGAGTATCTCTGTGTTGATTACATTTGCATCAAGATAAGCTTGAAGCTACACTGATTTCTATTTTGACATCAGAAATGTAAAATTGCAAAAAAACGTGTGTTTAAAAGCATTGAGCTCTTAAAGCTCTGTGGTTTACGTCTGCTCTAGAAAGCATTTTAGCCCGTTTTACCACCGAACCCGCCGCCAGCTGGCTGCTGTTGATCCATAGCTGCTTTATACCTAAACTGTGAGCACATTTACAATTACGACCTTAAAAGCCAATTTTTCATTGCCTTTTGCGCTGTGGTTTGTTCCTCCTTGTGACATAAAAGATAAATCAATGCCGCTTTAATGCTGCTGTCATCATTTGCTACGTTTCAGTTTTCTCTTGTTTCTTGACACAGCAAAAAATTTTAGGACATTTTAGGCCGGTTGCTGTGTAGAATAATTGTGCAAGTTAAATTTCTACATTTTTTTGAAAAAATTGAAAGTATTTTTTTTTTCTTTAACAGCAGATATTCTTACTAGCTTCAACATCAAACAATTACCCCAACGATTTACCAATTTTAGTAAACCGCAGCCCCTTTTTACTAACTTGAATGTGTTTGCGTGTGATGCATCTATGTGTTAACTTTATTTACAAATCTCTCTTAAGCTTTCGTATACACTATCATCATGTTGCTAGAGATGCCTTTTTTCAAATATAAAAAGAGTCTCGGACACTTCTTAGGAAGCTGCTGCACAAAAACCTGCTATTCATCTGATTCATGCTTCCACTCCTCCTCATCCCCTCCGCACACTCCCTCTCTTATCCCCTCCTGTGTGCAGCTAAAGCAAGGTGATTTGATGTGCTGAGAACACAATGTGAAGCCACCTATCGCTTCACTGTCCTTCTTTGCCACTCTTCACCCAGGGATGAGCCCCAGGTGTCCCGGACCGCTGCCAAACCAATTGCTCAAATAGAGTTTTATAGATGGACTCTGCTGCTTATGAGATTTTTTTAAACCCAACCTTTGGGAGAGCTGCACTATTTGTCATGGGATGGCTCTTCGAGAGAGAAAAACAAAAATGAGATCACCTAAGTGTTATAACTCTTAATGGTGGCCAAAATAAATGTAGATCTAAACACTGTGTTTAACATACAGCGATGATTTTTGCCTTGCAGTTTGCTCCAAGAGCATGCTTGCATGTAGATATCAAAATACATGAGAATAGATTAATGTCAGTAGAAACCCGAGGCAAGTGTTCAGCAGGTCACTGTAGCCAGCGATGCCATCTGTGTTTGCTGGGGAAAAAAAAATAAAAAATGAATCAATGTGTCTGGGTCTGTGAGTGACTGGGCTTGCTCTGCAACACAAAGCCTTGCCTGTCAGCAGCAGATTTGAGCCATTGACATATTCATCCATATGCAAACAAATCTCTTGTAGACTGGCCGAGTATTTGCGGAAAACCAGCCATTCCTCCTCATGTTTTGTCACGCATCGTGAACGGTGAGGAAGCCATACCACACTCCTGGCCATGGCAAGTGTCCCTGCAGGTAAGAATCTCCTCTAATTAAAAAAAAAAAAAAAAAACATCAGGTAAAAATTTACCAGGATAGATGTTGCTTGTATAATATTTCAGAAATATCAGCTTTTCTGGTTCTATTCTGCATCTAAATTCATTGACTGACTCTGTGTGTGTGTGTGTGTGTGTGTGTGTTGTTTCAGGTCTGGCCGGCCAGTCATCCAGAACCCACCTTCTCGCACATCTGCAGTGGGACTCTTGTTCATAAGAGCTGGGTACTTACAGCAGCTCACTGTTTCATAAGGTGAATAGGTGCATTAGGAGATGCTTTAAAGAAGGCAGTAGAGAATGAATTCAGATTCCTAACACCAGATTATCTGCAAAAGTTAAAGAAAAAATCTCCTGGAAGCTCCATTTTCTATTCCTGCTGAATCCTGTACAGGGTCACGGGGAACCTATCCCACCTCATTACAGGTGAAAGGCAGGGGTACACCCAAAACGGACCACCACTTTATCACAGGGCCACATATGTAGACAAACAACCGTAAATGCTCGCGCACACACCAACAGACAGTTTTGAATCGTCAGTCAACCTGACACGCATGTTTTTGGACTGTGGGTGGGAGCTGGGGTACGCAGGGAAAACCCACGCGGAAAAAATGCAAACTCAGGAGTCAAACCAGGAATGTTCTTGCTGTGAAGGAACAGCACTAACCACTAAGCCACTGTGCTGCCCTCCTGAAAGCTCATTTGTGTCACTTCAAAAGGCAGTTATCTGTGTCTAAGCTTTTACCTCAGGCTATCAACAGTGTAAGAGCTACACCTTGTTAGAGATGCTTCACCGCCTTGGCTAATGGTCCACAGTGACATGTGGAGAGATGCTGGTGCACTGTGGAGCCTGTGAACTGTGTGAGAGAATTTTTTTTTTTTTTTTTTTTTTTGTAAAACACGAATTCCCGCAGGCAAAAAAAATATTAACTCCCCATATCCCGTTGGTTTGTGTTTGTTTATGTGACGCTCTTCCAGCGACGTGTGTGTCTGCTGTAAACTGTAAAGTGTGATCAGTGATTCATTTGCCGATTTCCTCCATCAGATATGCTGATGAGCAGCCGCGCTGGCGCATATGCCTCGGCAAACACGACCTGACCTTCACTGAGCCAAGTGAACGCTGCATCGAAATATCTGGCATTTATCATCACGAGGGCTTCAAGTATCCCGCTGTGCCCACGGTGGAGTTTGACATTGCCCTGGTCAAGCTGGATGAGGAGGTGTTACCAAGAGATGAGATATCATACGCATGCCTGCCATCTGAGGAGGAAGTTCTACCTGAAGGAAAGAAGTGCTATGCCACGGGCTGGAGAGATGACACAGGTGCTGTTTCTGCTTTGTGTTCAGCTCCTTTCAGAAGCATGCATGTTTATATTGATGTAATAAACTGCAGCCATAAAGGGACACAGACGGAAGCTTTTGCATTGCTGGAAATTCTAGCTGCACAGTTTGCACGTCATCTGTTGGACACAATGTGGAACTACATAACCTGAAAGCTTTCGGTAGAATCAATATGGTTTTATGTGTTTGATAAGGCGAGTCGCTGCACGCTAAGGCATCACAAACCCTCAACCAGGTCGCCTTGTCTGTTGTGCCATTTGACACCTGCAAAAAGATGGATTACTGGTGGCTCCAGGTCAAGACATCCATGATCTGCTGTAATTACACACTGCTTGATGAGCTCAAGTCTGTGTTTCAAGTAAGAAAAAACAAAGGCCCTCAAGATTGGGAACATTACTCTCGCCAGCGATGAAATTTAATTTAATTCATTTTTGTTTTGTGTCTTGGACAGGGAGATTCAGGCTGTCCACTTGTCTGCCAGGATGCACCCGACGCTCCCTGGGAGGTTCACGGCATAACCAGCTTTGGGCCTGTAGGATTCACTATGAATAGGAAGCTGTCCATGTTCACCCGCTCCTCTGCTTACATTCCCTGGATCACAAATGTCATGCGCAGGGACATTTACAATCAGCAAAGTATGAATCCAGCAGTTTAAGCTCACCGTCTTTGCTCACAAAGGGACAAATGTAACAAATTCCGAGTGTATTGCTGGTTTTCACCTTCTGTTCTCTCTGAGCAGCATCTGGTTGTGGAGGGCCGAAGGAGCTGACTGGTGCAGGTGGTACAATATCCTCAATGAGTTATCCTGGCAGCTACAGCAACGAAGCCTGCTGCCAGTGGAGCATCCAGGTGCCTGAAGGCAAATTGGTCTACTTCCATTTCCACAATTTCTCTCTGGAGGAGAGTCAGATGTGTATGAATGACAAAGTGACTCTCACAGACAAAATGGGAAGTCTGGGTATGTGAATATCTGCCACAGCTTTTTAATTTTATACAGAAAACATGTTACACTGGCAAATGAAAAATTATTATGGCTGCTAAGTCAAATAAATAAGCTAAAATAGGTTATAAATATCTACCTTTCTTCTTTGCCAGATGTAAGATGTGATTTACATAAATATAAATGTCACAACCCGGCTTTTTGGCCACAACAACCCAAAACTGATGAATCCAATGCAAAAAATAAGTATTTTGGGCTGCAGTAAGAAATGTAGTGAACCCCTATGCCATCGTTTCATTTGCTTTGTCATGGGTGTGTTAAGATCATTCAGTTCAAACGTTCTGCACATTGCTGATTCAAAACAAAAGTAATCATCAGGCGCTTTACAGATAAACCAAACAGGTTCAATACAAGTTCAGTTCAGTCCAATTCAAATCCATATAAATGTGATTCCAAATTATTTCCAATTCAATACGAATATTTATATCAATTGAGGGCCAATTCAGCTGGCACCCTTCTGTGTGGAGTGTGCCTGGTCTTCCTGAGCTTGAGTGGAGGTTTTCTGTGTAATCCGGCTTCCTCTCACAGTCCAAAGACACGTTTGTGTCTTCTTGCTCATTGCCAGCTGGGATATAGCCCAGGTCCAAACTAAAGTGCTGGTTCTGATTAAAAAAAAAAAGGTTTATCAAAAACCGTTTTTACACTTCTAATTACATGTTTCTCTTAGGAACCCACTGCAGTCACGTCCCCCCGAAAGATGTGGTGAGTGATGGAGCCACACTTCACGTCAGCTTCTCTTCCAATGACAAGGTGGTGGACACAGGTTTTACTGCCACCTGGAGGGCAGTGGACCCTACAGAGGGTAAGATGGGAAATAAAACAGTAAATAGTGCTTTAGGCAAATTACATTTGATTCTTTTTTTCCTTCTCCCATACTCTTCCCTCTTTCTTGTCCTTCTCTTTCCCACCCCCTCTTCCCACCACAGCTCCTTGTGGAGGAAGTTTCAGCAGCGATTGGGGAGAAATCACATCCCCAAACTGGCCTAAGGACTACGAAGCTCAGACTGCTTGCACATGGCGTATCAGCATTCCTTCATCCAAAAGTATCCATGTAGTCTTCACTCACTTTGATTTGCAGCCTGTTAATATATTAGGCAACTGCGTGGACTATGTGGAGATCTTCAGTGGAGAAAACGTGACATCACTGGGTTAGTCACCATGTTCCGTCTTATCACACGAGTCACAGTGGTGGGAAAGAGAAAAAATATGTATGTTTCTGGTATGTTCCACAGATCGATTCTGTGGCTTTTCCCCACCACCCACCTTCACCATCCCAAGCAGCACAGTTGTCATCCGCTTCCTTAGCAACGGAGCAAATCAGCAGAGGGGATTTCGTGGGTACTGGACCACCAATCCCAGTCTGATTCCGACTTTACCTCCTCCTCGTCTGAACCCGTGGGACGACATCACCATCAGTGAGTGTAGACCTAGATGAACACACAGCAGCTCTGTAACTGCAAAATGCAGGTGAAGGTTAACATCGGCCATTCACCTTCACGGACATGACTAGTGCTGCCAGTAGTCCAGAGTACACCAGATCTGTCTCCTACTGAAAGTAAATGGCACATCGTGAAGAGGAAAATATGGAAGAACTGCAAAGTGTAATTAAAAGAGGAGGGTTGATATAAACATGCCTCTCTTCTGATTTTTTTTTGTGCATTTGTTGTTGGAATTAGTCACTAAATTTTCTTCTGTGTTCTAAATATAACTGGTTGGTTAATAAAAACACTAATAACCACTTAATTAAGAAATAACTGGAGGGGTTGTAAATGAAATAAACTTTAGAAGCACTCATTTAACTTTACGCACATAAAATTGATCTGATCACAGTTAAACGTTTAATCCCTCTACTCTCTTATTTCAGTCTGGCCAAAACAATGTGGCAACCCAGAAGTGACACCAAATACAACCACTCCCAGGGTGGTCAATGGGGAGGAGGCAGTCCCCCACTCTTGGCCGTGGCAGGTTTCCATGCAGGTATCCTGAACTCCTGCTTCTCTGTGTTCCTGGTTGTCCATGATAGACACAAGCTTTTACTATGAAACTGATGTACGTCTTCTCCCCAGTCTTCACCTGTGTTTCCTGTCTCTTACATACATGGTTGTGGAGGCGCTTTAATTCATGGAGAATGGATCCTAACAGCTGCTCACTGTTTCATGGCGTAAGAATCATAAGTACCTGGATTACATCTAGTTTAAGCAGTTCACAGTCTTTAAAGATGGCATATGAAAAACAAAAACAAAAACAATCAAATTATGAAGTATTAAAAGCTGCTCCCAAACAATTACCATCTTTTATGTGTTGTGTTTCCCTCACATTTATCTTCTGCCTTCTCCTCCAGACCAATGAATAAACCTTCCAACTGGCGCGTGTGTCTTGGGAAGCACCACATGAACTCCTCCATGGACGTCCGTACGGTGGAGGAATGCTACATGGTCGATGGAATAATCTGCCATGATGGGTTTGTCCACGAGCAGGGTCGCAACGACATTGCCCTGGTGCATTTGACCAAGCCTGTCAGTATGACGAGAGAAATCAGCCCCATATGTTTACCCACACAGGGTGCCGGGATGCCTGCTGGGACAATGTGCTTTGTCACCGGCTGGGGTACTAGCAGTCACACAAAACACTCCCGGGGAAAAAAGCTATTGTTATGATGGTGATTTGAGAACTAGAGGTCACTTTAGTGATTAAATTATGATACTTTTGTTCTTTTAAATGTTCTTTCACTCTTTTCATTGCAGTCAGTTCAAAGGGGTGGAGCCAGCCACTTAACATGACTCCACCCCTTTTACCTACAGTGTGTATGGGGGGTTTTTTGTTACAGCTTTGCACTACCCACTTCCAAGGAATGAATGTTTCATAAATGTGTAAATGCTTTATATAAATGTGGGTGGAGATTTAAAAAAATCCAGAGCTTGGATAATTTCACTCCGGTCTGGGTCTGTGATGTCACAGAACCCTCCAAGTCTGAATAGCTCACAGACTAACATATTTTCAGATTCAGGCTGTCAAAAATTGAGAGAAAGAGTTGTATTATGTCAGAGTTTTGGATTTGGTAGTTCTATCAGTCACCTGACTATATACTGTCAAAAAAAAAAAAAAAACATATTTTCCTCTTTAAAATCTCTCTTGATGAGTGTGTTAGTTAATTTTATCAATGATAAGTTGAGGATTACTTAATGCTGTAAATGTGTCAATGTCTACACCTTCTACAACCTAAATGTTTTCATTTTATTTACCATCTTAGGCAGCGTGTCTCAAAAAGTGGCTGAAAAGCTAAACCAGGCAGCCCTTCCCATTATTGACTTCCAGACCTGCAGTAAGCCGGCATATTGGTGGGACATCCTCAGGCCCTCCATGATCTGTGCTGGCTACGAGTCCCCGGATGAGTTTAAGTCTGCCTGCCAGGTTAGAAGATAAATTCAAAAAATTGACACACTCCGAAGAGCTTGAAGGGGGAGATTCAACAACCAAGTTCCAGCCTCTTTAAAAAGCTGTCCAAACATTATATAACTGTGTTGGCCTCTCATTATTAGATGGGCTTTTATGTAACACCCCGCAAAGTGTTTTGTTTGTGGTCATTCAGCCTTGACTGAAAATGACTGCGGTCCAGTTTTCAGGCATAATTGGACAAACGTACACGGGAACATTAATTATTTCCTATAATGAGCCACAATTCAAGCAACAACATGGAATGATCAGAAATCTTGTGCTGCAAAATTTACAGAAAACTATAAATAAAAAACAAGGCTGACATCTCCCTCAGGAATATTGTCAGTTTGTTTTTTTTATTTTAAAATAAAGACTGTCCTTTATTAATTCTGTGGGCACAGATGTGATTTATAGCAAGTGCCAGATTTAAACGCTCCCTCGCACATCATAAGCAATCTTTGCGGATTTGCTTGTCCTGCTCTCCTCTAGGGTGACTCAGGAGGTCCTTTTGTCTGCACGGCTGCAGGGACAAACGCAACATGGGAGGTTCACGGTGTCATCGGCTTCAGACCACAGGGCTGCGTCAGAGACAAGAAACCGTCAGTGTTCAGCCGAGTCTCTGCCTTCAGCGACTGGATCAGTGACAGCATCAAAAAGTTTATCTATGAAAGCGGCAAAACCTTAAAATAAAGCTTTTCATGGGGGGGTTGTTGCTAATTCCTGTTTTAACCTTGTCACTCTGGAGTCAGTAGGACGCAGACGTTATATTTTAATATACTATTTTATATTCCCAGTATATAATATTCTTATGATTTTTAAATAATGTTTAATATGTTTAACACTGCACCAGTGTGTTTTTAATCAAATTTATCAATGAAGCCACCTGTAAATTTCAATGTGTAATAATCTCTCCTGCTGTTCTGTTTTACTTCAGGTTAAATTAGATGTTTAAATGAAAATCACCATTACTTTGGTGTTCTCTTCAAATTTGTCCAGAATTTTATTAAAGGAACCTGAAATACCCCCTTACTCCTAATCCCTGTATTCTTAGTAGCCTCCGGGTTTTTAAGGACTTACAACAAGAGTGCGGTCACTGGATGTAGACGCCTGTACAATCCATTTTATTACACTTTCTGTACATTTACAAAGCTAAAATGACTATGGTTTGACTGTGGAGACCTTGTCCACGCCACTGCAAAAGTGGAATGACATTTGGAGTCTTGCCAGAGGCTTAAAAAGCATTTTTCTTTTCTTTTAATTGCTATTTTAATCTAAACACATAAACTAGTCTAACTTAAAAACTGCCTCTTTTTCGCTGCTGTTGTTTTGTTCTCTAATGAACATTTACACTCATACCATCTTGTACCACATTTAGGACTGTCCCTTCATTGATTTGTCTGCCAGCTGTTTGTGAGGCTGTGTTAGATGAAAGTTGCCACAGTTCTGTGTGAAGCATAAAATAGTTTGTCTTCAGGCAGATTTCGCTGTCTTCTCTGCTCAGCTTTGTCCCTCGTTTCCAAACCCTCATTTGGTAGCAGATGAACTCTGCAGGACATGGGTTGTTCAAGTTTGGGGTTTTTAAGCCCATCGTCACGTGACCAGGCCGCGGAGCCAATGGGAGAGCTCGGCTCGGGTTTCAGCCCAGGAGTGCGGAGGGGAATAAGGCGAGAGGAAGAGCCGTGGACTAATCTGTGCTCATGGGTCGGGGCTGAGTTTGCCGGCAGTGACAGCACTTCTGTGCACTCTCTCCTTGCCTGGATTATCCTTGTTGGTTTTTCAGAGTATTTAGGTGGCAAATTTCAAGATCAGAGAGATCCACACCGCTGGAAACAGCTCAATGGAAAGTCCCGGGAAAGAGTGAGGAGAGGAGAAGGAGGAAGAGGAGGAGGAGGAGGAGGGAGGACAGCTGCAGTTTTTTCTCCACATCTTTGCAGGCGTTTCTTCTGTGGAAGAATGGGGGCAGGAGCGATGACCGTCTGTGTGAGTAAAAGCTACCATGAAAAAGTCTCCCATTCAACCTGGCGTGGGTTTTTTAAATTCTGTGCACTCAAAGTCAGAATACACACTATTTTTGGGATGGTGTTGACCAAAATGACTTTTAAAATACCAAAGAGGGGCAATTATCTTTTCTTTTTTTTTCCCTGGTGAAAGCAACTTTACTTCTTTGTAAAAGCATCTTTTGTTCACCAGGAACTTAAACACACGGGGTCTTAAAAAAACATATTGCTAAAAAAGAAAAACAACCTTTTTATGTCTGCTTTCATTTAACAAAAATGTAACAGTCCAAATGGAAGAAAAAAAAAAACAGGGATGAAAAACATACTGTGTTCCTCATGTTTTCCTGGTTGCACATTTTTCCAGTCCGCGATTCAACCCTGCAATGAGGTCATTGCACAGAAGGTTCTTATTGGAAACAGTGTCTTGGACAGCACCACTTTGACCATTTGATGTGCTTCTCCTCTCTTTGAGCCGAGCAGCTGTTGCATGTGGTGGCTGTGGAGCTTTTGCTACCAGTTGCTCTACTGGCCACCCACATACTGGAGCTAGAGGAGGAGGAGGAGGGTGGAGAGAGAGGAAGGCACATGCTGGGGCTTGTCCCCTTCATGAGCAAAATAAAAGATTAAAAGACATGGTTATTCTATTTTTTTTTTTTTTGTTTTGCTTGACTTCCCAAAAGGAGAACGTAGTCGTACTTGCCAAACTTTTGACAATAGGTATTTCTACGTTTTAAATGTTACACTGGGAATTACTTTAAAAATTGGCAGGGGAAGGAGGAGAAGAGCATTATTAGGAAGAAAGATTCACATTTCACAACAGAGACAGCCAACATTGTTCACGTGTCACAGTTAAAGCTGTCAGATGTATGGTCTGCTGAGTAATTTTATCCTACTCATGTCTTATCTTCTGTGATTATTAGGATATTTTTCATATATCCTGTATGTTTGAAATTGTAATGTACTGATTGCACTAATTGTTAACGCCTTCAGTGGGACCTCCTCTTCCTTCATGATGTCATAGTCGCGGGTTGTGTCCATATCCAGACTGCGTGAAGTCATTGTGCAAGTGTGTGTGCATGTTGGTAAATACGGATTTAGTGGGCATCTGTTCATTATGACCCGCCGCAGTCAGACTTGGCTCAGACCAGATTAACTCTGTACCACTTGAGGTAATGAGCACAGGAGGAACCTGGTTCAATTACTTCATACTAAGAAACGCAACATTACGACCAGCAACGGACTCCTGATTAAAATGAAACAAACTGGAAATTTAAAGGTGAACACATCATAACACGTCTTCGTAAGGCATTTATAAAAAGTTAATATTAGAAGCACATTTGTGGCTATCGGTGCGCCTCAAACATGAAGAAGTCAAATTGAAAATGCCAGCATGGTGAATAAGTATTTAAGATTCACCAGGCAGAAGCTGTTGATTATTTCTGAGCGCCTGAAAACTGTTTGCACATACACCCTGACTGCAGACGCTCATCAGTTGAGCATCAGTTCACTCTGAAGCGGTAGACCCAGGAATCCCGGTAGTTTAAGCATCACACGGCACAGCTGTTGCTATGACTACGACAGTAAAACTTACTCCTTACCCTGCCGTGCTCCGAACCGCAGGAAGCCTTTTTCTGAAACCAACCTCCGTTTGTGGATCTTACCCATCTTGATCTTAACACTGAATAAACAAAGACAGATACACATTATGCTGCAGGTGAATGTGCAAATAAGAAAGAATAGTTTGAAAGGAGATGTTTGTGCAGAAAGTGTGTGGGTCTCGTCTGTGTTTACCCCAGTAGAATGATAAGACTGTTTTACAAACTGGGTATCTTTATGAAGAGATAAAGACTGCGTGATGCTCTTTGCCGAAAGTGATACTTCAGGCTCTGACTGTTTAGTTTAATATTTATGACAGCTGTTAACATTTCGTCCAGACTGAACATCTGTGTGTGTGTGCTTTTTTTTTTTCTCTGAATGTACAATTAAATGTCTACTTCTGCAAGTGTGTAAGGCTCCCTGTCACCGACTTTAATCGAAGGTGTTGCCCGGTTACCTGAAATTTGTGGTAGCAACACATGCACCCTCAGCCCTCCCCTTTCCCTCCTCTCCTCTCGGCACACTCTGTCCTCTTAGAGCATGACAGTGCAGCTGCAGGAGGCGTGCGTGCGTTTACTCCACTGAGTCAGCAACAACACACTTACCTGATGCCCCCTGTGCCCGAAATGTCAGAGGTTTATCTCAGATCTCTGCTCTCCCCTGCAGCACAACAAGACAGCGATCCTGGTTAAAGAGGACATGAAGAAAATGGTCCAGATACCCATCCTGAGGTCCAGAGCGGCAGCAGCCAAGCACAACATGCTGTTTGGAGCATCGCTGTTTGAGCTGCAAGAGCAAGGCCTGGTGGAGGACGGGGTTCCCTCGGTGGTGCGGAGGATGGTGGAGCATCTCCGCCGGCATGGTGAGACAAACTGCTGCATTAGTTGGTCATAACAAACTATAAGAGATTTAAACGATATTCTAGTGAAGTATAGCAAGCTGGACAGAAAGAAAGACAGAAAAAAAAAGTTCAACTTTCCATGCAGTTTTACATTCATCCATACATAACCACTTCTCAATAAATAGTAATAAAAAATAGAAAAAGAAATAAATAGTATCATTTAGAGAATGCTGCACATAACTGAAAAATAATAATTATGCAGTGCAAACAGGTCTAAACTTACTTTTTTCATTGCTCGTTCGCATTTTGTATGTCATTTATAATTGCATACAATATTTTCATTACTGTACTTTCATTGCACAACAAAGCTGATTCTATTCTGTTTTGATCTATTCTATTCTAAACAAAAAATGATTCTGTGTGCTTGAGCCAACTCATAGTTCTTACTTCTATATTGGGAAAAAGTTGTTATAAATTCTCCCCGTCAGGGGTTTGAGTGATCTGGATCTCTTCCCAGAGGACAGTAAGTCAAACAAATGGTTTCCTGGGTGGATTCTGTCTCTGATTATGGCTGACGCTCTGCTCAGGTAGGGAGTGTTAGTCTCGCCGGGGAGGGAAGAGTGCGTCCAGTGATTATCTGGGTTGTATTTATTACTGTCTACAAAACCTTCTTGTGTGCAGCTGAACATTCAGTGCACCAGGCCGTGATGGAGAACACCAGGATGTTCTTGATTGAAGAGCAGTAGAACATCCCCAGAAACTGTTTCTGTTTCTGTCTCTACAGACTTTGTAGATAACGCTTGTCTCAGCTTTAAAACATTACCATTTAAAAATAACCACAGTAAAACTGATTTACTAATTTTATATTATTGCTTAACAAGAGTATCAACCTCTGTAAAATAAAGAAAAAGTAAGAAGGGATAAACTATTTATACTTTAAAAATAAATAAAAAACAACTATATAATATAAAGCATCTCCACCAGCGATGTACACCATCTTTAAGTAAAAATGTATGAAACGCAGTTCATATTTCAATACAATAAACTAATGAGCTGAGGTTCATTTGCAGCTCTAATGGTTGCAGAATTGCAAAGCGTGTATTAAAGAAATCATCATCAAGGATATGTTGAAAACTTTAAACACGCTTTGTACTCCATTGACCTACTTTCCCATTGCGTGTAGTTCCTGTTTTTGACCGCTAGATGCCAGTAAAAGGCAGTGGAACTTGTTTCTAGTGGCGATAGGCGCTGCAGGCCTGTTTATGTAGTTTATGGAGTTCAGTGTATCAAGTCCAGTAATAAGTAGCGGGTGAGGACTGACACAAGGGACTACGATCTATATTAAATACACAGTACTACATTGCTGGCAGCTCAATTTTCTTTCTTTTTCCCCATTGTAATCAAACAAAATAAAGTGATCTGACATAAACAGAAAAGTAGTATCAGAGTAAACCAATATACTGCGGTAAGGTATATATAGTCAGCTCAGTTCTGATAATTGCAATGTTACACACCTCCAGTTTATATATATATATATATATATATATATATATATATATATATATATATATATATATTTATTTATTTATTTATATATCCCCAACTGTGGCAATATCAGGAAATAGAAACACAAGAAACTGGAGAAATACTAAAGGCTCAAGGAAGAGCTGGAGAAAGCCTGGAAGGTGAAGGCAACAGTAGTGCCACAGTCCAACAGGATTTGTGCTGATTAGTCGAACTGTTGTAAAGTAAAGTGGTAAAGAGCGTGAATTAATTTGTTTTTCACCCACAATCAGAAACCTTTTTTTTTTTTTTAACCGCTTTTAAGGGCCTAGTCGCCAGGTAAGCCGTCTTACTGAATTATTGATCGTGGAACTCCTGTTTCACATGTATCAAGTGTAACTAATTAACATTCGTGTGCCTTTCCTTCAGCGCTGCATCAGGAAGGTCTGTTCAGAGTGAATGGGAATGTCCGTGCTGTGGAGACCCTGAAACAGCGGCTGGAGAGCGGCGAGGACGCGGACCTACTCTCTGAATCAGAGTCCTGTACTGTGGCCAGCCTGCTCAAAAAGTACCTCAGAGATCTGCCGGAGGGTCTGGTGGACTCACCGGTCCAGCAGATGTTGATACAGCACTACCAAGGTAAAACAATCATCTTTCTATGTGCTTTATTTACTTATTTGATTCTGGAAGGATGGTTGAAGGATCCTTCTTGCAGAATTACAGTGGATTGTTTTCTTTTTTTTATGTTATACATGCACATAATTTTGTTGGATATAAAAACTTTCTCAACTGTAGTAAATATCTATCTGGATTATGACTGACTGGATGATAAGCCAAGCTATCTTTAGGTGCTGAAATTTACTACCAAGGTGTGGTCCTCTGGAAAGGCTAAGTATGAGTGTTTGTATGTGAGAAAGTGAGAGAGAGAGACTCTGAAGCGCGATTGACCAGTTGATCTTTGCAGTTGTAAAGATAGAAGTGAGTCATCTTGGAAGTGAAGTATCTGTGCTCTCTTTCAGCTCTCGCCTATCATCCCGCCTTATATGTTTGATGACTAAAGGACTGAACCGTTCGTCCCCAGTGGTCATTTTGCCGAACATCTGCCAGATGATCGGGTTTACCTTATGTCAGTTGGTATCACCAAACAAATGCAGAAATGTAGATAAATGTTAATGTTAAGCTCTCATGTCACTTTTGATTTCAAAGTGGTTTTATCAGCGGCTTATCAAAGCCTATCAAAGAAATGTACATATATGGCAGGTCTAGCTAACACAGTTTAAGAGAAGTTTGGAAATCTTCGGAAATTCAACAAAGATGTAATTCTGTCATTTATTACCTTCAAAACATAGAGAGATTCTGTAAGTCTGTTGGGAGAAGCGAACAGAGCTGGATTAACGAGCACTTTCCTGAGCACAGGTTATTTTATCATTCCAGGAATTCCAAACAGCCACTGTGACCCTCAGGTTAGGTGAACTGTACCTTATGAGACCAACTCTGTTTGGTCGTCCTCCACTTCTGGCTCGTATAAATGTGTTTTACGTTCCAGTAGTGGGCTTCAAGCCAGCCTTCGGCTCTTCGTGCACACCGGGTCTTTTGTCTCCAGTTGTCCAGCTGTGATCATGTGTCTCAGATATCTACACCCGTTAGCGTTGGGATGACGTGACTGTAAAAGCAATTATGCTTCAGTACAACTGGAAGCCAGTCACATGACCATATTTACCAGCATCTGCTGTAGTGGTGCGCTGCATTATGGGATACAGTTTGCGACTGGTCATCCGGACCGTGAATTTTCCTGAAAGTAAGACACCATCTGAGTGTTTGTGCCGCACTGCAGTTGCTCTCATCCTGCACTAGTAGGATGCCCTGCTATTATCATACCAACTTTATTTAGTAAGCATTTTCAAACAACCACAACTGAAACAAAGTGCTGCAATTAACTGAATACTAAGAACTATAAGAGACTATAAGAAACTGAAAAACACAAACATGTATAATAAAAATGACATAAGACATTTTAAATTAAGCACAATAAGACCGATTAAAACACCTAAAATTGAATAAAGAAACTATTTTGTTTATTTTTCAATATTGGACTCGAGCAGAACTCAGTCTGGAGGGTGTGGGCCGAATCCTGAAAATACAAAGACAGGCAGTTCCAAAAGTCACAACAACCTGGCCAAAGATCCTGTACTCGACGAAGATGATACCAAAAACCCAACTATCTTACAGAGAGCCTAAAAACTATCGTATTTCACATGAAATTATCGTATCCTACAACGACAGCAAAGGAAAAACGAGTTTGCTGATGCTGTGGGGCTAAGGGGGCGTGTCTTTGTGGGAGAGGATGTGAGGATAAAATAAATCAAAACGTGACAAAAAAAACAGAATAATTAAGAGCAAATGTCTCTGCTGAATCTGATCCCAAATCAGACTAATAGTTAATTACAGTTGTGGAAAAAAATACTCACTTTTGGAGAGGGATTGTGAAATTATTACACACTTCCGACTGTTGATTGTACATCGTCTGAGAGTCGAAATGATCGTACAAATACGATAATTATCGTACATCTGGCAACACTGATGAGTAGAGTGGAAACAAAACAAGGCCTTTTGTTACCTCATTACTATTCTAGAGTAATGTTTCAAGTATAATTATCCTTATTTTATTATCCTCCGTTATCCCTCCTCACTTCCTCTCTCACACAGACCCCCCTCTTACGTTGTTTCTCATCCGCTGTTGTCAGCGTCACCTCCAATAACTTTTGCAGTAACGGGAGAGTTTCGGACTCTGCATGGTAGTTTGGTTTTGGGTATCTGGCAACACTGGTTTCCAGTGAAGTTAGTCTTTGTAGACACTAAAAAAGATATATATATTTTTTTGTACTTGTGTCTGTTAAAGTTTCAAACTGTCATAGTCTGTAAACTACCATTGGTAATTTCATATATATTATTTTTAGTATCCAGTTTTTTTTGTCCAAGAAATTAAGAACGTACAAAGGAATTCCAACAACTCTTCTCTGTGGTTGCTCTGAGCTCGTTTGGCTTCTTTTCAGCATGACTTGTGCATTCAGTTGAAAAAAGTTTTATTTCACTCTCCAGTGCTTCAACCTGCAACCGTTAATACTTTCCATAAAATTACAGTAAGTATTATGACAAAGTCTCACAGGATCTGAGCTTGTTCCCAGTCTGTAAGCTGAGACAGAGGTCCACTCGTGTCCGCATTCACATGCAGTCACGCACGCCGACTAATATAGACGCACCCATTCACAACATTTGCGTCACTCAGTTGTTTAGGATCAGGAGTCATATCGGTTTATCCAACTCTGACCCAATTAAGCATCCTAAGTAATAGCATCAACATATTTTCGTGCTCTTTGCTGTAATACTCACGTATTCCAGGCCGCCAAAATCAAGACGAATTGTCCGTGCAGCTCTTGACGCATTTCTTGCTGCTTGATTACAGCTCATCACGTGTAAATTGAATTTCAATGTCGTGAAACCACCTCAGGTGCAGACACAATCACCAGCATTTCATCTGGAATTTGTTTAGTAAGAAATGACACGTTTATTCTGAATGAGTAAACTGCAATAGTTGGGGGAAATCGTCGGCTCAGGCGGTATGTTGTGTGTTTGTAGAATGTGGCGATGACGGTCCCTGCTCAGACGTGAGGGACCTGCTCCGACAGCTTCCAGACGTCCACTACAGCCTCCTGCGCTACCTCTGTCACTTCCTGACTCTCGTGGAGAGCAACCACAACGACAACCGCATGACTGCCCTCAACCTTGCCACTGTGTTTGGGCCGAGTGTCTTCCAGTGAGTAGAGAAACACTTTGCTTTCTGCGGTGGCTTAAGTACATATTCTTTACCTGCATTGACTTTTCATTAGGTAATTGCTGAAAGCGCCAAAAACCCTTTAACAATACAAACATAAAAGCTGAGGCGTTTCAGTGGTAATGGAAAAAGATTATTACAGGGCCTGACTACTTTTGGCTTGTTTTTATTTTATGGTTTCCCATCTCAGGTAAAACCACTTCTTTGATGCTTTCTTTTCTATGACTGCTCAGAAAGTCTTCAGTTGTTTGTGAAACAGCTCTGTCACTGTGCACACTGGCGCCTCCTAAACATCTGAGGACAAAACAAAAAATAATCACATTAATGTGCACTATTCACAAATCTGTGACACAGATTACAAACCATAACGCAACCTATTGCATCTGTGTACACTGACAGATCTAACATCTATATGCATTTCTCTCTGCTGACAAGCTCTGCAGCACACAGTTGTTACGCTCTCTGTATAAGGATGTCAGACGTCTCTGAATTCACACTCACTTTGTGTAATGGCCAGTCTAAACTCACAACATCCATCCAACCAACCATCCATCCATCCATTTTCCTCCTCTTATCTGAGAGGGAGGGTAGACAAGTGAGGGGACAGGAAAATTGGGCAAACATAAAAAGACTTTAACAGTATTATCAAATATAAGGAGAAAAAATGATTAAAAGGGGGAAACACAACAGTAAATGCTGGAATAAAGAGTCTGCCTCAAGGTTTTCTCCGGTCTAAGACACCCTCCAAGGAAGGCATCCAGGACCACCTCCTTTAGCTCTTCTGAATTTTGAGGAGCTCTACTCGGAGTCCCCTTCCAGATAACTGAACTTAATCCTCGTGCATATGAGGCGCTTGTAAATAATAAACACAGAATGGAAATCCCAAGACCACAGTTTATTCAGTTTGTTGTAGTTTTTCAAAGAACTCACTTATCTTGTGAAACATTAAAAAAAAATAAAACTAGTTTCACATATTAGAGCAACGTAAGAGTACATACAGTACATGCATGAGGTTCATTTGATCCTGTCTGAACCGGTTTTTACCGCACTTGAAATATCTGACCAGCAGGTGGTGCTGTAGCTCCTGTAACGTCAATAAAAGCACATCATCACGATAAAAGCAACCTTGAGTTGACTCTGAAATGTCTTATAAATACATTTATTCACATTTTGACAGTTGCATTTAAACATCTCTGTTACTGTTTTTTAAATGAATTCAGTGGATTTTATTATACATGAACTTGAATGAAGTAAAAACGAATAAATGGTGTAAACAAATGAATACTTTAACAACGTTAATGGCATCACTGTGTTTTCTGCCTGGTACATGTGTGTAATGTTACCGTGGCCCAGTTGCAGTCGTGCTCTTCATGTGATGTGGTCTTGCTTTTCTTACCAAAAATAGTCTGGTTGTATGTTCGGGGTCATGCTGCAGAATAAATTAGCCGTCAGTTTCATGTCGGATAAGAATCTCAGCATCTAAAGTACGAGAAACGTTCGCACGCTTCCACGTACTGCGGCTTTTTTTTTTTTTTTTTCAGCAAAATACAGTTAGCAATAAAAGTCTTCTTTAACCATTTTGCTTCTTTCCATTACTATTTCTTAATTCAGTTTCATATGTTTCTCTTCCTAAAAAAAGGCAACAAAAAAAAAGAAGTTTCTTGGTGAGCATCACCATTTATAAATGAGTGTGCTCAGGTTGGGAATCCCAAAATGAATCATAATCAGATCTCCCCGGACAGATAAGAGAGATACTTTTTTATTCTGTACAATCTGTTCTTCACATCAAAGGCTGTGTGTGTGTGTGTGTGTGTGTGTGTGTGTGTGTGTGTGTGTGTGTGTGTGTGTGTGTGTGTGTGTGTGTGTGTGTGTGTGTGTGTGTGTGTGTGTGTGTGTGTGTGTGTGTCCAGGTTACATAAATACATTTACTGTAAAGGCCTGAAGTCAAATGTTTATCATAGACAGCTCTCCAGTGACATTAGACACTGTGCTCTGTAGGCCAACTGAACCTTTTTTTTTATTGTTATTTCTATTCATTGCTTTGTTTCATTGTGTTTTAAGAATTTAATTAAATGTTGTCTTTTATGTTGCCTCTTGTGTAGCGTGAGTCCTAGTTTTGAAGCAATAAGGGACCAAAATATCTGCAACAAGATCATGGTGAAGCTCATCCAGAACTACGGGAGCATCTTTGAGACCAATGCGGACGAGGAGGACCGCGCCGGAGACGAGTCTACGCTGATCACGGTCAAGGTGTTGTTTACACTCCGCAACACGAGATACTGTTGTATCTACAAAGCAACTGGCTGATGAATGCCGTCATTTGTTTAGACCCACGTGACCCTCGTGTCCGTGCCGGTTTACCATGATGATTGTCTCTGTGGTCCATGGTGGCCACCTCTGTCCATCTATCTGAAGGGGAGAGAGCAGAAAGACACACTTACATAATAAAAAGCTACAGCTGATTTGATTATTGATTTTTTTTAATCTTGCACCGCAGCAGGAAAAGCTTCTCCACATGTAGCTGTTTTAGTCAAAGTCAAAGTCTTGCTGTTGATTTTTTATTTGTTGTTTTTGATGGCTGATGGCTGACGTCTTCATCGATCTCCCAGTTTTTCTGGTCTGTTTGTTTTCCAGGTAGAATCTTGTTGTTGTCTTTCCAGGTAGGGTCTTGTTTTTATCCTGTTTAAGACCAGCTGAACAAAATGAACCATGCACATCAGCGTAGTTCGTCGATTATGCAGGTCTTTGGAAGAAACTTGTCTTAGAGCCTCAGAGTTCCTTAAACGAGTAAATTACGGTCTTCTTCTGTGCTTTAAGAGTGTGGAAATTGTCCCACAAAACAGAAAAAATAAATAATTAAAGCCAATAACCCAATAATTAAGACTAAAATAAACTCTTTGAGAATTAAACACTTTCATTTTAGCACTTGAGACAATGTAGTGAAATAAATTGCTATTTTAAACATCTGACTAGACTCAAAACTCTCACCCCGCTTATGTGATAGTGTGGATTGGGTCTCTAGAGACAAACCAAGGCATTTTTAATGTTGTATCTGTCCAAAATGTCTATTAAAAGGACTGTTTATTCACGTACCTCTGTAAAGTCGCTGGTATCTTCTTGTAAGTCTGTACAAGTCAACTACCGATGTTCAGTTCAATATACTTTATTAATCCCATAAAGGGGAAATTGATTTTCCAGTACAAACCGTCGAAGAGAACAAAAAAACAAACAAACAACATAAGACATGGGTAGACAGGTGCCTGAGGCCGCAGCCAAGAAGTCGTTCCCAGCACAAGCAGTCCAAGTGCGGGCACGCAGCCTCATGGCACAAGCGCATCTAACCCAGGTTGCTGCACTGGGGGATGAGAGGGAGGGGAGCCATGGAAGACGCTGAGTCCACGGGGATGTGTTTATAGCCGTGTGAATGCGTGTGTGTGCACTTGAGTGTAAGTCAGCCTGCGAACCCTGCCCCAGTTCAGTCCCCCAGCCATAGTTCGCCATGGTCCTTGAGAGTGATGGAGTGTTATCAGTCGGCCTCGGTAGCTCTGATTCAGGTCCACAGGTGTCATGGGGGGAGGGGTAGTGGGGGCAGAGCATCATTGTCAGCATAACATCCAGGAGAAACTGAGATAGCCAGCTTTACCAAGGCCGGCAGCAGGGAAGACAATTCAGATAACACATTTTTATTTGGGTCAGGACGACTCCAGTAATTTTCCGTCTAGTGCATCTCAATGGAGACTCCAAACAGCCTAATTTGTGGTCAGTTTCCACCAGTTCTTTTCCATCCCGCCAATGAGTTTGAAAACAGCCGCTCGCCTGCGATTCTGTTCAAGAATCACGTCCACTTTGCGACTTTTGCTCACACAGCGTTTGTGTTGATACCGCGACATATTCCATCCATTTGTTGATATGCCAGGTAACCACCAACTCCAAAAAAGCAGAAATCCTGTTATCAAGAATCCAGTTATGTAGAGCATCCTTGACCAACAGTATGGACAGACACACAACCCTCCACTCCTGTCAGTCCATCAAGTACCCAGCAGTAAACGTCCCGTCGCGGCACCCGGGCTCTCCTTTGCCCAGTCTTCTCGTCAAGAACATTCGGTAGAAAATTGTGTTGAGACACCAGCTGAGCAGATTGAAAAGATTCTGAAGATTTGCAGAGAGAGGCTCCAAATAGATGAACAAAGACGACACAGGACGGAGAGCAGCAACGGGCTGATAGGGAGGCAGCGGGAGAAGGAAAAAAGCGTCCGCCTTCACAGAAAGCAGGAAGAAGAATAATGTTGTGCAAATTGGTGTAAATAAAGGCAAAAAGGAGGCGAGGTCGGTCCTCTGCTCCTAACACTTGCCTGTTTTGTGTTAAATATTTAAGTTCTGATCCAGTCCTGTGGAGGCAGAGGTCATTGACGCTTCTACTCTGGTGTCTAACGGTAGTTGGCGCAACATCGTTAATCGATTTGTACAGACTTAAACAGTCCTTTTTATACACTTTCCGTACACAAAGATAGATAAAATATCTTGGAATTTTCCTTAAATTATTTCTTTCTTGGTAATTTGGATAATTTCTGAGAAACTCAAATTTTGATTTTTCTGTGTGACTTTATTTCAGTTTTATAAGAAACAGAGGCAGAAAAGCTCTCTTTTTTATGTTTTTGAGCTTGCATTTTTTCAGATAAGTCAGAGAACACATTGGCCTTAATTTTATCTTTAAAAGGCACCCATGGATTTCCTTTCCTTTTGATTCTTCACACAAAGTACTGATTTCTTTCTTTTTTTATTGATTGCATTTTTAAACATCTCTTGGCCCAATTTGAATAAAAATCTTTTTTTTTTTAATGTACAGCAATCACTTCTTCAGTGGATCTGATGTTCCCTTGGCCTTATCAATACTGCATAATCAGTATTGTTACGTCTTTGAGGGACTTTGTGTGAATTTGAGATTCAAACTCAACACAGAACGAGCTGAGACTCAGTGTTGTGATATTGACTGTGTTAGTTGGAATCGGATATTCGTCTTTTTTTTTTTTTTAATTCACTACTGGTATAGTGGACACATCAATCTACAGTAAATGAATTGCATGCAGATATTGAAAAGAGGGATAGTCAAAGCTGGAAGCGCAGCAGCATCCCATCAGCAGCAGAGTTTCAAAACTTCCTCTCCGTTTCTACTCCTGGAACGGCATTCCTGACCTCGGTGACATCAACAAAGTGTCGCTTGTGTGAAACGTGACTGCGGTCATGTGACCATCAGTCCCCGATCGCGGGCCTGAACTGCCTCTGGATCTGACCTCTCACCTCTCCTGTCATTGGTACCTCCCTTACTGTTTTTAACACTGCCAAGCACAGGTTTTGCCACCCATGTGATGTTATGCCTGCAATGCAAAAAAAAAAAAAAAAAAAAAACTCTTTACGATGTTTATGATTTTTCAGTTTAAGGGATCGTGTGTAACTTTTGTGAAGTCTAAAGGTCTATATTACTGGAACAGTAACATGAAAACGGTAAAGCCATGATGGCCATGACAAAGCAGCTTTTTTTGTTTGATGTCGTAAATGTATGCGCTGTGTTGTGAATGCAAGTGAGGGCACTGCCACGTGAAGCCCCACTGACCCAAGGGAAACCCCTCGGTCAAGCAGATTATCTTACACCCGCATACTAACACCTGAGCACACACAGACTTTGAACGTACGCGCAGTCGCTGGTTTGCCTTTACATTCAGTCATAAAATGCTAAGTGAGATGTGTGCATGACACACTTTATGTTTAAGGGTGTTAAATAGTTGAAATCTATTTTTGACCTTGTTGCCAGGGAGACTCCTGGAGGACAGCAAAAAGACAGCAGCCATGGGCTCGTGTCCTGTTCCAACAGTGTTACCTGGAAAACAGAGTCGTTGTTGTTGTTTTTGTTGTATGTGATATGTTGCATGTTTAGGACACAGATTACAGTTCTGACTGTCCTTTCTTTGTGCTCTGTCTGGTCTAAGGTGGCGCATGTGACGGAAGCAGCCACACAGAGGCCGCCCGACCAGCTCAGCGCAGAAACGCCACCTCCGAGGATTAAAGTACGTGCCTCTCTTTTCAATCTCAAACCTCTGTATTTCTGTGTATGTTCATTCATAAAAGGAAATCGTTCATTTTTTTTCTTCATGGCGTCTTTTTTTTCCCTCCCTACTTTATCTTTTTATCCCTGAAGGCACAAACTTGCATGAACCCTTCAAATTCCCTAGCGTAGTCCTTTTTAACACCAGTCATGTGATCTGCGTGATGTGATTAACATGTCGTGGGCATGTTTTCGAAAAGCTCTTTTCTTACACCACAGCTATTTCAATAGTGGGTCTGTGTGGGTTTAAAGATGTTATCAGTGTCAGCTGACTTTCATCTGCTGCAATATAAAACTGAATTTCAGGCCACCAAATTGAAATCCATGTTGACTTCGTTAATAGTTGTCATTTTTTTTATTTGCAATCGACAAGACGATAATAACAAACATGCACATAACTGATATTTGCATAATATCTATTTTTCATATTAAAAAAGTATATAAAATTTGTCAGTGGTAAAACTCAGAGCAGATGTTAAAGTAGCTGGATTAGACCACACCACCCATGCCACTAATTTATTTTTGATCATTTTATTTTTAACAACTTATTGATTATCATTATAGTCTTTTTGCTTCTTTCTTTTGTTTAAAGATGGGAGACCTAAATGCGCCTGGAAACGTCGAACTTCTGCACAAACCCTGCACAAACGCACCGAAGGCAAAGACGAGAAAAAAGAAGGTGCAAAAAAAAATAACAAGGTGTCACTGACAGTTTAATTAGTCGTTCTTATTTAAGACTGTTGTAAGTGTGACTCCGTCTTATTCTGTCGAATACTTTAAAATAGTTTGTCACACTTTCCACGAAGGTCTTCCTGCTTTCCTCTCTACTGTTTCCTGCATTAGCTGACAGCTTCGGATGCTTGAGGGCTTTGCTGCTCAGTCACGTCATCATGTGATTTGATAAAGAAAGTGAAGAAAACAATAAAGCGCTTATTATCAGAAACAAAGCTACAATACACTTTCTAGCGTTTTCACAGGACTCAAACCACACAGAGTCACAGAAGAGTGTAGTGAACGGTTAATTCAAGGAAACTAAGACCTTAACTCCCGGCTGATTCACAACACTTACATTATAAAGCAAACAAGAGCACATTCTCGTCCCTGCATCAGCCGCTTGTGATTCTGTCAGATACGAGATACGATGAGTGGCGGGTGGACGGAAGGGTACGGAGGGGGGGGGAAATGATGTTATAACATCATGTAAGCTGCTCATATTCCTTTAAAACAATGTTTAGAGTTTAAAGAAATGTGCAAAAATGTAAAAGCAAGGCTCAAGGCAGGCTGTCTCCATTAAATCAAGGTGGTTGATGAGCTCAAGTTCAAAATAACCTTACAAGCAAGGCTCGGGTTCTGATAGCTTTGCTGTTGTGATCACAACCTCAGTCATGTTGTAGTCTGTGCACAAACACACACACACAAACACACACACACACACAAGTCCTGTGCAACCCTGAAACCACAGAGCACCCGACATGACAAATCCCCCTTTAAGCCCCGGTTACCACAAATTAGCCCCGTTACACATATTCCAGTCTGTCATTGATTTCACTGCCCACACGCTTATTTTAGAAGCTGATCTCCGGAAACACGTATTCAAATAAAATAGGTCGACAGGAAGGGCTACATGTGTAATGATTAAAAGTTTATTTAAATCACGATGTGGTCACAAACAGACAAATGGATGAAAAGTTTGTCAAAGGTAGAAACGTATCTTGCTGCAGCAGTTTGCCCACTAAGATGAGTGTTGATCTGATTTTCCCTGATGAAGCTGGTACCAATAGATTTACCAAAATATCTTATTTGTTCTGAGAAATCAGAATCAGAATTTCCTTTAAAAAAGAGTCATGAAAGAGTCTGTCTTCATCGTCGTTGCTACCTTTTATACATTTTTCCATGCATGCAGCAGAAACTCTCCTTTAGTTTACTACGCACACTCTCCTTCACATACCTCTAATTCTGTCATGGGTTTATGGAGTACAACCCACTATTCACACGTTGCTGCTAGAACCTCACTACACCAGGTACTTGGTCTCTGTGAGGCAAAGATTTTTAAACTAAATGAAATGTTATTTGGCAGAGAAGCACAACTGCTCACTAACACAACATAGCCTTAAACGTGCCTGGGGGCTTTCAAATTTGTGGGAAAAGATGGTAAATTTTGCCTTTTGTGCTTCTGATTCCCTATTTTTTCAGTGATTTTGAAGCAGCATTCTGTTGCCATGGCAAATCACGGGCAACTTCTTAACCCTTTTTGAAAAAATGTTAAGTTAATTCATCTTTTGAGCCATTGCACTAATAATGACTTGCACAATCAAAAATGGTTTAGATGGTAGATTCAGAATGACTTGAGAAGAGCCAGGCATCAGAGAAATGAGCTGTCACTGGTAAGTGAGCAGAGATCAGAGCGGACGAGGTTTTTTTTGTAGGCCAGCCACAGTTCAAGTGAAATTTAAAGAGCTCCCTTTTCATTGGATTGAAAGTACCAAAGTAAAATATTAAGTTCTAAACTTTGTATTTGGCTGTCTTTGCAACCTTTTGAGCGTTTACTCGCAGACCTTCAAACGATATGCTAATCCATGATTTGAGAAAATCAGGTTAAACCCTTTTTTTTTTTTTTTTTTTGGTCTGGACAGACTTCTTTGCCATTTGGCTCGCTTGACTTGTTCTGGTTGAGGAAACAGAAACCTGAATGGAGACTGACCTGGAGGTTCATTTAGGTTTCTTTTTAAATGTTATATCTTATTTTGGAATAAGTATGGTGCTGGTTTTTTTGTTTGTGTGTTTGTTTTTTAATCACGTCACGTGGTGCTCTTAGAATGATGTTTTATTTTTTATTATTTCCTTGGTTGTTTTTTTTTAAAAATAAAGATCGTACAAAGGCCTCTGAAAGTTATGATACATCCGGCACAACAGCGTTAACATCAACGTTTTTTTCTTTAAAGCACAGTAAGAATAAAAATGATCAGGAAAAAAAAATGCCTGCAGCCTGGACCAAAAAGAAGCTGACGTCCTCAGTCATTTTCCCTTTTTACCTTCTCTAATTTCTCCAAAAGGCATGTATAGTCCAATCAATCACAAAGCTCTGAGGGGCAAAATCCATGCCAGGACTGGGTAAAGACGTTTGTGCAGCTAATTACGCTACCAAAGACTCGCCCATTAACTGAGTAAACGCCTAAATGGAGGGTGCATCCATAGATCTTTGATCAACCCATTAGATTAAACCCTAAATAGAAATGTTCCTCTGATAATTGGTTCAAAGACAAAAAACAAAACAAAAAAAAACTGTAAGCCTCACTGAAAAGCCTTTTAACATCCAGTGCTATAGACCATTATCGATAGTTAAGCTGCTGGTGTCAGACCCATTTCATACCCTGATGACCACAGCAAGCAGCAAGCAATTTGGCTTCGGCGTATAAGAGCGGCAATGCAACTTCTCTCCATGCAAGGAAAAAGGCCTTTGGTGTATAGTTTATAGCCTAGTCTCGGTTTGCTTGGTCGTGATTTAGTAAAAATGCAGAAGGGTAGCTGTCAGAATGTTGCTGTGATACGGTTAAGGTTTTTCTCTTACACGAAAGTCGGAGGTTCATGCAGTTTGTACCCACTCAGCGTCAGCACGGTAAGGCCATCAGAGCAACCTTTATTTCTTCTCGTCAACACCTTCAAATGCATGTTTCATAGAGCAGCGTGAGTCCGAAGCTTCTGTGTACGTTTCTGGTTGTATGAGGCCAGCAGCACAGATCGGTTACCTCTCATGCCATCTCATATTCCCTGTCACAAGGCCGGCTTCCCTCTCTTGTCTCTGTCACCCAGGTCAGAAACGGGAGGAATACCGGCATAACTCAAGTGGTCTCGCCGCCCGGCCTGTCCGTTGGGGCGCCCCATGCACGGACGTTCTCCATACCAATAGTTTTGCCCCTGACCTCAGAGCTCAGGAGTCCCAGCCCTGCAGAGGCGATGGACACGACACCCCTTCCCCACCGTGACACGTCATTGCACAGTCCCTCACACCTCGCCCATAGAGATGTTTGCCTCTCTGGCAGTTCGGATGGTCTCAGCAGGTCAGTGAGTCCAGCGAATGTTGATTACAAACGTGAGCTGTTGCAGATGAACTACCCAATATTATACACCCTCCCGCTCCTGTATTGTTATGATTTTTTTCAGACTTTACAAAAAGTGTAAGGTCACATCTAAAAATGTATAATTTCATTGCTGCGTGTCCTCTCTGATGTTGTTTTACGATAACATCTCGCTCAAATAGGATGCATGAGGTGAGACTGCACCACTAGTAAATAGATTGTGGCCTCGCTTTGTGCAGGCGATGTGCACACAGTCGAGGGTGAGGAATCTTAAGCAGTCCGGTGTCAGTGTGCATTTGGCAGTATGCAAACGAGCCTGTAAGAAGCTGAAACCGGAACCTCCTGGTGTCGAGTGTCCCCCCAGTCCTGGAATAGCAGCGCTGAAGCTGTGTCCGCTGGGGTAGTCGCAGTTTTAACTAAGGAGGGATAAAAGCCGCCGTTTGTTTTTTGTGGATAAACTAGAAGGTATAATGCTGGGTAAGCAATAATTCTGAATTTCTGTGTAGTCAACAACGAAAGTCATTTAATGAACGTGCAATTTCCTTTAAGCAACCACTTACCAACAGGGAAGAGAAAAAAAAATAAACAAAAAAAACTTGAAAGAACCAGACACGGCCATCTGCCTTGACTGTCAGGAAGCGAGTCCAACAACAAACCGTGCAGCAGCAGGCGCGGTGCAAGTTGACAGTAACCGTAAATCAGAAACATGCAGTTCCAGAGCCAGAAATACGTGCAGGGAAAAGTGCAGTGATTGTAAAATTACAACCTGCATAAGAGAGACACAAAGAGGGCATGCGATATGTGCGTGGCTGAAGTACGTAAGGGGAAACTGATGACACAGTTTTGGCTGGTGCTACTTGTTAAACACACCGGTGACCTTTAGTGCACCATTAATCATTGTTTAAAGCCGCATCAGCACCAGATCCATTAACGGGTTACATAAAAAGCACAGACAGTGACACATAACAATCTGTAGGTGTTTTCTTTATATTGTATATTTATCAGCAATTTGGAGTCCTTATGGTTTTCATGAAAAATCTTTTTTTGTTATCTAAGCCATTAAATTCACATAAAAGAAAAAAATAAAATAAAAATAATAAAAAAAATCAACCACATCGTATTTATCTATCTCTTCCGTCACCAGGGTGATGTGCTCCCATGTTATCTTTGTGCGGTCAAATGCTGCCCTTTACTGGAGCAGAGGCGTGATGTACATGGAGGCAAATTTAATACTTCCAAGCTTTCCTCACCATGCGAAGGTACCAGTAAATCTTCAGGTGGATTCGCTTACGTGCCTAAGCATTCCTTGCCAAGTCGTATCTGGTGGTGGATCTACATACAACGTGACGGGGGGGGGCGGGGGGGTTGAGAAATCTGTGTCAGCAGTCTTCCCAGCAGACATGAGTAGTATACCAAAGACATGAAAGGCCTAACCATCCTTAACGCAGAAAAGTATCTGATGATATCGAGAAGTGTTTCATCTTGCCAAGCTCTTAAACACTGAAAGCTGACGCCTTTCATGGGGCTGTGGTGGACTTCATGGTGGATTTTTATGAGTTCGTATAAATTCATTTGTTTCGCCTTTAAATAGCTGTGATTCTGACATTTAATGTCAAGTATATTCAGTTCAATCCAATTCAAAAACACAAATGAATTGCTGCAGCAGTCATGATTAAAGTCCTTTCAAAGAGTCATCAATTATTTCCGTATGTGGGAAAAAAGTTGTGTTTGTAGCTGCTCTTCTTGTCAGCTTTGTGTCAGAGACGTCAGTGCGACCCATACAGCAGCAATTCTGCGCTCAGGAATTCATACGCTTGTATTTTTACTTTTTATTCCTCTTATTGTTGTCCTTATAAACTGAGACGTGCCTCCATACATCGCTGAGTCACTCACATTTGCAATCAAGTCTTTATTGGTGCCGCTTGTAGAGCGTCTTATCCTCTCCACTCTTTGACTTCTGCACATGAACATTTTATGTCTTCATTATGAAAGAAAATGAAATGCATTCATTCTTTTTTTGCCACCTGACTCTGAAATATATAACGACGACCTCATTCACCTCATAAGCTAACGTAGCAACGTCTTGAGACCTTATTATGTTCTCAGTGTTGCATAGTTTCAGGGAGGAGATGCATAGAGGCTTTTGTGTACGGTTGCCGTGGTTCGCCGAATCTTGTGATGTAACTGTTGGGTTTCTTAGAAGCCCATTTGAAACTGGTGGGAGTGGAGAAGATGTCAGTGGGGTGTGAATGCAGGTTGCCTGTGAATGTTGCTGCACCATCGTCTTTGAGGGCGACAGCACCAACGGTGTTTACAGCAAGTCTTTCAGATATAGCATTACTATATGGTGGTGGGTCAGATTTTTTTTTTTAGATGATGTTTCAATCATTTAGACCAATGAAGACCCACAAAATATTCCTCATCGGACCTTAAAGTGGGAAAGTTTATTGAACTGAAAACCAAGTGGTTTGAGACTAATGGTGCATTTACACTTTGAACTTTGTTTGATCTGGACCAAAGCAGAGAATGATAGATTTGGTTTGGTTCGCTTGTAGAAAACTCTGGGACGTTTGGCGTTCACACTATTTTCATCGTTGGATGGAGTGAAATATGAAAAACGTGTTCCATCCAGTTGGAAGTGAACTGAACCAACAGGACGACGGCAGCACTAGAGTTTGATTTAGTTTAATGAAGCATACTGAGTATGAACCCACCCTAAGTTATTGTGGAAAGTGGACTGATTAGGTGATGAGGTCCAGCAGACCCCCAAGACCCTGAACATGAAGAAGCAAGTATAGATAATTCATGCTTTGATTCCTTTATCAAATGATACGTAAAGATATCTCTTCTACTTCTGGATCCCAATGCATAACCATTATACATAAGTGTTGCATATGCACAACGCTCAGCATTTACTGTTGAAGTCAGGCGTTCGCTGAAAGTCGAAGATACTGGGATTTACTTGTGCAAAGTGCTACTTGATGAATGCTCTGGAGTTTCTAGTCGACTTTTGGGAATAAGTGATTTGGGGAGAGCAAGAGTTCAAGGACCACAAATATATCCTGACCTGTTTGCACCTTGATGTCGGCCTCAGTTGGCGCGCATTTAATTTTCATGCCGCAGGGAAAAGAAACTCCTGAAAACTTTTGAAAGTGTTAAAAACCAAACCAAAAAAACTTGTCATTAACTGTTTTCCCTTCTTCCTGGAGGGATCAGGTCTATTCTGAACACGCCAGCAAAGCTTCTTGTTATTCCCCAGTAAGGAAGTGGGTAAGCAGGATTTCCGCTTTTGCAATTCACGGCAGCAGTGACAGCACACATTATTTTAATAGGCTTGCCAGACTATATAACACCAGTTAAGAATGTGTGTACGTGTGTGTGTGTGTGTGTGTGGAGGGGAGTGGTGGAGAGCCACAAAGGCTGAAAAGTGATGTAGGAAATTTCTGTGCTGCCTTCAACTGAAACAATTAGGGAAACATGCACATTTTTTATGTGCTTTTGTATCACTTGAGACGACTTTTGAAGCTCATTGAACTTTAGCCTGTTTTGATTTCTGCCTGATGTGAAACCCAAATCCGCTGTTTTGAACTTGTGGAGTTGCTGCTCGAATGACCCAAGTGGTTCACCCTCCCCTTAGCACAACTGCCTCTTACAGTAAGCCCCACGGAGGAACATCACGTAGCAAAACACACCAGAGTTCCCAAACATTCCCGTCACAGTCCACAATAAGAACTCCTTTCTTTTGTGTTCCAGCACATCAGCAGTTCGACACGAGTACAGCCCACCGTGACGTCTGGTTGTAGGTGCCGTCACCTGAATCTTGACGTTTTTCACATCATATCCCTCTAATATTAAACAACGTCTTCTAAAACACATGCTATTATTTTTGTGGGGTTTTTTAGTGTTTCTCTTCCTCTTTTGACTTCAAAATTTCAGTACCAGGATATGAAAATATTGAGCAATTTCAGCAATTAGTGCCAAAATTGAGTTCCCTCCGTTGTTGCATTAGTCATCATGTGTTTCTGGCATGCATCTAGTGCCTGAAGCCAACCTTTACTCCAGAGCAGCACCATATCTGCACTGGCTCATTATAATTACCAAAGACAGGTTCCACAAAGGCGATGATTTGTAGCACTGCATGCCTATTGTTCTGCAGACAAAAGCCCATCTTATCCGCCTGTTTTCAGCCCCACAATTCACATTGCACTGAGGATATGTACTTTTTTTTTATGCAAGCTCTCTTTACAGTAAAGATTCTGCCAGCTGATTATGTTGGTCTGTTTTTATATTTCAGCTCCCAAGATGAAGGCAGCCCAATATCTTCTTTCTACATGAGGTAGGGGCTCCTGTCTGTGTGTTATAAGGTCAGTACAATTGGATGGTTTGGATTGGACGCGTGGGGGATGTGGTCGTGTGCTGCCTCGGTGTATTGTCATCAAAACACAATGAAGCCACCAGTTCAGGAGAAACAGGGCAGCGTGCACATGCAACAGTTGGTTTTAACGCTGTTGGGTCATTGTGGTGGAGAGCGCCGCGGTGCATGATTCAGACGCCTCATCAAATCATGCAGCTGGGTTAAGACACTTAGTTTCACATGAGTATGCTTATTGAACAGCTGCGGGTTAGAAGAATAATGTCTGTACATACCAGACTGCAGCTTAAACGATGTGTCGATGAACAGGATTTGCTGATTAACATAAAAACAATACGCTGTTTTGATAACTGGTTGAACATCTGAGTCTCTCTTGAACAAAAATAATGAGAAAATGCCAAGGACTGTAGTGGAAGCCTACCCTATGCAAAACGCATTGTAGACTGAGGGCTCGGAGAAGTTGTACACATTATGAATAAGCCCTGAATAATACCATGAAAGCCTATAAAATAAAAAATAAAAAAATAAAACAGTAAAAAACACTATGGTACTACTAAAAGAAAACTGTAGAAAACTACAGCTCCATCAGGGAAAAACTCACACGATCCAGAAATGCTGCAATCTTCTCTGGGCCAATGCTCATTCAAAATAATCTGAGAACTGTTCTTAGATTAACCGAAATGTGAAATTATTTTTTAAAACCGATGGATGCTGTGTTCTGCTGACTAAGGAGAGGGACGTCCAGCTTGTTACAAGCGCTTAGATCGAAAGCCTGCGTATCTGCCGGCATGGGGTTGCGTTAGTGCAGGTTTGAGAGCAACGTATGTTCCCAGTCCCGACAATGTTTCTTTCAGAGAAGGCCTTGCGTATTTCAGCAAGACAAGGCTAAGTCGCACACTGTGACTAAGCATTGTGCAGGACTGTTAAGCAGCAAGAATCCTGCATCATACAGGAATGGGAGAACATTCCTCTCCAAAGACTCCAGCAACTTGTCTCCTCACTTCTCAACACAGTTGTTAAAAGTAGAGGGGACGCAACACGGTGGTAAACTTCACCCTGTTCCAGCGTTTTTGAAATGTGTTGCTTGCGGCCACGCTCAAAATTATGTTATATTTTCACTCAAATTGGCAAAATGTCTAAGTTTCAACATCTGATATGTTGTTTATGCTCCACTGGGAATAAAATATGGGTTTGTGAGATTTGCAAATACATTCTGTTTGTATTTATATTTAACATAGCATTCCAACTTATTGGAAACTGGAGTTGGAAAAGTAGGAATTGGCAGCCTATCCCCATAGGGTAATCATGTTTTTGAATGCACAAGTGTAACCTGACCACACTTAGGGCTGATTAATAATCTATGATTATTAATCAGCCCGTTGCAGACCTGCGCCGCTCTCTTTTGACGGCAAGGGAACATGTCCTTGTTATGTCTGAATGACTCCCCTGGTGATCCACTGTAACATTTTGTCACAGATATCTGCCAAGGTTGCACCTAGAAATACACGCGTATCGCTTTTCAACACAGCACAAGAATAAACTGCTTCAGTCGCAGTCGTGGACAGTCGCAACCAGCCAGCAGCGTTGGCCTTCTGATCTGGGCTCCGACCATCTGCTCGGAGAAATCCGACAGCTCGCATTTTTTGAATAAATGAATAAATAAAACAACACTGTTCAATGTTTCCCTCCTCCAAAAGCTTTATCTGCAATGAGAAGCTGCTTCGTTTAGTGTTCTTGTAGAAACGAACAGAGAAAACCTTGTAACGGTGATTAAGCCTCACCTGAAGCACCGGAGGTAACCGGAGGTAACCGGAGGTAACCGGAGGTAACCGGAGGTAACCGGAGGTAACCGGAGGTAACGCCGTAAGAGCTGGTGTGGCTTCTCGTCTGACAGAAAGCCGTGGCAGTGGTGATGTTGCCCTCACAGGAACTAAAAGATCAAGTTTTTCTCAAGATAACAACATTGCTTTTACTTTCAGAGCAATTAAACCTTCAAGAGTATAACGCTGACTATTCAATAAACTTAGGCATGTAGGAAAGTGATATATTTTCAACCGCTTCCTGCTGTGCTGCTGCTACGTCCTACACAGTCTTGCTCTGTGAGAACATATTTCATGGTATTTTTGCTTTTAAGACAACTTGATAATCCAATACATAATAATTAAGAGATGATTTGTAATAAAAAGAAAAGTTGTAGTCAGACTGAAAAGCGTCCGACTCCGTGGCCTACTATGTTTCGTACTCTTACGTGCTTTTTCTCGCCTCTGAAATCTACTTGCATTCCTTAACGCACGCAGACTCTTAGACTGCTGCTTTGGAGATTAACCTTAGCCCAGTCAAAGTAGATCATAGATGAACTTTTTCTTTTTTCTTTTTTTGGTTTTTCATTTTTTTTTTTTTCTGTGAGTGTGTGTTGACCAAAGACTGTGAAGGTTTTGGCTAATATCTGACTGTGGTGTAACACTGGATTACCTGAGCGGACGTCCTTGGGTACACAGCACCGGGGGATTTAACTGGTATAAGCTTTCGCTGGGTAAGCTTTGGGCTTGTTTCCTGCTGTTTTTTTATGCTTTCAAGACCGGTTGACTTTAAAATACCAACACAAGCACTAACTACGGCCCGTTATTTTGTTAATTAAACTGCCAGAACTACTATTTCAGCACAGACCTGCCTTAACTGCCTGTCAGTCAGTCAACATGAGGCTGGAAACAAAAACAGTCTGTAGTCAGATACCATTGAAGACTTTTTCATTAGAGCAACAGAAAACATTAATTCAAATATTTTATTTTTAAACTGTTAAACAAGCCGGAGAGACACATCTGTACTTTGTGTTCCAGTATTTAATAGTTTACACCTTAATACTGCAACAAACACCTTATTTACTCTGGGGATCCAGTGGAGCATTGATGTTCTTGTCTCCCTTCTTCTTCTGCATTTTCCTGGTTCCTGTTCATGGTCTTGTATGCAGCCAATATAAATTGCTTTTTTAGCTAGAAATAGGGATTTTCCTTTTAGTTTTGGATCAGTTCTTTTTAAAGTGCTACATTGGTGCGACACCCATTGGTTTTCTAATAAAAATTGTTGGAAAAATAGTTTTTGTTTTTACTTATAATTAGATCCACTTTAATACCAATAAGTTGTTACAACCAGGAGATGGTTCTGAAGGTGGACGGGCTATATCCCGAGAGACAAGAGCCCAGAAAGTTACTGTTCCTGGAAAACAGGAAGAACAGCAGAAAACCTCTGGCAGAATTTTGTTTTTAACCTATTTGAAGGGTTTGATTATATAGATGTTTATCTTTTCTACAGTTTCTGCACCACCTCCACCTGACAGAGGTGGTGTTGGCTGTTGCGTAGGTTGAATTCTTAGTGATGAGGCCCTGGCTTGAACTGGAGAAAGGACGAGGCAAAGCATCACAGAGCAGTTGTTCGTCCACACCAAAGCAGGCCGGTGTGACTAATAAACACCATCAAGTCATGACAGTGATAAAAAAAGAAATTAACAAACTAACAAAAAGTGTCTAGTTTGCTTTCAAAAGAAAATTTTGTTTTATAAAGACAATAAAAAGGCAGTGACTCTAAACATATCTGATTTCCAAGAGTTTATGGCTATTTTAAGTTCCCAAACCAGTGGTTTCTCATCAAATATTAAACTTCAGATAGTGGCATATTTTACAGGTTTAGAAAGCGTTTAATAAAGGTTTCTTGACTAGGCTGTCCTCTTTTCAGATGTTCTGGTGACGTTTCTGGTACATGACTCATCCTGCCCGTTCAGGCCTCTTTGACCAGTAGGTGATGGGTCACGCTGCTTCTGTAGCACACTGGGCAACAGCCCCAGCTCATACCAAACTTCTTTCACAGCAGCGCATCTTTAGTTTAAATGAAGTCATTGGAACAAAGTTATCTCTGGTCTGTGATGTCAGATCTTTTACCAAAATGCAAGACGTCTTCTGTCCCACATCCCCCGGAGCTCCCTTTGAGATGGTGATAGTCATCACAAGTTATTCAATTACTAAGCATTTCTCCCTTGATATTTCCAGACGCGCGACACGCGGCTGTTTATTTCATCAACAGCTTGATCAAGGCTCAACCAGCTACATGTATTCATGTAATATACACACTCTGGTGTGAAAAGACCAGCGGGGCCCAACAGACTCTACAGTTATTAGTAGCCTCTTGTTTTTCTGTGACGCTGCCTACAATTTCCGCTACATGTAAACGATCGTGGCGCATCACCACGCCAAAATAAAAGCCGCCATGCCCGCAGAATTATAATCTCTCTCCCCATTCTTTTGTTTTTCCAGATGTTACAAATGTAAATTGTATTGGATGATCCATATAACCACAAAGTATATGTTATTGACTGTAAATATGATCATTTCTACTTATTCCGTACTAACGTAAGTCATCCCAATATTTAAATTTGATGGTCTCAGCATGGGGCCGTAGTAATTGTGGCGCACAGTGATCTACCGAGACCGTTTTGGACATGCGCATATATGTATATATATAAAATATATTTATATGTATGTTATTCACATCTGCGATAACGATGGATTCTGTTACACTTACTATGAGCTGGCTGGGCCTGACCCCACTGGCCCCAAATGCAGGGAGGCTCATGAATACACATAGGATTTATGGCCAATTTATGTCATGAAGATGAGCTAGAGTACAGTACCTGAGGGGCTTATTTTAAGAATTTTTCTAAGAATGCTGTAAAAAATAAAATAAAAGTGTTAGGAATTTTGTCAATGACTTCCAAATTACAGGAATTTCTTCTCCTGTCAGAAGGATCAGTGCAAAAAAAGTAAATGTTTAATGTTTTGTGACCTTTTCGTGAATCTTTTTCTTATGAGAACATACAGGAGTGGTTCATGTTAAAGCTATAAATAAGGATGATGAAGTACACAAGCGTTTATTGTCAGTGTTCGTGAGTCAAAGGTTTTGTAGCCATAGTCTTAAATCATATGAGTGCTAAAATTACAACTGCGAAATGAGTCATGGTGCTATAAACTTTTCTGGAGTTATGATGTTCTTTTTCAGTCTCCACATGTTCTAGTTAACATTCTGTAGTTAATATTCAGTGACTGGTTTGTTGCATGGGACCAGTGCCAGACACTTCAGAAACTCTCGTCGCCCATGTTTAAGAGATGATGGACCTCGTGTTTGAAGAGTCCAGTGGACTTGATGAGTTTATGCCTCTGACTTACGTTGGCCTTATAAAAGTGGGTTAAATCAATATGAGTAAGCCATTTTACTGTTTTCTGTTGTCACATTCAGAGCAAGATGTATTTTGAAGTTGTTGGCCAATACATTTTCTGCTGTGACACAACTGAGCGATTCAATCCCCAGTCCGGACTAAGAAATTAAAGCAACACAGGATTTATTTAATGTAACAATGCAATTTATAGTTTCATTTGAAGGAGTATTTCCACTTTTAGGAAGTGTCATCTAGCTTCTGCAATTTCCCATCCCCTGCTATCAGCAGAAACCACCAAAAGTAACTTTGGAGTCTCATCCTGGTCACCTTTTCCAATAACTGTGTATCGCTTTACAGCTCAATGTCACACATCACTGATGATGAAACTCCCTCACAGAGCTACAGTGAACGTCATGTCAGAGGTGACTAAGAGACTCGACGGTGGAACCAAAACAGAAAGACACAGAAACAGATTTTAGTCAGTCACATTAAAGCAACTTAACCTCCAGGCCTGCAGGGCTAAAGATTCTTCACTTTAAGGAAATGAAATGGTCCCAAAAACTTATAGAAGTGGAGAACTTTTTGCTTTCCAGAAACAAGCACTTGGTACTGTACATGCACTATTTGTTGAACATTGTTGCATTTATACTTCTTTTCTATATATATCTTTCAAAAGAATAAGTATGTACCCATCATGCCTAAACTATACTTTTGTGATCTGGTATCCAATTCTACACTTCTACTTTAGCTTCTGCTACTCAAATGTATACAGTTTTCTTTATCATTCGTTCGTTTTCACCAGCATCGTGACACATTAAGGCCGATTCCTGCTACAACTGGGGAGTCCCAGGGTACACCCCAGAAACGTTACCAGTGCCTCAAGGAAAAAGGAGGCACATACACATACATGACCACATACATTCAATTTATATTTAAGGGAGATTATAATTTACAATTTGATTATGACTCATTTAAAAATAAACTTCATAATGAACTGGAATTATTCGGATTTTGGATTGAAATAAATTGGATTATGAATTACAACAAATTGAAATTAAGTGTATTATGTAATGATATTACGTAATGAATGGGATTATGAATAGGGATAAATTGGATTATGGAATAAAATCAATCAAAATGTACTGTGAATTTGGTTTATGGATTGGAATAATTGAATTATGATTTGGAATGAATTGTCATTCCAAAATGGATTGAGTATTAATTACAATGAATTGGCCTGAAATTATATACACTTTGGTTGTAATTGGATTATATTTATCTTCTTAAACTATGATTGCCTTTTGTGCCTTGAGATTACTTTGTTGTGAATAAACACTAAATTAAAATAACTAGAAACTGAAATTGAATTTATTCAGGTTTGGGACTGGCGGTACGAGAACACCAGTTTATGAACTCTTAATGACTGTGTGGAAAAAAAGTTTAACTGTAAAGGCAAGTGGAAGAATATAACCTGATTAAACTTAGCTGTGAACAAACTCACTCTACAATGAATAAACAATATTGTTAAATTTAATAGTTCAATTAGAAAAGGCAGCATTTCCTTTGAAAATGCATGGTTGAATGCTGAGGTGCTGAATGAGAGGTGAACTTTTGAAAATATAGCTGAATTGATGAAAATCAAAGAATGTGCTGGAGTTGGGTGAAAATTTAAAGAAAATGATCAAACGTGGCTCAGACATTTGAAATCTCTGAAGATGATGGGAGAAGAGAAAGAGCTGAAGGCAGGAGGAGGTACTGAAAAGAGGAATATTTGCTGAGGAGAAAAGCGTGGTCTTACATCTGGAAAATAAGCTGAAGACAAAAAGTTTTATTTCAAAAAAGGAAAAGCAGCTGTAGCCAGGAAGATGAGCTGAAGACAAAATAGGCCTCAAAATAGGAATATCAGCTGAAGAGGAGGATGACGCTTGAGGCAGGCTGAAGAATAACCTCTGACAGGAGGATCGTTTGAAAAGAAGAAGTTGAGCTTACGAGAAAATAATCTGAAGAGACGAAGATCGGCTGAAGAAAGGAAGGAAGGATGAGTTGAAGAACTTAGGAAAAACTAGCAGACTGACCAGTAGAAGGACTGATAGCTGAATTAGTGTTTAAATGTATAAAAAAGGTGCAAAAGATTTTACATTGCTAAAGAACTTGAAATTCAACCAAATAAAGACAAAGGAAGGGAAGGAGAAGAGGAATTAGAATGGAGCTAAGTAGAAGAAGAAAAATGAAGGGATGGTAGTTCTGAAGCTGTCTTAGGTGGTTCTGCTTCTGCCTGAGGTGGTTCTGGATCTGTCTGAGGTGGTTCTAGTTGTGTTTGGGGTGATTTTGGGTGTATCTGGGGTGGTCCTGGTTGTGTTAATGGTGGTTCTGCTTCTGCCTGAGGTGGTTCTGCTTCTGCCTGAGGTGGTTCTGGATCTGTCTGAGGTGGTTCTAGTTGTGTTTGGGGTGGTTTTGGGTATATCTGGGGTGGTTCTGGTTCTGTTCAGGGTGGTTCTGGTTCTGTTCGTGGTGGTAAGAGTTTAAAGTCTTGTGAGTAGTTTAAAGTTTGAATGGTGTCCCTGAATGTATGTTGAAGTAATTGTTGGTAATTGGAGGTGGAAGTTTTCAAGGATTTGATGATTTCCTCATTGTATTCCAATGGGTCTTGGAATCCCGGAATATCTTAAAACGTTTAAGGATTTGAAGGACCAAAAGTCATAGCGGTAACAACCTGAACGAGCTGAGCGTTTTGTCTTTTATATATGAATGGTTGCAATGGCTCGAAAAATGTGGAACCAAGTAATCAGCAAAAAGCGGCGGAAGAATTCAAGGAAGAGGATCACAATAGGTTGAATGCTGACTCGGCGTTTAACCAATAAATATAAAAGTTTTTAAAAAATCACAGTAAATCGCAATAAGAGTATTTGCCTATACAGCTGTTAACAGTTGAAACCTGCCAGACCTCCATCTGCGTGCAACTGGTGGTTTACCTTTCTATAATTTTTATTGTTTCACCTTTTATCTGGCCAATGCAGTTTTTGGGAAATTGTAGTCATGAGGTCATACATAAAAAAATCCTAGAGGTGTTTGGAGTGACTTATTTCTCATAAAATGAAAGGTGGAAAATCTCAGAAAAAAAAAATCCCTAAGCTCTTTCGTTTCTGTTCGTAACTGTTTTGGTGTTAAATTAAAAAGAAAAAAAAACAGATGTTTATTTTGAGAAGATGAGAGATGGCGGATGATGTCACTGATCAGTATGACGGTCCGTGACCATAAACAGCTGGCGGGTGCCCTTGTCGCCATGGAAGTCAGCCACTTTACTCTCACAGGACCCACTTAAACTCTGATCACAGCTGAGGTTAACACTCACCCATGCAAGTAGATGCCTTGATCACGTAGGTCTGGATCCTGAGCCCCAGGGGATTTTCAGCGTTGCTCAGTGACCTGTTGTGACTACTTGTTTCTGTAGCATTAACCCCGCCCCCCCTCTTGTTTTCCTTCCAGCAACCACCTCCACCCTGTCCGCTGCAGACCAGATGCGATAAAGTACGTTGCCTCTTGTACAGTAACAAACACTGCAAAGCATTGATCCTTTTTCTAATATTTGAACGCACAGCGTTTTTAATGAAGAATTACAGATTCAATAAAATAGTGGAAGACAAGACTGTAAACTTCCTAATCTGTCAATTTTCTCTCATGCTGCCTGAAGTTTGCTGGACCAGACCATACGCTCAGCTGTCGAACAGCACCTCTTTGATGCAAACCCTTTGGCAGATCGGCATCCAGAGAACTGGGAGTTGACCACATGTCCTTCAAGTCCAAGGGTCACGCCGACTGCGCGGCAGAGACGTCGGCTCCAGAGGGAGCAGCAGGGGGAGGAGGAAAGAAGCAGGTACTGACTACTGTCATGCAGCTGGGGGGTAATCGGTGTTGACTTGTTTGCTTCCAAGACTGAAGTCTGGCAGAAACAATTATACAATCATATTCTCCTTACAACAAGTAATTATTTTGGTATAAAGCAATTTTAATTAATATTTTTTATATAAGGATTTCAGTAAGCTCAAACAATGTTACAACACTGGATTTGCCTTTTTCTGGCCAAATAATTAATGCAAATGTTGTATTAATGATGACTGAGTGTATTAAGCCCTCTACGGCACATCCCAAAGATTCGCTTATTCACTTCTGGAGAGGGAAAATCTAGATTCACCAGATTACATGATCTTTTTCCATATCTCCTGAGTCCAAGTTGTTTTCTTCACACCACATATCTGTTAAGCTAAAGTACATTTGATTTTCCTATCGCTGTCCGTCAGGTCTGCTCTGGTCTGTTTTGGTAAAGGGAAAGTTGAGACAAAAGGCGAGGCTTTCTGCTTACTATGTTCCTCTATGTTCCTATAGTCATGAGCCACGGGCAGTGTCCAAAGGAATTAGGCTGCGGATACAAGCGGCTGACACGGGTTTCCTCTGCAGGGTGGCTGGGCTCTGCCTTAGAGATAGGGTGGGAGGCTCAGTCGTCCGGGAAAAACCTAGTAAAGAGTCATGCTCCTTTGCATCGAGAGGAGCCAGATGAGGTGGTTTGGGAATCTGGTGAGGATCCCCCCTAGATGCCCTACTTTGGGAGATATTTGGGACATGTCCAACCAGGAAGAGACTCCGGGGATGACCCAGGACAAGTTGGAGATATTTTCTTCTCTTAGCTGGCATGGGAATGCCTCTGTATTTTCCGAAGGAGCTAGAGGAAGTGGCTGGGAAAAAGGGAGCCCTGGGCTTCTCTGTTTAGGCTGCTTCCCCTGCAACCTGACCTTGGATAAGCAGAAGTTAATGGATGGATTGCTCTGAGTTCTTATTTTATTTTCAGATCAGATTCCACCCAACATTTATGTGATCCCTCATCATGATCTTTCTATATCTATTTTCCAAGACCATTTTTGTCCCTCACACATGATGGCTTACCACCATTCATCCAGGTTTTAGTGATGCGTTGGACATTTCTTAAAGGAATATTCCAGTGTTCATGGCATATGCTTCTAATACCTGCCTATTTCACACAAACAGTCCTATTAATACACATTTGGGACATATAAATAGTCAGCTTAATAGCAATTTCTTTTGACATAAATCCATTGCCTCTTGTGCAGGCATTAATTAACATTTTTCTCTAAACCCTTATTACATTCAGAATTAAAACCACCTCTGGTCTTACATTAAATTCCTTTAAAGTTACCAAGTCATCACTATATCCATTACATGAGTTGTAATGTTTGCCTAATAGAGACATATAATTGAATTATTCCATAATTTGATAATATGTTTTCCCCGCCCACAGGATATTTCTTCATGCTTGTTGAGGGACTGAGAAGCATCTAAAAGCACCGGTTGGGCTTAATTAACATAAATTCCTGCAGACCTTTTTCAATGGGAAGCTTTTACTCTCTGCATGTGTAACTTTTTTGTTTTGCACAAGGAGTGCATGAGAATTTCACTGATTTTGTTTTATAAATGACAATTACATATTATGGAGTTGAATCTGTGAATTGTATGTGTAGACTCTGGTGGAGGTTTGCAGCTCAGGTTACTAGATTTCTAAGCTTCAGTTTAAACAAGCGCTAAACTGGTGCTTAAGATTAAGCAGAGAGGATGAGGCGTACTGCTAAGTTCAACCATCCATCCATTGACTTTGTTTCACCCTAGTCAGCAGCACTAATTTCATTAAATTTGACATTCCCTGCATATTCTTCGGGACTAAACCAAATATAAACTATTATCTATTCAAACAGTAGGAGGAAATACAGGTCACAATCTGCAAAAGACTTTTTTTCCACTGAAAATGTGACAAGAGAGGTTTCTCCTTCCAGATCTTTACCAGTCAGTTATGGACAGAAACAACCAAATTATTCACGCACTGCGCAATAGTTCCATGTATTAAAAAAGTCCTGACTCCAGGCTCACTGAGGCAATAATTTCAGGTAGTGTTCGCTTACGGGAGTCATTCATAAAGTTTTTGTCTTTGCGGCAACCTCGTCCGCTGAGACACTAGGCAGTCAAAACAACCGGAGTCATCCCAGTAAGAAGTTAATCCTTGCTGACGGAGTCTGAGAGATGTGACATGTGGATTAGACGAGTGTCAAGAGACAACATAAAATTTAAATAAGAGCGTGGACCATAAATAGAATTAGGACCAAAGCTAAACAGCACATCATCCTCTGAGAAGGTATAAGTAAGGCATCAATGTAACCTTGGCATTGAGTGTCTTAGGAGCATTTCATCCAATCCAGCTGAGAAAGACACACCAAAGAAGACTGGAAGGTGGTAGGTGTCTAATTTCATCAACCTTTTGCTTTTTATCTGAGCACAGAGCTGCGTACGTAACGGCAGGCGCCAACAACGAGAACATCCCGTCAAGCGGTGGCAGCAGTTCAGGCAGCGTGGGCGAGGACACGGCCAGCAGAGTGGCGTCACAGACATGCCAGAGTGGTCCCACCGACCGAACCCCCAAATCCAGAACGGTAAAACAGAGCCCGACTCTAGTCCTATTTACTGGCGACCGTACAGTGAGTCAGAGCCCCTTTCAGCCTCATGTCTTTTCCTCGTTGTGGTTATGTTGGTCCTAGTTTGCTGTCGTCATTTGCTTCTCACGCGGGCTTTATGCAACGACCTTAACAAGATAAACCATAATGGCTGCAGGATTTCTAATAACATCTTGGATAAACACTATTTTCTGCGTTCGCCAGTGTTTGTAGTACACTGCAGGCCTTATTGGATGACTTTTGACTAGTTGTATGCCCATCCAGTGGTGTACAGAGGCAGTTTCTTCTGCGTCTGTTGGCACTTCCCCCTGGAAATCAGAGTGAAATGTATTCTGCATCAAACAGGAAATGAACAAGAATAGCTGACCAGGTTAGGAAGTTTCCATTTCACTTACAATTAACTTTTTTTTTTTTTCTGGGAAATAAAAGAAACGTAACACCCTCTAAGCAGAGACAGCCGGCGCTCACTCTTGAATGAAGCTCTGTTAAACACAGCGGTCAAACCCGGGATCATTTTCTTTCTTTTTTTTTTTTTTTTAATCTTTTTATTGGTTGTGTGATTTAGATGGCAATAGAGGCACGATCCGCACGCTGGTCCTTCCCACTAGAACAACCATTCAGACCTCCCTGTCCTCTCAGGCTCAGAACGCTCCGCCTTTGGGATTTACTGCAACTGACACCAACAGCTTAAGCTGAGGCTGCTCTGGTTGTCCCTCACTATACTGTTCACTTCAGGTGATTCTGATGGTTGGAACGTCCTCGTCCGATACAGTGCACTCTGCAGCAGCTGCCGTAGGCTCCTGGTTGCAGGTTCTGTGTATCAGAACAGGAAAAAGGCAGTAGTGAAGGCATTTCTTGGTGTTTCAGTTTCATTTTGAGTGGTTTCAGCCAGAGTTTGACTTACTTGCAGGCTCCTTGATATCAGGGGTTAAACCTAGTCCATAGATGGAAAAAGATTTCTGGTTCCTACAGTTACCCGCCAAGAATTATAATGATTTCTTTATTTTGGAATCTGTGCCCGTTTCCAAACACATCTACCACAATGACAGATGGTTCTGGATAGCAATTGTCTGTCGCGCCACATTATGTCTGCATGTGGGGATGTTGACTGGTCATGGTTATTGCTTCAGTTTGCTGAATGTTTTAGCCAACCACTGGTGGTGGTTTCACTAACCAGTCTTCCACCGATTCTCATTTTGGAGGTTATATTTAAACTTGAGAAATTCCGATTCAAGCCACAAATGTAGATGGTTTCAAATTCAATTCCATTCATATTCGCACAGATGTGTATCGGCCTGAAACGTCTGCTCAAATAGGATTTAAAATAGATTCGCGGTGCAGCGCAAACAAGGGCTACATGTGCCAGCGAGCCAGAAGCGACCAGGGATTCCTTCCTGATCGGTTGTTCGTTAACTAACAGCTAATTGACCTGGAACGTGCGTTTCCGGTGGAGACAGCTTTTTTTTTTTTTCTTTTTTTTGTTTCAGTTTTATGCATGGTGGTTACCATGGCAACTATGTGGCTTAAGGGAGCTTTAGGAAGGACACACAGACTGGTAACTTACATAACATAATCGCACAGATATTTGAGCTGGCAGTGTGAACATAGCCGTGCGCTCTGAAAAGTTGCACTTATATTTTTCTGCAGTTTTCTCAAGTTTTATAATGGTAGCAGATAAATTGGGTTTTTTTTTTGTTGTTGTTGTTGTTGTTTTTTTTTTTGTTATATGAGTTAGTTGCAGTTCTCATGAAAAAGCCGTCTATTAATGAAATAAGAAGAACCGAGCTATGCCAGCGCTGCGTTCAGAGGTAATAAATTACAGCCATCTCTTCGCTGGCAGCGGCGCTGTAAAGAGTCCAAGCGGCGGGGCGGTCATCAGCTCATCAGTCACCTCCCTACATGGAGCTGTAAAAGAGGGCAATGTTGGGACGAGTACATAATGTGAAGAATGAAGCTGAAACATAGAGCTGCAGAAATATGATCTCTGCCCACCCGCTGTACAGTACAACTGCACATCAGTTAGTTTAGATCTTTTTTTTCACACTGGGCTTATAAATATTGTCGTGTACTATGAAACTCAACTGCAAGGTGTGCCGTCCTACTGATTCTCGGATGGAAAAAGATTTATTGAGGTTACACACTCACTCAAGGAACAGAACTGGAGATGCCTGAATTGTTGTTTTTTGATTTTTTGATTTTTTTTTTTTTTTTTTTTTTTTTTCTTTGCAGGCCAATCACTTATGTAACAGTGCAGATGACACATGATAGCAGCAAACACTTAAAGCGTGGACAGGATCTGTGCCTTATGCTGTTAACAGCTGTGTCTGAGAATATGAGCTCTTTAGGTTTAGGATGAACCAGAAGGACATCTAACAGCTTCCTCAGTTTATTATTATAAATATTAAAGATCTCTTCCTGGATACAACTTGTTGGTATAATAGTTATATTACACAATGACTTGTAATTGTCAGACAGTTTTAGCCACTTGCCTTGAACATGCATAAAGTGCTAAAACAAACCTAAAGTCTCTTAACTAAGATAATATTGAAAACAGAAGAAAAGTCGTCTAAAAAAAATTATCCTGGTATTTTTTTTATGACACATGTACAGTTTTCTCTGTTTTTAGCAAAACATGATCAACCACTAAGGTTTGAAATATTTGTGTCTTTCTGCAGTTCAGAGACTGTGGTGTTGAAAGATCTGGTGCAAATCTCATGGACACGCTTCAGCAAGGGTAAAATCTTCATCTCAAAGCTTTCGTAGCAAACGCACAAGTCGCAGCAACTTTTTCCTGGGGTTTGCTGCCCATTGCCCATGCTTACATGTATCACTATATTTGCATTATTGATGATAAATTACAATATTCTAGTCCAGCCTTATACCTGCAAATGACGTGTACGTTCAGATGTTTTGTTAATCCAACCAAAGTGTATTTCTCATGTTGTTTTTTTTTTTTGTTTTTGGTTTTTTTTGGCGGGGTTGGGGGCTTTACAGGAATGACGCTTCAAGAAGACGTGACCTTGGATCTGCTTCACAGGTAGGTTCAGGTTCATGACTCTGTTTTTCTGTTAACATCAGAGCTAGGACAAACGGGACTCGGTTGTTCGGACAGCAACGCGCCTCCAACGCCTTCGTTACAGGTAGTACAGGCAGGTGTGTTAAGTCTGGCTCGAGATAGGGTGAAGGGAAGGAGGCAACGAAGCAAAAAAAGGAGTAAACAAAAACCAGTAAATCAAAGAATGTGCCGTATACACCAAGGAGCAAATGATTAACGCAGACCAGGTGAGAAGGTGTGCTTGAGGAAGCAGGGACGTCAGAGGAGTGGGAGGTTCAATCAGGGACAGGTGAGAGTGGCTGGATTAGAAATGGAAAAAAACAATTAGAGGAAGAGATGATGTGCAAGCAGCAACAATGAATTAATGGACAGCACCACTCTGAGAGGTTGCAGAAAGAAGTAAAACAAATTTAGAAATAAAAGAAGGGTAAGAGTGTAGTGTAGTAAAAGTGTTTAAAAATAAAAAGGTTTTAAAGAAATCACCCAAAAGAGAAAATTAAAATGCAAACAAGTATGGGCACATGGAAAAGCTTAAACCATCCCTGCTATGAGCGGTGTGATCACTCATCACGGTTGTGCAACACATAACACAGAAGCTACTGCAGTTCCACAGAAGTAAAATTTCACAACAGGAGTTTTATTTATTTTTTTTAATGTTATCCTTACAAACTCTTTGTTGCTGAAACTACTGTTAAAGGACTTTCAGCCTGAGGTTCAGTGTGGTTGTAGATGTGATCACAAGGACCCGAGCCATCCTCTTCATGTGCTCGTCTCCACCTTTAAAACCTTTTATTTTTTTTATTTTTTATTTTTTTTAATAATCAGAGCAGATGGATTTTTGCAGCGTGTCGGCTGCATCTCTGACACCACACCCACACTGTCCCACTGAGCAGCCATCTGGACCCGGCATGTTGCCGATCTCTAGTGGAGGCTGGTGCAGCAACCTCCCAACTGGTCAAACGTGTCTGGTTTGCGACGGGAACATGATTGACACCATAGGTCAGAATAATCAGACGGCAGATGTCTGCGCGTGGTGACCTCATGCACTGCAGCTGAGCTTTTCAAAGTTGAGGTTTGCACTTAAAAATTCACAGTATTTACATGCTTTGGTAGAAATTAACTAGCTGGGTGTTTGCATTTTCCAAAATAGGAGAATTTCTGGTTTTCTTTGGGCTATTTTTAATAATATTTTGTTTGATAATATTTCATTTGGGTTTTGGATAGTTGTTTGAACAATAAGACATCCCTTTGCTCTCCGTTGGATACGAAAAACAGATTTCTTCACAAATCCTCCTCTGTTTCACACCTCCACCCTACACAGTTGTGATCCATTTGTCGTGTTTCTGTACATTGTATTATTTCAGGATTCTTTGTAAATTGAAGGTCGTCCAGAACAGTGCGTGAAAAAACGATCCCTGGGCGTGAGGGCTGCTTCTTTTTTTCACTTAATCGTGACTAAAGTCTACACATCAACTTTCTTGTGAAGTTTCTTAAGACTTGCTCAGTCATCATTTTCCCGAACCTAGATCCAACTGGACACGCCAGCTTTGTGTGTAAATTAGCACCCTGATCAATTGTCTGTAAACAAAAAAAAAAACAAGTCATTACAGTATCAGTGGTATTATTAGCAGCAGTCCTGTTGACACTGAATCATTACTTTTAAGCCGTCTTAATTCTGAACCGTAGTGCATCTTAATTTGGCATAAGACCAAACATTCCTATAATACAATGATTTTTGTAAAGTTAACTGATGAGGTACATAAAAATGCCCCCCACCCTCACTCTCCCACAGTTGTCATGGATGCGAAATCTAGCTGCAGGGACCAAAACCATTATAACCATGCAGACTTTGTACATACTTTGCATATATGAAATACTTTTTCCTGTAGATACTGATCTACTGGCAAACATCCTTCACACTAAGACTGATGCAGACCAATGCATTTATCATTGTCTATTATATTACACACACACCCCCACCCACACCACCACCCACACACTGACACAGTAGCTTCATCTGTATCATCCCTCCTTTGCTCAAGTGAGTGAACAAATGGTGGCTGATGTTTCAGAGCATAACGTGCAGTACGTGTGTGTGTGTGTACATGTGTGTAGGTGTGTGTGTGTGTATACTTAGATCTGAAATGTGTCTGTACACAGACACAGAAGGGGGGGGGGGGTGAGCTGCAACATCTGTGCTCAAGTTAATCCACCGTGTTTCTCTTCAGAGCGTCTTTGAACTGGTTCATACAAAGATAGTTTATAGTAGCACTTCTTCTATTTATTATTGCCAGTAGATTGATTAAACGGTCTTCTACAGAAAAAAAAAACTGATAAACTAATCAAGGAAAAGGTAGCACATGCTGTTTTACCAGATGAATGTGTCACTTATCACAAACACAACAAGAAAAAAGTTTGCTTTCCTTAGGAAATAATTTGACTAATTAATCTCATCTTGGCTTGTAAAGTTTTTTACACATTTCTTGTGATCAATGATTTCATGAATACATGAAGATAGGGCTGTTCTGTTGATTAACCACTGCGTAATAAACACTTCTGAATAATCTACAAGGCTGCATGTTCAGTGGATGGATCCTAATTAACGTTGGATAAGGTGCTAACTGTGATTTTTAAGTAGTTCTTTTAAAAACATTTAAATTGGAATACATCCTTTGTCTAATTTGTGTTTATTGTGGTTTTGCTCACTTTGATTTATAAGTATAATGCAGAAGACTTTTTTTTTTTGTACGGTGCATCAGCAAAAGCAGTGCTTTATATAGTCCAAAGGCCTGTTTGAAGAAAAAAAGAAAAATGAAGTATATTTATCTCTATTTTTTTTGGTTATGTATTAAAATTGTAGATCACTGATGTTGAGAGAGCATTTAATAGTGTTCACATCTATAATTTATAATGTTTTCATAATTCACAAGCCTTAGACCTTCCTGCTGTGCTCATCGTTCCCTCTCAGAAAGTGATGTAATGTAACTAAGTACATTTACTCTACTTCAGCTGTGAATATATGATTTCCACTATTCAGTTATTATAACTTAAAGAAGTCACAATGATGATATTAACTCATTGTAATACATCAAAAAAAAATTTTTTTAAGTATTTCATTGCTTTTTTTTTTTTGGTAATGATAAAATAAAAACTTATACAGGAAACTGAGTACAGTGAAAATATTTCATTTTTACATTATAATCCGTGTTAACACCAGTGTATCTTCACAGCCATGTAGTCAGCCAGTTTTACTAGTATTTGAGGTATTTGTGTTTTATTTCATTTCAGTAGGTAGATATGTGCTTTTGCTTGTAATCAGGAGGAGTGGTAAAGTGCGTTATGTTCTAATTTTAGCGTTAATGCCTAACCTAAATTACAGAGCAAATACCTAACCAGTGTCTCTCTGTGAGCAGCAAAAACATTTTTTTTTTATTCCTATCAGCAGGATATGAATAAAGTGTTATTGCTCTGCAGGTTAATTTTTGGACACTGTGTCTCAAAGTTGCAGTAACTGGACATGACACTTCTCTGCATGTTGTTAAGAATATTATTGCACGTGTTGGTGAATCTGTGAGAAGTTGATCCTGGATGATGACTGACTGACAGCGCCGCGTGTGCTCCTACACAGTGGAGGGTTTCCAGACTTTTTGCAGTGACCGTAAGTGCCAAGTGCAGGGGATTTCTGTTGTTAGTCGGTCCCAGCCGGTCACAGCCTGCACGTTCCTGCTGGTCAGCAGTGGCTGGTTGAATCCTCTCTCACTCTCCTCCTGTTAGGAGTTACTTCCTATTCAAGAGCCTATTGAACTTAACGATTCCCTGATTTTTGGCCTCGTGCCCTCCAACGCAGCAGAAACACACACACACATTCTTACCTGATAGATAAATGATACAGCTCTACAAACCAACCAACAACAAGTGGGTATCATTACCAAAACAACCCTTTCCCAAAAGCCATCTGTGGAATTTTTTTGAGGCTTGTACAGCCTTGATTTGTTTTTCCTAAAAATAGTTTGGTCCCATTTCCTCTGTGCAGGAAATGGGACTCTGGTGGGCTGAGCACTAAGTGATCTTTGGACCCTCTTAAGTGTGTGGTTTCCTCCCTTAAGTATTTACAATACACACAGTTTGTTTACACCGCTTTGATCGTTGATAAGCAACGCGGGATATGAGAGATAAAAGAAAGGAAAGGAGAGGTCAGTGGGTGATAGAGGAAATGAAAGAGGTGGGTGGGTTGCATTCAGATTATCTCGTTTAAACTCAACAACGAAAAAGATCGCCTGTGGACAGACAGAATGAAAATAAATAAATAAATGCCCCTGTACTGCTACGTGTGCATGTGCACATTCTGTGTGCTTTTCCTTGTCCTCACCCCTCTCGCTATCCCTCCCTCCCTCCCTCCAATCTTTTCTAAGCCCCGCCCCCTTCCGCTGGTCGCTGTGAAACAAACAAGTCCGGGTCTGACTCGACTGGGGAATAGAAGCAGGCAGCCAATGGAGAAGCGCAGGAAAACTACAGTCGAGAGAGGAAGCGAGAAAACCGGGAGGGGGGCAGGTTTCTGTGGGCGGAGCAAAGACGCTCCCGCTCTCCGAGACGCGGGTGGGCGGATGTTTTAGTGGGAGACCAGGCGACCAATGGCTTGCAAGGGGGGCGGATCCCGCTGTCAGGGCGGGGTCAGGCTGAGTGCGTGGCTCAACTTAAAGAGTGTGTCCGCGAGCCCGGTCGTTGTTGTAGAGCTCTTTTACCTATTTTACTCCGATGGTTGTGCAGACGCTAAGGATGAAGATCCAGGAGTCGCCCGTCGCTTGCGACGTTGGGAGGGTCGGCGGCAGCTCGGAGCCCGACTGCGAGAAGACGAGCTGCGAGGACGTGCCGCGGCTGGACCTGACAGCTCTTTCCAAGGACAGCAGCTGGGGAGGTGAGGCCTGCATGTGTACTTCTGCTCGCTTTGCATTTACAAACCCACCTTATGCTCAATATGCTAAATAATATTTTTAAACAAAACCTCCACCCAGATCTGGGTGGTGGCAGCTGCACACCTTCTGCTCCTCCTCTTACTAATGCTGCTCCTGCCTCTCCTGCAGAATTAATTGTAAAAAAAAAAAAAAATCCTCTTAAGTCCTTTAGCCACACCAGAGAATCACTGTGGAGGTGCTTGTTTGCTTGGTTTGAAGGATAAGTAGGGTATTTATCCCACATAATGTGATTTTATTTAGAGCCGTGTTTTTACCAGGTTGTAAACTAACTGCGGATTATACTGCTAAATATTGTGCAAACCTACAAATGCTTGCAAGGTTTATTATGCAGTCAAAAATCGTTAAAGGGACGCTGCATGGTGATAACAGATAGCTGGTTATAGGAATATGGCTTGCTGCGGTTATTGACCCCAGTTTAAAGGTTTTAGGTGGTGTGTTCTCTCTCTCTCTCTCTCAAAAAAGAGCTTTATATTTTTCTGAAATTTTGAATTATTGAATGAATTGGCTTTTATGAACTTTGAATCTGGTCTCATTTGGAATGAATTGAACTGTTGAGTGACAGTGAATTTTGATATAATTGTTAATTGGTAATTATACTTGAACTTGTTTACTGTCTGTGTAAAGTGCCTTGAGATGGCTTTAGTCTGAATTGGCTCTATGCAAAAAAAAAAAATGAATAAATAAATATAATGTATTTGAACATGCATGCACTTTCAAGGTCAGTTGTGCACAAATCTAAGTGTAACTCATCGAATGTACACAGCACTGTCCAAAAGGACTCACAATCTTGTTTTGTCAAAATCTCAATGACATAATTGCTCAGGGCCATGCTCTGGGTGTCTGGAAAGCGCCTAGAGACAACTTGTATTGCAAGATAAATATATTGCTATATGAATTGAATTGAACTGAATCCATATTTATGGTCTAATCTCTTAAATATGAAAACAAGCAAATACAGGAACTGGCTCTCTAAACTTAAATATAATAGCATCTTAATTTGTGTATTTTTATCAAACACTCTCCCCTTAAGGTGGTCAACTATAAGTGTTTTTCTATGACTGGTGCAGTTTTATTAAAAAACGACCAACCTCTATTATATTGTCTGTTTGTGTCTTTTAAAAAAGCAGATGGGGGAAAAAAAATATAGATGATAAACCAACAAGACCAAGGCTGCCTGAGACTTTTGCACAGTGCGTGTATTTGTGCATAATTTATTTGTTCTGGCTTTGCAAGAGACGTTAACAACCAAAGCCCCGCCTCCTTCACGCATCTCCTCCATCTTCTCTTTGCTGCCAGCGAGGTTTTGAATGTCCTGTTACTGTGTTTGTTTTTGCATTATTGCTGGTTGTGCAGAGAGGAAATGGGCACAATAGACATTGTTTAGTTAGGATGTTGTAACATAGAGGAGGTGTGTCATCAAACTGTGCTGAGCATTTAACCAGACGCTGGAATGATGACCAACAGGTTCATCCTTGAGAATACACGTACAGGGCCTGCTGAAGTGTGTCCTGACCTCTGCATTTTTTATTTTTACATATATTTTCCTGCTCACTACCACCGGTATTGTTTTTTTTTTTTTTTTCCTGGTTTTGACGTTTGAGACTGTAATACATCTCTCTTTTACCAACAAGCTCATTTCATTTCATGTCGTGTGGAGCTCTCTAGTGGCCACACCGCGATGGCTGGAGAAACGCTCAACCTCCTGTGAGGGGTTATTGTTGCTGTGCGGCCTTTTCTGCACGAATAAACTCACGTGAGGCGATGCAGTGTTGTGCCTGAGATATCAGCCTCTCGAGGCAGGGTTTTTAGTTTTTTTTTTTTTTTTTTTTTTTTTTTTTTTTAGTTGTTTCAGCATTCAGGCTGGTAAGTGGAATTTGTGTTGCGGGTTGGCGCAGAGGAGAGCTGCGGTCGATATGAATGGGTGTTTCACTCTAACGGGACGTTTTGTGTTACATGTAAACTTTCTCTCGCGCCTCCACAATGTACATTCTGTCCTGAATACATAACTGAGCTCCCAGCAGCGACAACCCCAGAGGGAGTCCGTGTGATTGGCTGTGACAGGCCGTTCAGGCACGTAGCCCCTCTGAGTGCCTTTCAAGCGTGAGAAGATGTGGGCTTTGCCAGACCACCAACTAGAACTGTGTACCAAGTTGAACTTTTTCCCCCTCCACGTATCCGTCTCAGTTATTTTACAGCAAAGAAAGCCAAAGAGGGATTTATGTTCGCGCAGAGCTGGATAATTGGTGAATAAAACAGCATGATGGTTGTAAGAATTCACTGAACTGAAGGCATAATACTGTACAAATGGGCATGTGCACGGATGAGAGCATTAGGCCCGGGTCTGCAACCTTTGTCCCAGTACGCTCTGTGCCAGCGCGTGTCATCGTGACCTGATATTTGCCTCTCCTGCCTTCCCAGAGATGCTGGAGTTACAGTAAAAAAAAAAAAAAAAAAAAAAAAGATTTTTGCCTGGAAGAGACACATTTCTTAAGCTCCAGAGTTGGAGTTTGAGGAGTTGTGCTTTAAACTGATCGCTCTTATTTATAGCAACAAGTCAAATGCTGACTGGTCCTTTTTTATTTCTGCTTCTGTTTCTTAGTTTTCCTCCTTTTCATCTAGTCTCTTCCTACCTTTTTTTTTTTTTTCCCTCCTTCTAGATCCTCATTTTCCTCGCACCTGTTTCCTTGATTTCAAAAGCATTTTCCATCAGAGCTGTTGCGATGGTAAGTTCTGTCTGACAACGCTGTCGGCATGCATCCTACGCCTGCCCGAGTGAACGAAAAGGACAAAAAGGTTGTCTGAATGACCTTTTCCACTGCATGGCAACATGCTTGAACGATCTGGAACATAACCGCTGAGCGTCTCGAACACACGCAACCTTTAGCTGAAATGGCAAACTGGCACGTATTTTGTCTCATTAATCTAGTTAATCCCAAACCATCAGCAAGTAGTTGATTTAAAGGATTAATTTCAAATGCCACGGAGCGTTACTCGCTGGCTATAGTGAATTAAGCCGGGCCTCAAAGGAAGACATTCAGCGGTGAGGCAGTGCTGACGTGCCAGAGGCGCCGCTTGATAAACTGCACGTACCTTGAATTGAAGGATCCCCCCCCCCCACATACACACACACACACACACACACACACACACACACACACACAGACACCCCAGGACTCCTCGGGTGGAATTTGAGCCAAATCGCTTCCCATATACCTTAACCGAGCCCAGCTAGAGAAAACATGCATGTCAGTTTTCGCCTGGGTGTGCACTTTTCCACTGTTGCATCTTGGCACCCTGAATATTTTCATTCGCTCCATCCGTTCTTTCAGTGAAGCAACTGCTCGCTATACTTTGGGTTTTGATGACACCTGATGTCATGGGGTGTCGTCCCCCCCCCCCCCCCATGACATCCAAATAACAATTCCTGCTGCGTCTTTTTATTTTATTTTATTTTATTTTATTTGGCACACTGTCCGTAGAGTTTCCACCAATAACCAGATGTACCTCTGTCTGGCTGTCTTTGTCTTTTTTTTTTTTTTTTTTTTTTTCACACGAGCTTAAACAGAGGCGGCGTTCATCTCTCCCCCACGCAGGAGTGGAAACTAAAACACAAACTCATCCCTACGCCTCTCAACAGGGATCATGGCCTGACATTATCCCACAGAGATCCGGGTTTTATTAATAGCCCAGGGATTGTCAGGGGTATCTGCTTGGCTATTTTCACCGGGCGTAATTATGACCAGAATGGAGTCTGTAACCAGGGGATGAGCGTGGAGGCAGGGTGGGTGTGTTTTACCCACAGTGTCGGAGCAACATCTGTGACTGTTCAGCCCCAAAAGAGGATTTATTTTTGTTCTTCCTTTTTCTCCCACGAGGGTTTTGAGGGAGCAGCGTTATTGTGTCCACTGACTCTCACAACATCAGAGAGGCTCAGAGGCAGAAATGTAGTGTTGAGATTTGGTGCTAGTTTGTGGAGAAAAAAAAAAAAAAGTGAACTTTTTTCTTTTCATTTGAGCAGAATGATTTGAATTAAGAGTACAAATTAAGATTTAATGATTAGATGAGAATAGTTAGAGATAACTTGCATGTGTCCTCCCACCAGCCTGTTCATCTATGCACTCCCTCGTGTCGCTTGTGTGTGAAACGATTAATCACCTTTAATATATCTGTTATTGCGTGTTTCTCAGAACCTATCCCAGCATATCCGCTCCAGAGGGAGAGCATGGATGATGAGGAGGCTCGGCTGTCCCCTCACGCCGGAGGCCGCCTGATCAGCCAGCTGCTGGAGGAGGACAGCGACCCCATGGTGTCCCCTCGTTTCTACGCCTACGGACAGTGCCAGCAGTACCTGGATGACACAGAGGTGCCTCCGTCACCGCCGAACGCACACTCGTTTGTCAGGTAAAGTGATGTGGATCTGTAGAGCCACACCGCAGTTGGGGGGAATTCGATGGGGCTGTCAGCTGAGACGGTGTCATTTATCTCCGCAGCCGCCGGCGGAGTTCGTCGCTCGGTTCGTGTGACGATGAACGAGAGGAGCTGACCTCTGCCCAGCTGACGAAGAGGATACACATCTTAAAGAAAAAGATCCAACGATTCGAGGAGAAGTTTGAAGAGGAGCGAAAATACAGGGTGAGCAGCCACAACGATCAAATATTTAACATCGTAACGCCTGATTTTAATAGAAAAACACCACTAACAGTACCACAGTCACTGAAAATTAGTGTTGACATAACCTGACTTGATCTGTTGTTAATTCTTCCTATTTCCACATCCAGCCCTCTCACAGTGACAAAGCCACAAACCCAGAAGTGCTGAGGTGGGTCAATGAACTCGCCGGGCTCCGTAAACAGCTAAAAGGTGAGCCTCAGACGTGAGGAGCACTCCTCAGCACCAACCTGATGGTCGATGAGCTGAAGCTAAAATAGTTTCCTCTGCTCTTCACCAGAACACAAGCTGATTAAGTCAGAGGAGGACCTGCCACCTCTGACTCGTCAGCGCAGCAACACGCTGCCCAAAAGCTTCGGCTCGCAGCTGGAAAAGAAGCCCCAGCAGGAAAAGGCGCCGAAGCCGCCGGCGGAGAGCACCCTGGAGTCGATTTTAAAGAAGCTGAAGGAGAAGAGGGAGGAGGTGAACCGGCCCGAGGATATCAAGGTAGAAACGCCTCCATGCTGCGGTTTGTTTGTTTGTTTAGAAAAGTTTACAAAAGAAACCCCCAAACCCCGGCAGTGATTTTTAAGAAGTCTGCAAAGTTCAACGATATTATCACACAAAACTGCAGACACTCAAGTTTAAAGTTTACATGAGCACCAACTTGGGTTGCCACAGACAACTGAAATGTGTTGACTCATTTCCTGTCCCCCCCCCCCCTGCTGACAGGATATGACACGGGAGCAAATCGGAGCTGAGAAAGTTGCCCTGCAGAAAGCTCTTCTCTACTACGAGAGCATACATGGCCGACCAGTAAGTTCCCCTCCCCCTCCACACGTAAACAAATGCATGCACGCTTCACGGATCCAGCTGGCGTTCCCCCTCGTGATGATGGCCTATTTTGCAAGTTGAGGGTGAATAATGAATGCAGCCGGTTTGAGTGGACACGTGACCGGCTTTTGCAGCTGGATGTCCATGGATATCCCCAGTAAGCGCCACTGGATCGTATCAAACCGTCACCATCGTTCACGTACTCGAGCGACGGAGTTGCGTTTGATGTTGGTGCCCTAACCCGTCTCCACCTTGCAGACGCACAGATAAATCATCAGACTATGCTGATATCTGCTGTCCTCCGTTTTCCTGCTGCAGGTGACTAAAAACGAGAGGCAGATCATGAAGCCGCTGTACGACAGATATCGCCTGGTGAAGCAGATCCTGTGCAGAGTCTCCACCATCCCCGTCATCGTAAGTGTCCCATCTTAACCTCCCTTCATTTGCCCCCGCCGTGGTGCCAAAATGTCTGGAAGCTTCTTGATCCCTGGTGGCACCGGTTGCAGCGCCTGCTGTGACGACACGTGACCACCGTGTCCTGATTTTAAGGTTAAGAGTCCAGCTTTCGGAAGCTCTAAGGATACATGGTGCTGAAGGAGTCATAAGTGGCGAGTAGCGTTAACAGGAAGTGTAGAAACCTTTACCGCAGAGTGACGATTGCTTATTCCATATGGAAGGAATTAAACATAAGTTTCAATACAATAATATCTCCATTATTGTACTTGTTCTGAGCCTCTTTGATTAGAATCTTCATTACGTAAGTTATTATCTGCATCCCGGACTAAGAACACAGATTTATATAATAAAACGCTCCAAATCCCCATCATGCACATCAAAGTGCTGTCGCGCATGACAATGCATGGATCAGTGTTGTTCTGAAAACCGCCGCTCAACTACGCCACAAGATGACGTCAACATTTCTGTTCTGATTTCACTATCTTGTCTCCTTCACACTGTTATTAGAAAAAGAAAGAAGCAGTTGTGGAAAAGGTTTTACATTTTAAAAAGGAAGGTGGGGGCGGGAAGAGATCGGCAACAAAACAAGACACGGCTGTGGCCTTGCTGTACATGCGTCTCATTGTGCGGGTGAGCGTCTGCGTGTAGTTAACTCCTCCTTCTCGACCGTCACCACAGGGCTCTCCCTCCAGCAAGCGCAGAGGTCCCCTCCTTCAGCCCATTATCGAGGGTGAAACAGCACTTTTCTTCGATGATATCAAGGTGAAGAGCTGCTGCTGCTTCAGTAATCAGTGAACCTCATCCTGCTACTCTCCAACCCCTCTTCTCCCCTTGTTTACTACCATTTATTTATTTTTTTCCCCCTCTAATGAACCTGATTGCTGTCTGTTGATTGGGCAGCTGCCTGTTTGCTCCCACCAGCATCTGTAGAATGGTTGAATCAGTAGCTGCTCATGTTTGTGATGCACTTTTTTGATTTTTTTTTTTTTTTTTTTTTTTTTTTTTTTGCCACCGTAAGATTCCAGCTGCACTTCAACTTTTTTGGTTGTGTGACAGAAATATCATGAAATTATCCTCCTATTTATTTGACATTTCCAATTGAAATTAGTTTTATGTTTTGAGAGTCTGAAGCTTTTTTTTTTTCACATTTGCAAACCAGTTTCAGCTCTGCAGAAATGCAGACGGTTCTATTCCTACTACTGTTTGGGTTGGCTGCGCCAGCTTCCTGTGCATGGGCATGTAATTGATCTACAATAGATCATAGGAGCGTGCATAACAGTCTCTTCAGATCAAGCATCTATGCCGTCAGCTGCAGAGGGGCCCCGTCAGACATTATGTAAAACAGGCCCCGTGGAAACCATGAACTGAGTGAATGAGGACAGCGGAAACTGCATTTTGCTGTTGTGCAGCCGTGATTCATAACGCGTTTGGACTAACACTGTGCGATCCTCACGCAATGCAGCACCTGAACCTGGAACCAGCTCGGTTTTAATGACGCATCTCCTTCACTCTCGACTGGCGTCTGATCCGTTTTAACCCCGGTGTTTTCCTGCAGGAGGAGGAGGACGGCTCAGAGGACGACGGGGACACAAAGACTCAGTTCACCGTCACCGTTCAGCCCGAACTCAGCGTCTTCAGCTTTCTGGACCACATGGACGAGGAAGTGGATGGCTTCATTTCACCCGTGGACAAGCAGACGTCCAAAAACTTGACCGACACGAATCTGTCCAACCTGCACTCGGCCACCATGTAAGTTTGAATCAGCTGTTTTTAAAAAAACAAAAAAAACAATGATGCGCTGTACGACAAATATCGGTCGGAATCACGACCTCATTTTAATCCAAAAATATTTTAGTGTTGCTTAAATGTTTAAATGCTCTCTATCACAGGCAAGAACTCGTAGAGCAGCTTCAGGAGACGAGAGAAGAGAAGAAGAGGATCCGCAAGAACCTCAAAGACTTTGAAGATCAGTTCTTCAGACAAAACGGAAGGTAAGAAATACCACGAGAACATAAAAGAAGCAGACTTCCACATGAGTTTTGCAGTCCTGCATCTTGATTTATTTATTTTTTTTTTTTTTAAATAACCTGTTTTGTTCTTACAGAAATGTCCAGAAGGAGGACCGCTCCCCTCTTGCAGTGGAATACCACGAATACAAACACATTAAAGCCAAACTGCGGCTGCTGGAGGTCCTCATCAGCAAAAGAGACTCAACTAAGTTCATCTAAAACAAAATAAAAGACTCTGAAAGGACTGGTGCTCCGTGTCCAGCGATACAAACACATCTCACTCTTTGTCGGGGGAAATGTTGGATCCTCCCACACGCCACGCTGCTCCGGGAGCAGACAACCTCCAGGCCTGTTGACCTGAACACCTGAGAACTGCTTCTCCACCTTTTCCACCAAACTTCACCTTCAAAACTGATTGTTTCTCTGGTACATGCGCACAAATAAACTACAATCACACTTATGTTGCCAATAATTTATTTCTAACATGTTTAAAGCTTTTAATGTAAGAGATATATTATTTTTCTTATGTTTAACCATAGAAATCTTTAAATAAAAAAAAAAAGAAAAACTTTAGTTAAAAATATATATATGATTGGTATTTTTGAAGAAGGATTCTGTGATGAAGATGTGTATTTATGTGTATTTTTCTAAGAGATTTTATTTGTATCGGCTTAACAGTGTTCACTTAATGAATAGCTTTCCTTATTTCTCTCTGAGCATCGTGTACAATCTGAAATCTTTTTTTTTTTTTTAATTTAATCATGTATAAGAAGTGACTCCTCCTTCACTGCAACCCAAAGACCAGGGCTCAGATGCAACAGCAAACCAAATGTCCATCCTGTTCAGTGAAACGGCTCATTTTTGTGACCACTGGTACTTCCACTACTTAAGCTCCTGACTGTTTATTGTGTGCTTTTGGCATGTTTTGTGCTCCACCTTTACTTCGGGTCAAATAAGCTATACTTTAAATGACTGGTATGTGTTTCTGCACACTGATTAACACAGACAAGGCCAGACGAGAGGAGCGAAACGGCTGCTACGAGCCACAGTGGGGGGTGTGAGTGGGTGTTTCCCTTCTTGTCCTCTTCAGAGCTTATTTCCTTTTCTGTAAATATTGATCACCGGTATGTTTACATTTCTGTAAGCGAGTACTTTTTCTCCTTTCTTTCTCCAAAATGGATGATTTATCAGTGTGAATTTTGTTTTCACTTAACATAAACACTGGCCAGGCTTAATGAATCTTGAGTGTGTACATTTTAGTACATAAATTGTATTTTGTATGTAACATAAATGAAATCATATTTTTACTGACATACTGACACTTTGTGTTTTAATTGTTCAGGATTTGTCCGTTATGAACGTTCACCCGTCGTATGCATTCAATCGGATCCTGACTGTTAAGGTTAGAGCGATATAGAGCGAGAAAATAAAACCATCCAAGACCAAACTGTAAAATCAAATGTAAAAGCCCTAAATAATCCTAATTTTAGGTAATGTCCTTCCTTCACACGGCTCTCAAACAGGAGCTGAGCATTAAACCTCCATCCGTCCTTTCACATCTGACTGACATGATTTTTAACAACTCAACAGCCCTAAAGTTATAATCATATGCCACTCAATAAAAACCTGCTTTTTCCCAGTATATTTTATTTAAAATCTTGGCTGGAACAGAGAGCTTTGTGTACAGACAAATATGCAAAAACTCACATCCTCTGTAGCACATTAAAAGGTGCAAAAAAGTCAAGGGCTGCACAAAAAAAAACAACCTTTGCATAGGACTAAACTCTGCAGGAGAAATTAGCTTTAATTAGACAAATAATGAATTAAAATGTGGAACCTCTGTGTACATGCAGTTTAGAGATGAGCACTAAGATGCAGCAACTCCATCGCCCTCAGACGGGTCCAGCATTTAAGACCTTTAGAAGTTTCACCCACAGAGAGAAAACTCACTATGGATGCTTCAGGTTGTTATTGCTGAATGGATCAAGTCACTTTACCGTCATGTCGGAATTATATATATATATATATATATATATATATATATATATATATATATATATATATATATATATAAACATACATACACACACACACACAATGTACAGTATATATAAATAAAAGCTCATGTCACACACTTCACAATGCACAGCCAACATTTTGGGGTAAAAAGTTTGACTGCAGGAATAAACTTAATAAATACAGCATTGGGGCAATTCCTGGAACAGTTTACATGACACGCATCTTATCGTTAACTGTTTACATATGTTTAATCTGCCCACATTGTTAGAATATGCTTTTATTTAAACATTTAAACAAAATGGAAATGATCCTTACTCTGCGATATGAACACTAATGACTACAAATATCGATACTTTGGGACATGCTGCACTCATTACAAACAGCAGCAAGGGTTAGGTAACTTAAACAAACAAACAAAAACAAGATTGGGTCTTTTAGAGGATTATCATAATCGGTTGTTTTTGTTTTCAGGCAACTGATGAGGCTCAAGACATTTGATTGTAGTTTGGATCAAAGACTGGGGCGAGGAGATAAGGGATGGACCGTGAGGTAGTGCATTATCATAGCGAGCAAGGATTTTCTTTCCCTGCATAGTCTTTCAAAAGGGACTTTTGTTAAATAAATCTCCAGAATGCTATCATTTTTTTTTTGTTTGTTTCTTTTAGTGGCACTCAAATGAGCTGAATTATTCTCTTGAAGTAAAACTGGTGCCCACAAACCCGTTCTCTTTCTGTAGAGCGAATGAAGCTTGAACATAAAAGTTTAGATGTCAGTGGGGTCTGAAAACTGCAAAATAACCCCGAGCGTGTGTCATTTTATGATAAATATTAACCCTGGCACATGCACGTACAACAGAATAAGCTGGGGCTGGCCTGATCTATTTCCAAGCAGATGCTGGCTTGATTGCAGTTTTTTTTTGTTTGCGTTTTTTTTTTTGTTTTGTTTTGTTTAAAGGAGCTACGCAACGCATGCTCCAGACTCCCGTCTGAGCTGAAGTTAAGCAGCTGCTTACTGCAGACTCATCTTTAACCTACAGACAGGAAAACCAGTTTAACCTGCACATCTAATTATCTGAAAAAACAACAAAAAAAAACAACTTTTTTTTTTTCAAAAATGTCCAGCTGATGAATAACAAGTTTGGTTCCACCCATCAAAACAAAAAAACAAAACAAAACCACGTGCATACAGACAACATCCAGAACGTTAACGAGTCAGCTTCATGTCCTTACAGTAGTTTGTGCTATAGAAGGCAACAATGTTGAATGCAGGTCGAAGAAGTCAGCTGTTCTGTAATCTACAGCTTTACAGGAAGGAGTCATCGGAAATGTCACCCTGCAGCCGTCTTCTGACTGCCAAAAACTCATCGTTCATCCTTAAAAACCAGGGCAGATGACATGCTGGTGTCCAGATTTGAAAGGATCGGTGAGATCAACACTCCGCCCTCCCGACATCGGGGCTGGAGATTCTAGTTAAGGGTATATTTACATATATACACACGGTTTTATTTTGTCAAAATATATCCACTCTATTTAATGAATTAAAAATAATGAAGAAATATTTTGCCTCGAAGTGATAACATAAATCTTTACAGGTGAAAAATAGAATTTAAGGAATATAAAATACACAGCTTTGCAAAGAAGGAGAAGAAAAGACGACGCAAATGCCCAGAAGTTTTCTCATCCTTGTCTGGTCCCAATGGCTTTCTGATCCCGTATCGGCAAACAAATTTCAGTTAATTATTCTTTATTTAATTTCAGTAACATGACATTTTTTAATATCCAATGCTCAGTCACACAAGTCTCCTCTTCCCGATGGTCCTGAAAGGTTGAGAAACGTTTCCCAAAGCAAAAAAAAAAAACTATTAAAACAATCTGCATTTACACAGGGTAGACCTTTTAGATTCAACATGTGTAACAATTTTGCAAGAGAGCGACCTTCTAGTGTCCAGCATCCTCCCTCATGAACTGTTGAGACTCACGTTGGGGTGTATTGCGGTTAAAGTGCGTTGAAGCTCCTCTCAGACTCCCCTCAGACCAGGCTGAAGCCTTCGTACTGCTCCACGGCTTGAGTGAGACGTCGACGCAGGATCTCTTTGGTCTGGTAGCGGGGCATGTCGAGCAGGTTGTAGCAGGTGTGGGCTACCGGAAGGTAGTGCTCCTCCGCTGTGGTGGACTGGATGATGATGCGGAGGCTTTCCATGCCGTGGATGGGGATGCGGTCGCTGCCAGTCAGGAACACTGCAGCCGGGAGACAGGGATGGGAGGATGAAAACAAACAGCCTTGATAAATGTTTTACTCTCTATTCATCTTAAAAGTTTGAAAGATAGATAGATAAAGTATATATATATATATATATATATATATATATATATATATATATATATATATTCTAAAGACTAGGCAGAGCTCTGTGATTACCTCCAACTGTGTGTTGAAACTATACAAGAAGGTTTTAAGCACAAATCGCAGAAAACAGCAGAAATGAGCCAGTTCGAGAATAATTCTGTGAATTTTAACCTAATGCAGCGGTGTCATTTTAAGAACATAAAATAATGTGAAATATCAACACCCCTTTTAGACAGACCATAGAAGCTGCTAATATGGCTCCGGGGCGGTCTCTTGCCCTGGTTCATGCTCTGATTATGTCATTTAACAAAAAGTGAGTCTGAATGTTGGTTGGCATCCTTTTTTGTGGATTTCAAGGCCTGTTTTAGTGGTTTGCGTGTTTTCTCTCTGTCACTGTGTTGAAAACAGGCAAATAAATGAGATTTTGTGTCTGAAAGCAGTAAAAAAAAAAAAAAAAAAAAAAAAAAAAAAACAACTTATGGCTTTTTTTTTTTTTTTTTTTTTTAACACTGGTACAAAAAAATAATTATCTTAATATCAAACAGATAACAAATATTCCAGCTTCAGGCCTGTAATGTATCTGCTTCCATCTATATCTGTATACAATCATAATGGATGAAGTTGTGACTTAAGAAGCATATTTATGTTTGGTCAGTAAAGCTGACAGAGCATAAAATGTCAGACTATGAGAATTTATCTAGGATGCAACGTGAGCAATGGAATCAAATGCTCACATAAAAACTGCTTCTTCTTATCCAGAGGGAACTCATGGAAAACCTCCCAGAACAATCTGACAGTTGGATGAGTGGCTGTGTACTCGCCCTTGTAAACAGCATTCTGAAAAGACAAAGAAAGGATGAAACATTCCTAAAACCTTCAGGCATCCCCAACCTTCAGGCATCCCCAACCTTCAGGCATCCCCAACCTTCAGGCATCCCCAACCATCAGGCATCCCCAACCATCAGGCATCCCCAACCTTCAGGCATCCCCAACCTTCAGGCATCCCCAACCTTCAGGCATCCCCAACCTTCAGGCATCCCCAACCTTCAGGCATCCCCAACCATCAGGCATCCCCAACCATCAGGCATCCCCAACCATCAGGTATCCCCAACCTTCAGGCATCCCCAACCATCAGGTATCCCCAACCATCAGGCATCCCCAACCATCAGGCATCCCCAACCATCAGGTATCCCCAACCATCATGTATCCCCAACTATCAGGTATCCAACGTCAAATCATCCATCAGTACATCACTTTCCTCAGTTAGTGAGGGAAAAAAAAAACAGATTTTTCTTTTGTTGATTTGTGAAATTTTACATACAAATCTGTCTCACTAATGTTCTTAACTACACAACACGGAGCTCTGTACACAGGAGTTTATATTATTAACGAAACATTTAAAACTGTGCCAACAAACCCATCTGTATTTCAGAGATAAAAATCAAGCCGGCTGACGTTATCATCCATATGAACTGCGCTTCTAAAACATTTAACATCTGGCCAGACTAAAAGGATAAGAACAACCTTTTCTTTTTTTTTCCTCCTCCCACTTAGTCAGACAGTGACACACTTCACCTTTAGCACCATCAGCTGAATCAAATTTCTGGCTCCACGTCAGGTCTGCAATCCAATGTGCTAGTACCATCTGTTGAGCTCCCACAAATTCTCACCCAGGTTTGTCCCTCTACGGAAATGTCTCCATGCAACACTAATGCAGACTATCACACCTGCTGGATGCAGCCACAACGGTGAATTTCTTTTTGGGCATTTTAGCATGCTCAAATTGGCATCTTTTTTTTTTTTTCTGCCTGCTAAATCAAGACAAAGTTTGTGATTGCCAACAGTAGTTTGTTAATCATCAAGGGGTCAAAGGGGCACGAAAAGTTCACAGTTCCCGTCAGCGCCGATAGCGCCCACAACCGCTGTGGAGCCATCTACCGTGGGACTGAGCGCTGATAAAACACCTTCTCAAAAGCCAGATGTTAGCAGCTGTTACATAACAGAGAAAGTCAACACAGATCGCCGTTTGCGTTCGCTGCTCTGGACTCTGATTGTATTTCTTGGGTTACGGAAAACTGTGACTAACTTATCCAGATGATTATGATGCAAGAGTAAAATTTCCAGCTCTTGCAGTTGTGGACGTGATGATCATTGCAATCCACACAAAGAAAAACAAATTTGCCAGTGCTTGCATCACTGGGAGCTATTTTTTGCTGATTGTTTGATTTACACTGAGTTTTGCCTCCAAAGTCAATAATGCACATCAGAGAGAGAGAGAGTGCGCCGAGCAGGAAACGGTTAATGGTTGCGTATAAAGCAAACAATTCAGCCAAAACTGACTTGTGAACCTTTGAAGCTCAAACTGACCTTCTCCATCTCCTCCCAGTTGTAGTTGTTGTTGCCAACCACCATGGCCATGAGCTCAGAGGGCTGGAACAGCAGCAGGATCTCACCTCCGCACACCTTCAGGAAACCAGAGGAGAAGGCAGAGTACTGCTCGCACACCGAGTCTGTGAACACATAACTTAGGTAGGCCTCCACAAACTCCTTCCTGAAACACACACACACACAAAAGGAGGATAAGCGAGTAGACATCCATTAACTCTGCACAGCAGCTGCATCCTCCACAATCAGCTTTTAAGGAAAGAATTATTCAGACCATAAACACTCACTTCCTCCATCATTGTGGCTGCATCTGCTAAATGTTTTCTGCAGACTCACGGCAGTTCAAGAACACCTCCCTCCCCGTGCAGCCTGATCTGAATTTGTTTACATCTCAGTGAGGTCTTTCTAAACTAAGTTTAGGCTTAGATTAAATCCACCATCCTTTCAGTGCTGCTGGACCAACCTGTGAGAACATCACAGTTCACCATTTACCTAAACCATGGTTCGTTTTTAAGTCTCACAACAGTGGCATCGACTCCAAAGGTTTGAGTTAATGGCAGCTTCATTCAAGTATTGACATAAGCACATAAATCAAAATCAATGAGTGAATGAGTCTAAACAGCTGGACGGTATCGTTTACACAAACATGAAAACTAAAATATCCAAGTTAAAATCCTCGTTTGACTGAGATGCCAAAGTTTGAGGGCTTAGTGGTTATTTTTACTCCAACTTTTTGGAAAAATACCGCCTTTATCCTTTACTTTAAAATAATCACCATTAAGGATCCACCTATCCCACTTTTCCGGTCCCTACTCCGATACCTGGGATACTACTGGTGGATGGAAGAGACAGATGGCGTCAAGTCTGAATTAAACATTCCTGTCCTAAAACATTATCACAGAGATATAAATGTACTCAACTGTCATTCACCTTTCAAATATAGTGACAAGCAAAAGTATGTGAAAGTTTCAACCCTTTTATTGATCTAACACGAGGAGCAAAACTTTCACTGAATTTTGAAAGCAACATGTGAAGATGGAGTTTATGTCCCTGTCAGTCCAGGCTCAGAACATGACTAATGGGATTTTCAACGACATTTACTAAGTGTATTTATTCATTTGTTGATGGGATAACAAAAGACAAAGTTGTCGCCATGACGGCAGACAAATCTTAAAATAATGGTAAAAAAAAGCTGCTGTAAAAACTTGAATAGTGCATTTATAGTCTTTGTTTAGTAGCAACCTTTTGTATGTATTCTGAAAAAAAAATAAAAAAATAAAAAAAAAAACTTGATTTAAACTGAATTTGTGCACCAGATTTCAAAAGGATTCTCTCCAGGACTTCCCCATTTATACAAATACATATGTGGTTACAGAGAACTAGAGAAGGGAAATGAAATGAAAAGAAAAAGGGAAAAAGAAGCAAGATGCTATTTAAAAAAAAGAAAAAGAAAAAAAAAAAGATACTGTTTAATCTGGCTGAGCTGCTGGGAACAGAGAACTTTCTGTTCAGCATAAACACATGTTACAAGCGCTGAACTGGAACAGTGAACACAAAATCTGTCCTTGAGAGGCAATTCATTCAGATAAAGACAAAAACGAAACCTACAATCACCAGTCTGACCCCCCCCCACCCCCTAAATAAAAAGTGAGCTCCATAGTGCTGTTTTACCCTGCAGCAGCAACAAAAATCTCTTACTTCTGTGACAACCTTTTTATGGCTGCACACTGAGGGGATTTTGCAGAAGAAAAAAAAAAAAACTCTGCTGCAGCTCCCACCATCTGTTCAGCGCTAGCAGGCGGTCATGTTGACACCGCCTGGCCCGCAGCTCTCTCAGGAGTCCTTCACAGAACACTGAAATCAGGGCTACTGGCACAAGGACAAGACGAAGACATCCAATGGGTGTGAGAAAAAAGACCCCCGCCCCCGCCCCAAAAAAAAAAAAAAAAAATGCAGGGTGTGTGTGTGTGTGTGTTCAACAAGATCATGGCCTTGACTTTAAACAATGGGAGACAAGCTGTCAGCTGTATGAACATGTGACAGACTGGGTGCAGGACAAACATGAACAAAGCAGACAGCCGTCATCTGTTCGTCTCTCAGAGAAGATGAAGTATAAAGCAATAAAGCCAAAATACAACAGGGTCACTTGTCATTTTAAACTGAATATGGAATCAAGGCAGAGCTGATGAATAGTCTGAGGAAATGTCAGCTTGACGTCTGACTGCACATTTTAATACATCAGCTGCCAAACCTGTTGTTATCGTTCACGGTGATGTTCTCTCCTCCGGGTACCAGCTCCTTGACTTCCGTCATCCCATAGTTCTCCCTGGTGATCTAAGATGGAAACGCAACAAAAACCCCTCAACATTAGGTTTCAATATTGTGAAAAGCAGAAGTTGTCGTCGTCCTACTAAGAACCATTTACCTGTGTAGCAACACCGCACAGACTGTTGTGTAACAACTCCTATCTGAAGGAAAGCAAAAATCTACACCAAACATAGTATAGTACACGTGGGTGAATGAAAACCTATGACCTGTATGGATATAAGAAAGTCTTGTTTTCAAAAACAATATTATCAGTATAATCACCAGAGTAAAACATCGTTTTAAACATTTTACATTCTGGACTGCTGAGGACTTTTCCTCGAAGTTTTAACAGAGAATTTTACTGATGTGAATCATGGTAGTGGCAGTAACAAGGTTTGTGCCTTGGACATGAGAGTTTGCCATCAGAAATTTGTTTTTAGGTTCTCAATATTAAATATGAAAGATTACATAGGGGTGCAGGGCTGATCACTAGATTACCTGAAAACAAGAGCTTAGTTTGATTTTGACATAGGTGGGGGTTATAACAGGCCCCCACCCCCACTGTACAGTACAACTCACTTCCTTCTTGATAGTACTTGAAGCAACTTTAAACTGGTTTATGTTAACAGTTAACGTGAAGGGTCATAAAACAAGGGCCCCCTGAACAGGATCTTAAATAAAGCCCCCCCAAAAACCTAGAAACGGCCCTGCAAATGCATTAACCCCTCCTCAACATTAATGAACTGCTAACCTATTTCTGTTACATCAATACTGTCCAGTCCAGAAAAAACACACACAAAAGAGAAAAAACCCCCCAAAAAAAACATCAACAATATCTCTAGCATGTCTATTAAAGGACTGATCACAAAACAATAATGTTCACAGCAATGTGTTTGTAGCTTACCTTCCCTTGAAAAACAACAACAACAAGTCATTAAATGCCACCTCCAGAGACCCTGACAGTGTTTATTTTTAATATTTTTTTTGGAGGAGGGGGCACTTGGCCAATATTATTGGTAGCATTGGTACACATCCAAAATTCTATACCTTTCCTTGAAAATGTATGATTCAAATGTACATTTTAGTTACCAGAAATGATTAGTTGTAGTTCTGATCACATGTCTGTCTCACTTAGGGTTATCCTTATCTACTTTTAAAGTCCTGAGTTTAGAAAAAAAAAAAAAAAAAAAAGAAAGGTGTTTTAGGTCACGTTTAGGGATAAATTTGTAAAAAAAATTACTTGTCATTGCCATTGATGACTTTAGAAAATTCAGCAGTAAACTGACCCCTACTCTGAGCCCAGCTACTTCCTCTTATGTGGGTAAGACAAAAAAAAGTCTGTTTAAAAAAAAAAATTAAATACATAAAATACTTTGACCAGTTTACTGATCAAATAATTGTTTGTTTTGTTGTTTTTGTTTTTTTTTTTAAGAGAACTAACTAACAATTTATGACAAGTTTGAAAGATTTGCCTCTTTAGATGGAATAAATGTTTATTGGCACAGGACTTTAAATAGGAAATTGTGTAACAAAACAAAGAATAATGAATAAAACCAGCTTATTAAAATGATTAAAATAGTGAAATGTTACACACAGAAAAGTTGAGAAGGAAAGTCCCCTCCACATCTCCTCCTTCGTAGTCAAGAAGTTGCTGTAAACTCCTGCATGAAAAAAAAAAGTGATTAGTGACAACTAGTGAGATCATTTATCAAGAGGCCATTAAACTGGGGAAAACACAAGTGATCAATCTTATGAGTAAAGAGGTAAAAAAATCTGATTTAAGAAAACATTTGGCTATAAAACTGGATAAAGAAAAAAAAAAAAAACATCTAAAGTTTAAGTCAGGAAGCAGCTGTGCCTGCTTCACAGTTGGTGGTTCGACTTTAACTAACAGTAAGAAACCATTTAGAGGGAGTGTTAGTTTTCCTGAGAAGAACATGGTGGTTTTACCGGTAAAAAAAAACAAACCAGAAAACATGGAAATCAGACAAACATGCTGACAAAGGAAAAGCCAATTAGTGGATGGAGTATTACTGTTGCAGAGCTGAGGTCACGGCACTGAAAACTGAAAACCTCAAAACACTAGAGCCAGCGTCTCCTACATCTCTGCAGGAGTTCAGCGTGCTGCCATGAGTCTGCTTTATCTGAAGTACTCACTAAAAAAAAAAAAAAGATGGTAAAGATAAAAATATTCAGTGCTTCACAATTTTCTCTCCTTCAAGGTTGGTTTGTCTGTATACCTGAAAGATGTGCATGCCCACTTACACCAAATAATCTGAAAATCAATAGTTATTTGTAGGCAATTTGGTGCTCAGAAAGGTTGACCTTCCCTGCTTTAATTCAGCGAAACAGACGTCAGTTTCAATCCTTCTAAAAAGAAAAAAACATACTGCAGGCAAAAAAAACAAAAAAAAAACCTGCAGTGATTGATGATGGCTTCAAGCACTGGAACAGATGCTTAGCTCTTCTATTATATTTAGTTATTGGAGCCATTGGACCATAAAGAGCCAACACATTTGATCTAAATAAACTTTGGCAGAGGTAGTGTCTACAAACAGTTACTGCAAACATCTGCATGAGAAAAGTGCCTGCTCCACCTGGCCTCGGTGGGGGACAGTTCTCTGAAGTCGTCCAGTGTGGGAAGTACATCCAGCAGCTTCTTATAGAGAGCCAGTGGGAAGTGCAGGTCCACCACGGTGGAGTTATAGATGGCGAGACCGCAGATGATCCCGATCAGGTGAAACCAGTTCTCCTCTACAAAACACTAGATATGCAGACAGGATGTTTTATTGATAATTAACCTTTCTAAATCAGTTCAAAATTCAGACTGAGCACATCATCACATACCACAAGCTTAAAAACACAATTAATCTATTACATCTTTGAAACTTATCGTTTCAAATATGGTTTTATGTGTATTTATTTAATGAAGACACCACACAGGAGTAAAACTCCTAATTTCATTGTATTACCAAGTACAAACACAATAAAGCCTGATTCTGACTCTAAATTTTAAGAAGGATGAAAATGAACATCTGAAACCTTTTGGGTTTTGTTTTTTAACGGAATAAAAGCACACAAAAAAGAAAATCTAAAGCAGATGGCCATGTGCATTCAAGTTATATTCTGATGTCAGCATGTTGATGCGAAACAAGAGCTACAATATGTTTTGAACGTTCACCATCGAGAAAAAGGCACATCCGATGGAAAGTTTTGCAGGTGTCTGGTCCAAACTCACAATATCAAGGTGGACCCCTTCAATGCCCCAGATGATGACACAAGTGATTAAAATCATGTGACGATCATCCAGGTGACAAGAGTTAAGAACGACTTATGAAGTTATAAGATAAGAAATGATAAGAATCAGAACCAAACGCCTCTAAACCGGCGTGTGTGGACAATCTACATATAACATTTACTTTGAGATGCAACACTGCAGCGACAGACTCGCAGCCGCGTGCAGCTGTTCTGTAACCTGCAGACGTGTAACGTCTCAGACAGTAAATCAGCTGTGTTGAGGGTAAAAACCTTTGTAGACAGCCTTGTTTCCTCATCTAAACTTGTTCTGGAACTGATAATAATAAAAAAAAGTATATATATATATAATCATAATTGAAAAAAAATGGCATTGATATTTATAAAATCTTACCCATTTCTATCCCTACACGTGACAGTTGTTGAGACAGTTTGAAACAGACCAAGGCGGTGACGTCCAACACATAAGAGTCCATATCAGCAGCAACCCCATAAGATAACAAACACGCACGACGACCATTTCAAACTGCTTAAGCATTTTGCTATTGTGCAAGGTCTAAGTAAATGTTTTTTTTGTTTTGTTTTTTTTACAAAAAAATATGTTGATAAGTAAGAGGATGTGTATAGGTGACTTCACCGAGTCACCATGACTCCCTTTCACAGACTGCTCTCCGTAATTTCAGTAAAGTGATAAATGACGGCCAAATTCAGGCACATGTTCCCTCATGGAGGCGAATGTTTTGTAAACCTGAATGTTCCCACTGACCAACAGCATTGCTCTGTCTAACTATAGAAAAGACTGCTCTTCTTGGAAAATACGGATGCAGGAAAACTAACTGTCTGCACATATTTTGGTGATCAACTGGGGGACTGGAAAAAAAAAAAAAAAAAAAGTATTCAGCAAAAAGCCAACAGACTTACTGAAATATTGACTCAAAACTCTGAAGAAACAGATGGAAAACACTGGTTACACTTGGGCTGAGCCCACATGAGAAGGTTGCCTTTCATTTCTTTGACTTTACTCAATAGTTATTATTATAACACGATAACTAAAGAGAGAAGGCGTATGGGCAATTTACACACGCGGGACAGCAACAACACTAATCTTATTATGTCATTTTCGTCTTACATGCCACCACAAGAAACTTTCGGACGCAAATTTGTGTATCTTATGTCTTACAAAACAAAGACATGAAACTAGTCGAAAACCAGTCCAAAACAGGCGATTTCTGAGGCTTCACCATAGTAACGGACGTGAAAGGCATCTCTAGAGACGACATCATTATCTCTGCAGACAATCCACGCCCAAACGACAAACTTTCTACTGAAAGAAGAGGAAATTCCAACGAGACGATGCTTCCTCTCATCTGCAGCAAGTGGACACAACTGTCTTGACATTTGAATAAGCTTAAAATAGATGATTATGGTGAAAAAACTTAATTTCTCAAGAAAGTAACAGTGTCTACATCCCTGTTTGCAGCCGTTGTTAAATTAGGTTTCTGACTGAAGTTTAGCAGAGTTGGGAAATGAAAGAAAAAAAAATGCAAACAATAATAATCCACAATGTGAATATGTAAATCTGCTTTCTTATAGCGAAAATGGACAACTTTTCTGAATACGTGGCCATTGCAAACTATTATATGAAAGTTGATTTGTATCTACATGCGGTATTTATGTATAAGCGTATATGTACTTTGTGTAAGTTTAAAACTTAAAAATTCAGGAATGCTCACAAGAAGCTTCTGAAAGGCCTTCTTGCAATATCAGCTAATAGGAAAGTCAACATTATCCTGAAATCTGGCTCCTTGCAATTGCTGGATGGAAAAAAAGACGCGCTTGTAGAGAAGAAACAGCTGACGTTAACAAAGAGAGTGCTGCTGTGCTGGTGCGGGGCGATTACCATCTCCCCCATCCAGGTGAGCGTGGCTGCACACTGATAAGTTGATAGTTGACGGCGGCGAAAACGGAAATCTGACCACTATAATTATCAACATATCTGAAATAATTGCAAACATGAGCACAGTACACAGCGTAATACTGCCTGAGCAGGCAACAATTTCTAGTGTTCGTGTCAGAAGACGTCAACGTGTGCTTGATAGTAATGTTTCATATTTACATGTTCAGTTCTCACCCCCACCCCCCAATCAAAAAAAACACTATTGCACACACTGAAGTCAAATGCTGTGTCTGAAGATTTGTTTTTTTTTTCTGTTCTGAAGATTTCCCCTTGAGGCTTCAGACTTACCGACTACAAGCTCATCACCCGCGTCCACAGTTACGCAGACACAGGATATTGTATTTTTCCTACTAGACAACAACCTGCCATCTCATGCGCTAGAAATTAAATTCAGGGTTTTCCATTGAACTAAAATGAGGCATCTGGTGATGACTACCCATGCAACATGTAATGTATATGCTGGTTTCAAATGTGAACTGGATTTCAATATACTGCTGGTAAGATTTTTACATTTTATATTAAAAAAAACTATTTATTACTCTGTTCATACAGTTTGAACTATGATTTGTTGTTTAACCTATGAAGTCCTTAAGTCTTTGCGTAATGAATCCCATTCACCAGACATCAGCTAAAGTCACCTTAAACACTCAAAATCAATTTTTCACATTGGAAACCACCAGAAACAAAAAGGTACCTTTTAACAATATTCCATAATGAATGGATTTAATTCAACATGCCACAGCTGCATTCAGTCCTGCAGGACAACTTACTTTGTCTGAGAACCACAGCAGGTTCGAATCTTTGTAGTGAGTGAACATCCCATACACAGGATCCATCAGCTCCTTCAACAGCAGCAGGAAGAACTCTTTTGTTACTCCGCCTGCATCTACAGCTTCCTCTCCATCAAAGATCACCTGCATGGAGGGACAAGCAGACAAGAGAGGCTGCAATAAGAAAGCAGGAAACCAAAAGCGTACTATAATTGAATTCACATTGAATGAATCAGACTCCTTTTACTCACCTTGAGTGGCTTCTTGAGGTCCACATCAGAGTACATAGTGAGCTCTCGTAGTGTGTCACTTACTAAATGGTTCCTGCGCACATGGAGCACCAGGTACGGGTTCCTGGCCAGGTGGGGTTCCAGCGTGAGCAGCATAAAGACATTGTGTAGGTTTGCACCGCTTACTGCCATCTTGGTGATGTGGGAAGAACAAAGAGAGGAAAAAAAAAAAAAAAAGATAGAGTACAGCAAATAAGAAAAACAGACGTGAAAATGACAATTGACAAATTAAAGCTATGCGTTTTTGGATCACTAGAACTGGGAACAGATACCTGCATTTGCAGTTCAGCATCTGTTTGCAGCATTGTTGTCTTGGCTTGGGCGTTCAGTATGAACGGGTAGGCACATAGGTTCACTGAGGGAAAGTCAGTCTGCAGGGAAAAACACAAAAAACAAAACAAACAAACAAAAAAAAAAGAATACAAAATTACATTTACAATTGCTTTAAAAAAAAAAAAGTCATCTAATATGCTTAGTACACAAAAATCAACTACCTGCGACGGGGAAGATCCAATTTTCTAGAAATCAAAGTAAAACAAAAAGTTATTATCTTAGCAGATTTGAAATGAAAAACAGCTTGAGAATAGAAAATTTAAAAGATCCTCTGTCTATGAGTAACTTTATGAAGGCCTTTCTGTGTGTTTAGGTGCAGAGTGTAAACTTTAAGATTTTATTAATAAAAGTATATGCAAAGCAGTGCAACACATCCCAAATGTACCATTTGTAGTAATTTGACAGTTTGAGGCAAATACCAAAAGAAGTGCAACACCGTACTCACAATTTCAGCTTTACTCAGAAACCACTTGAGGTAGTCTTCCTGGATGTCCACCAGGCTGGTGATGTCAGAGATATAAAAGCGGTTGTACTCCACATGCTGAGCCTTTAAGTTTACCTGGTTACACGAGGTAAATGCCTGGTTAAGATGCATGAAATGTCAAATGGCTTTCAAAAAAAAAACCCACAAAAAAACAAAACCCAAACCGGACACACAGATTTGCTTCTGAAACCGTCCTCAGCAAGAATGTAGATTTTTGTAGATACCTTGTGAAGTTTCTCCAGCAGCCTCAAAGTGGCCAAAAAGTAGTTTTCGTAGAACACCGGTACGAGAAGCGTCTTCCCTCCTGTCAGCATGAACACGACGATGCTCTTGTACATCTCGACCATTCTGGTGAAGACGCTGCCATCGACTAGGCACCACCAGTTATCTGCCGAGATGGAAGAAGATGGATGTAACTTAACCTAACGTGAGGATTATTTCCATTTTAATTTGGTGCGCCTTTACTGCTCCCATGGGAATTAAAAGTGTAGATTTCAGCCAGACGCTGTTAATCAAATACATTTAATTAACTGATCATGAAGTGTGACCACCTCTGTAAAAAATATATATAGAGAGAGGGTAAATATTAACAGTTTGGTGGTCTTTAAAACCACCAAACTGGAGGTGAGTGGAGGAAAGTGATAGTGATGTGTGTGTTAATGTGTGTAACACAATGCCAAAGAGGAATGACGTCACCAGTTATCTTAGAGGAGCAATTGTTGCACATCGATCTGTACATCATTTTACATTCAGAAAGATTATTCACCAGTGAGAAACATTCAAGACAGCTGCCAATCTTTCTAGGAGTTTCCAGCAAGCTCATGTGAGGTTCAAACAGCATAAAACAGTGACTGTATAGACCTCAGATAGCATGACAACTAAAGTAGAAGAAGGCTGCAAATGCATAGTTGGTTTTAAAGGGTTGCTATAAGAAAGAAAGCCTTCTTTCTGGAAAAAAAAAAACAAAACAAATAAAAAACAACAACAAAAACAAAAAATACAGATACATACAGATAAAATTTGCTGAGTTGTATCTGAACAAAAGGACGGAGTTTAAGAAAAGAAATTCCCTTGGACAGATGCACTGAAAGTAAATGTGTTCAGTGCCACATTTAACAAAAGTTAAATAATCTCAAACCGACTGGAAACCTTTAGTAAGTTTTATGTAGTTCCTTTGCTTTTGATTTTTCTCAAAGTTAAGCTCTTGGATACGCAAACTCCATGTGGTGGACCTTTTAACTTTAATACCAACTGCAAGACAGCATATGAGGACAAAAATGAGGATTATTACTGTTTGGAGATAGTACTTGCATTTCTGAATCAAATGTCTTGTTGTGCTTGTATCTATTCCAAAGATAATGTACCAAAATCACAAACATGAGTGAGATGATGTAAATGTTTCATAGTGTAATATCACGTGATATTACTGACTTTATTTGTTCTATAATTAGTAGGTCCGGGAAACAATTTTAAGTGACTTCATAGATATAGAAAATTATATTTTGTGTATGCATGCAAATGTGATACCCAATACTTTGCTGGGGTTGGTGTCTAGCCGGAGAATGGCCATTGCCAGGGGTATGGTGAGGCGGATGTAGTTCTTGGAGTCTTGTAGGGCAGGGTACTCGGATAAGATGAGGTAAATCCTCATGGCCTCGACATCAGGAGGAGAGCGTGGCAGCTGAGGGATCAGCAGACTCTCAAAACTCTTGGTTGCCTAAATGAAAGAGAGGTTTAAGGGATACTTTGCCACAAAAAAAAAAAAAAAAAAAAAGAAATCTTGCTTGGTCTCATTTGTTATTATACATACATACAAGCCATAACAATGGTGATATTTATGAAATGTTTAAAAAAAAAAAGAGGGTAGATCCATAAGGCACCAGGAAAAAAATATGAGTTTTTTTTGCAGTTTGGACGGCAGCCTCGATCTGATTACACTCTGTATTAAGTTTCCAAACCCAACATTACTGAGCCACAAATGGAGGTTATGAGTCAGTGCTGGGTCTGTGGTAGAACTTGGTGTACTTTCAAAACAAACATGAATCCATATGACATGGATATTTTTAAACTCAGGGCAATACAAAAAAAAAAAAAAAAAAAAAAAAAAGGCAGTCCTTTACCAAAACATTTCTCCTTTAAAAACGGCTGAATGGGACACTGTGGCCATGTGGAGTAAAATAACTTACTGTGACAATCATGGACACAATGTTGCACACATATGCCATCTGTCAAAAGTAGTATGAGACTGGATGATGGCCAAGTGGGTGTTATTAAAAATGATTAATTAAATTGATTAATTAAAAAAAAAAAAAAAAGAATCTTTGCCTGTCCTCAATTTTATGACATTAACTTGACTAAATTGACATGAAGTTAATCAAAGATGGTTAATCAAAGGATATTTAATAAAAAAAGAAAGAAAAAAAATATGGAGATTAATTTCTTTTTCAGTTCAGATTATTGTTTTAAATTAAACAGGAGGTGAAGGCTCAGCCAAGAACAGGAACCTTTATTTATTTGTCCTATTTATCCTTCAGGTGAGATAATCATTAATACGCATGAATTTATCAATCAATACCTGTTCCAGGAGTCCAGCAAAGGCTGGTTTGCTGAGCGTTTCAAACAGCATTCTGACAGAGTTGAGATCGATGCCTGGGATCTTTGGGTTGGTTTTGAAGTGAGTATCATCACTGAGAAAAACAAATATAAACATGACTTATGTCACTGCAATCACAAAATGATTAACGGCAGGTTAGAGTCCAGGCTCTGAAGATCTGTGATAAAGTTTGTGTACAGGCACACGTAGTCGTGGACTAAACAGTAATTTATTCCAACCCGTCATGCACCAGCGCCAGCAGCGAGTCAAGTTCAATCCAAGGTGCTGACTTAAAGACGTCTTAATTCTCAGTTCAACATAAGCAATGCTTAGGTATACATGCCGCCTGAATGTCTTTAAGTCAGTCCCTAAGCAGATCTCCTCTACACATCCAGTTGGCCAACAAAAAACATGACAAGAAAGATGATATTTACAGTACAAGCTTCCCATTCTTATAGCAAAGGTTTTATTTAAACACGACACAAGGACATCACATCTGATGCAATGGAGACTTTGCAAAACACATAACACTGATGCAGATAGTTCGCTCCACATCCTCACAACCTCGTCAGCTGGGAGTCAGAGCAATAAGCCACTAAAGCGTCTCTCAGCTTAAAGAACCATCGAGCAGTTGACAGGATGACAAGGTGAAACAAATGCTGCAAAAAAAAAGGCTGCATTTGCACTGTGAAGATCTGTTTTCAACATTTGCTGCAAACCTCACAGTTAATGGTGATAATAAAAATTGGATGTGGTGGTTTTTTTTATATAATAGTTGGTCTACAGAATATGAATGGAGAATAGTGAAAATTGCCGGTATTTATATATAATATAATATATAATTATAATATAATATTATATAATTATATAATACAGAGGTAAACATATGAGGCTTAAAACTGAGATTTGGCACAATTTTCTTTTCTTGACAATTTCTCTAGCTTCAAGTATAAAATGCACTGCATATTATTTCTATCTTTTACATCATCTTTTTTTTTTTTTTTTTTGAAATGTTTAATTACGCCCTCATTTTAAGCCTTTATTATCCATTTATCTTGAACTTTTATTCCTTCTGGGCCACTGCAAAAAGAAAAGAACATTTTCTGTATAACGAAAAATCTATTATATTCTAGTGAAGTGAATAGGTGCAATTAAAGTTCTTGAGACAAAGAAACTTGGATGATAAATATAGTTTAAACCATAAAAGATATTAAACACTTCTGTCTAACAAATACCATGTGACTGATGTCAACAATTCTTGCCAAATTTGAGGGTTTTCATACAACAAACCATGAAATCAACAAATATTTTGAGTTAGTATTATTATAAAATATTTTGCCACGCCATGAAAAAAAGGTTTGCTTCAAAATTGCAGTTTATTGGTCGTCAAAATTTAACTGCTGTCACACAAACTGTTACAGACAATAGGAAGTGGACATAACCGTGCTGACATCTTTTAGTTTATTAACTAAAATTTTAAAACCTCGGCGTGTGATTACGTTTTTCTTCTACCATTTTTGTCATTAGAAAAGTTGATTAAATCTTTTGGAGCCAGAGATTTCTTGCAGGCAGCTTTTTCAGCAGCGGTACTGCGCTTGAAGGCACTTCCTCATTGGTGTCAGACCTACACGCAACATTCATCTTTTACATACAGCCTATGCATCTCTGCAGAAAACCAAACCATGCTCTAAATAATATTAACAAGTAGCAGTAATATCTACTAAACGTCTGGTTTCCACCCTGTTGGCCTCATTCGCTCATTCCCAAGACATGATAAGCATCTGCTGTTGGGGCCGCCCTAACAAGGGACATGACCTACACAAAGACTAAAGGAAAAAAAAAGATATCACTAACTACACCGACAGCATCTTTTCCAGACCATACGATCGTGCCGGTTTTGCTGGATAAGATAATTTACACTGAGTGAGAGCATGTGACATGCAGAGATAATGGACTTTGTGAGGTCAACAATGAATCGGTTCACAGGTGTCTCGCCGGCACGCGCGTCAAACCCAATGATCCGTCGCAAAGGACGTAGTTCTTTACCAATTTATTCCTTTGCGCGTGCATGGCCAAATGATGGTTCAATTCCTACTGTTCAATAAAGGTCACTTTTTTCATCTGCAACAAGATTGATCCATTTTACACCAGTTTGACACCGAAGAGTCTTAAGCCACAATACTATAGAGTTTCCACACAATCCAGCTGCACACCGCAATTTAACATGATCATGAAGCCTTGCATTTTGTGTATTTTTTTTTTGGTAAAGACCGAGTAAATGTGTAAGCTAAATGTTTGGCTTTCAAAAGTCCACGACTGAAGTGTTTGCAATGTTGTATGTAAAGAAGCGAAACAGTCGCTGTAGCAGTGCCTGTGTGATGATTCAGAGGCTTGTTTACCTTTGGTCCAAGAAGCTGGCATTCCAACAAGCCGTGGAGGAAAGTTGAATTATGATGTCACTGTAAGCAAAAGGTTACACATTACATTCAACAAAGTTAAAGGAGGAAAGAGTTCAGAAGGAATGTGAAAGTGTAATTCATAGAATAGCCATGTAACGCAAAAACAAAAATAAAATAAAAAAAGTTCTGATTTTAGCACACACAGTTAAAATAAAACATTTGGACAACAGACTTACTTTGTGACACTGGAGTCTGTGTTGTACATGAGTTTGAGCCTCCATGAATTTAAGCGGTCATAGTTGATCGGGAAGAGGCTTTTATTGACATTGATCACTCTGAAGTCTTCTGGAGGGCAACAAGTCTGTAGAGGTGAAGACAACAGAGGCAACATACCGTCACCGTCTCAGAAAAGCAGAGGCAACATACCCTCACCGTCTCAGACAACAGAGGCAACATACCCTCACCGTCTCAGACAAGCAGAGGCAACATACCCTCACCGTCTCAGACAACAGAGGCAACATACCCTCACCGTCTCAGACAAGCAGAGGCAACATACCCTCACCGTCTCAGACAAGCAGAGGCAACATACCCTCACCGTCTCAGACAACAGAGGCAACATACCCTCACCGTCTCAGACAACAGAGGCAACATACCCTCACCGTCTCAGACAACAGAGGCAACATACCCTTACCGTCTTAGACAACAGAGGCAACATACCCTCACCGTCTCAGACAAGCAGAGGCAACATACCCTCACCGTCTCAGACAACAGAGGCAACATACCCTCACCGTCTCAGACAAGCAGAGGCAACATACCCTCACCGTCTCAGACAACAGAGGCAACATACCCTCACCGTCTCAGACAAGCAGAGGCAACATACCCTCACCGTCTCAGACAACAGAGGCAACATACCCTCACCGTCTCAGACAAGCAGAGGCAACATACCCTCACCGTCTCAGACAAGCAGAGGCAACATACCCTCACCGTCTCAGACAACAGAGGCAATATACCCTCACCGTCTCAGACAACAGAGGCAATATACCCTTACCATCTTAGACAAGCAGCAGACAGCCCATACTGCCACCTTAATAAGTGTGTGGTTCAGTTCCGTCTGGGTTGTCTTTAATTTTCACAGAGAAATTTAAATAAATACGTTTCTCTACAGGGTTCATGGCCACGGCGAGTACACGTCTTTATCAGTGAACTTCCTGACCATTTATTTAAAGGCTGTCCTCAACAAACGCTACAAGAATAGATCCTACATGTAAACTAGTAAAAGCCTTAACGTTACTGCCACCCTGTGGTAAAAAAAAAAAAAAACAGAACATAAATAGTAGTAGTTTTAATTGTTAAATGGGGTGTAGAATTCAAAGATGTTTAAATGTATCTTCAGAAATATGTAAATTATTTCACAGCAGCTTTAATCACTTTTTAAAGTGAGAAAAAAATGTTAATGTTAAGGAACGAGATATGGGAATATTGCATACTTGCATAAATATCTAAAGATAAATTATAAACAAAATCTGACTGCATTGGCAGTATCTTAATTTTCTTTATTTATAAAATTCTTTTATTTTTCTTCTATGTCATCAAATGCAACAAAAGATTCAAGACAAACTACTGCAGCACTGCAACAATTTAGGTGACAAGCTTCAGCAAGAGGCTTAATAAAATATTAACTCACATACCTGCTCATTGGAATACAATAAGAAGCTGTGGTCTCCTCCACACATGATTTTGATCACGGTATAGTCCATTAACTCTGATAATAAAAAAAAAGATGTTAGTTGCCGTTGAATGATAAAGCATGAGATTGTAAAGAAGCAAGAAACATTGACTGGTGGGTTAAAATCTAAGCCGAAGTGCCTCTGGAGTTGTCATCCGATGGACTCAAAGATTCTCCTGTGACTCACACCCTGCAGATGACCAGTGAGCAAACACATTGTGAGCAGCTTTCCTTTTATATCCTGTATAAGGATCTGCTGCATAAAAAGGACACTGCTTTGTTCATATAGCTCTTAAAAACAACCAGCTTTTTAAGCTTGTACAGATTTATATATGAACCACCAGCATCAAAGTGACAGTAACTGTTACTGTTCCACAATCTGCTGATTTACTGACTTTCTTAATGTTGGTTTGTTCTGCAAAGTTCCTGCTAAATGTTGTTCTTGTAAGCAAATCTCTAAATTATTATCAGTGTTGCATCAGGGGGGGGGGGGGTCCCCAGCTGTTAAAGTGATTACAATCCATTTTTCCCAACACACTTTCCCCACAAGCACCGTCTCCATGACAACCATAAATAAAAGAATGAAAAGCAATCAGGAAACACGACTGGAAAACGCATGTAATTTTCAGGACATCACCTCTTCTCTGCTGATTTTCAATCAAGAAGCTGGTCTTGACGGGGTAAGGGCTTCGGGAATCCCCCAGTATTCCCGTACCCAGCTGGCCGTGGCTGTTGCACCCAAATGCATACACCATGCTGGAGGATGGCACAAAAGCTAAGGTGTGGTGCCTGGGAAAAGGAAAAGCAAGAGTCGGCATGCAGAGCTTTACAAACTTTGCAAAAGGAGTTACCAGCTTATCAGATGTTTCATCATTTCTAAATTAGTCACCATGGTCATCAATAAAAACTATGCATTATTACATTTCAGCTTTGATTAATTGATGTTATGTTTTCACTAATGATGTGTCCTGGCGTGTTGAAGCTTTGGAGCGTGCATCGGAAAATCCAGAAATACTTTGTGAAGCGTGAATCAAAGCTTGCTTGGATGACATATGTGGTGATGTCTGAAGCCTCGATGGCAGGATGCATCATGTGACTGGTTCAAGAAGCGGTTCGCGATTGAGCCAAAAATAATGCAAAAGCACCAAGATGCAGAATGTGCACGGACCTCAAGTCTTGATTGCCACTGTGGTCTGTTCATTATAAGTAGTATCTCCAGCCTGAGATGGAGCTGGCAGGGAAAAATAGGAACATTTCTCCGTTTCTGAGTATTTGTGAATTACAAATGCCTCGCTCCTAAAAAGTGGTTCTACAAGTTCCTGAATTTGTTTTTCAGCATAGCGCTTTAATTATTCAGAACCGTATTGGGTTATCAATATCAATATTATCATATTGGGTTGAAGGCGTTTCATGATGCAGCACCGGCTCAGTCTCGGACAGCCCCGGGCCAATTTAACCCACGTTTACGGCAACAGCATGAATTAATACCAGATCACGGATGCGCGGGAGATAGCCTTGCCAAAATCCTTTTTCTTTGGACTGGATGACCAATGGTTAAACACATGATTCATTGATGCAGACTAGTAACACCTAACACAGATACGGCACAGTGTGCAGCGACATCTGGCTTACTCGGCAACTGAACGTAAAATTAAGACGGCATATCACATCGGTGGAGGCTTAGTTTAAAACTAACGCTGCTCTCCGTTGAAGTAACATTACGTACCATAAGTAAATAATATGCCTACATTCCACCACTGAAGGGGAAAGAGACAATGGCCTTCTTGATCGTGATTGGCACAAGGTATGACAATGTGCCGTTGTTCACCAGAGGTGATATTTAGGTAATTGTAATACCTGCCAACTACCAGATGCACCATTATGTCCTCGTAGAGAAAACCCATAGAAATTAAAGAGGTGACACTTTCTTTATCACATGACTGTGCATGTGTACCTGAAAACATTTAAAGGGACAGTACCTTCCACACGTAATCTGAGACACCTCAGTACCCATGAGCTCCATAACTCGTCTCGGTAGAAGTTCATTATTGGAGGAGCCATGACCCAGCTGGCCCCAAGAGCCATCGCCAAACGTGAACAAGCCTCCATCCTATCAAAGAGACAAAACAGAATCAGTTATGTTGTGCTTTGGGTTGCTGCTGTTTTTAAAACGCAAGAAGAAAGAGAGCAAAAAATAGACATAGACATTTGCCTTCCCCTTCACTTGGTCAAATAAATTAATAAATATACTCCAAAAGCAGGTGAGGAATTTAGAGTAGGAAGGGTTGGGCAGTGTAGTTTCTATTTTGATGCATGCAATAGTAGGCTGAATGTGCAACGTATTGTTAAAAAGGTTAAATCTTTTAATAAACAGGTAAAATGACATCTGACAGCTGACCACCGACAATCTCACCAAACTGGACTATTTAGGATATGGATGTTTCCCTTGAAGAAAAACAGAATCACATGTAATCACATGTAAACCTGGTGAGAGATGAGCAATATTTCCTACCTTTGTGAGTGCCGCTGTATGTTCATCTCCACAACTGATGTAAACAACTTTCTGAGATCTCAAAAATTTGATGTGGCATGGTACAGCCCGATCTGTAAGCAGAAATAAAGATTAGGCCAGAACAGAGTGTCGTATCCTCCTGTTAGATCCAAGTATTTACTCAAACGAGGGGGACTCAACAAAAAGACTGGCACTTCTGCATCCTAATAGAGCATCAAAGTGGTAAACTGTCTCAAGTTAAGAAAATATGGATGGACTTAAAAAAAAAAAAACCCAGAAAGGACTTACCAGAAAGGTACCAAATATCTTTTCAAGCACAGCTGTCTAGCATGACCATAGCTACAGTATAAAATACTTATAAAAAGGTTGGCAAATTCTTCTGCTTTTGTTTCAGAGGCTCATTCTCAAACCTGTGTGTATATTTCTCTGCATTCTTTTTTGTTTTGTTTTGGGGTTTTTTCCTAGGAAAAGCTTCACTTAACTCCTTAAAATGGCACAATATTTCTAATAAGCTGATAAATTACCTTGTTTATCATTAAGACCCAGCTGTCCAGCTCTGTTTTTGCCCCAGCCAAACACGGCTCCAGACAAGGAGAGCGCAAAACTGTGGTCTCCCCCAGCAGTGATCTGAGCCAACGGGATTCCTGCCAGTGATTTCAGAGGACATGGAGACAACTTGCTGGGCTCTCCTTTTCCCAAACCAAGCTGGCCATTGGTGTTCTGGCCCCACGTGAACAGCTGACCATCTGCAAGAAGGCACATAGAAAATGTAAACATCAATGATACTACACCAGTATCTGCTGCATGGAATGTTTGTGCTGTAAACAGTATTTGGATCTTGTACTCGTTGGCGTATGCTCATTGTTATGGCTCCTGCAGTACTGCCCAAAGCCTAATAACACCAAAACTGTTTTATGGGCACCGGACTGGCTTGGTTGTCAGCACTGCTGTCTCACAGCTTCCCAGTTTCCCAGTTGAAATACCAGCTGGAATCTTTCTGTGTGGAGTTTGTATGCTCCCAGTGTGTGCATGCGTTTTCTCCGGATACTCCGGTTTCCTCCCAATGGATGGATGGATGGATGGATGGATGGATGGATGCATGGATGGATGCATGGATCTTAGACTTTATTCAAGATTTAAAACAAAAGAATATTCTTTTGCATCCCAAAGTAAAACAGTACTAATGCCTTCTGAAGAGACTGTGGGTCTTTCACACCTCTGGAAAGTGCGATGCAGTGCTGGTTTCCACACATTACTTGGGAGATGGTGTGGTCACACAGTCTTTTAACCAACCTGGGAAATACAAGAAAAACAATTATCAGGACAAAACTTAACCAAAAGAAATGTTGATGCAAAAGGCTAAAATTAAATACCATTTTCAAAATACATTTTGAAAATGTTGGGACAGTTGTATGTTTACCACTCTAATTTATTACCCCACTACATAAGTTGAGGAGACCAATTTTTTAAATTTTAAACACTTTTTCTTTTCTTCTACTATTGTTGGAAGAATTTACGTTGCTTTACAGGTCAGGATCCATTTTTACTTCACAGGTGACAGGTGAGAACTGTAGAACAGCCAGTTCAGCAGCAAAACTCTTTCTACAGAATCAAACTGAGTCAATGGACACAAGTAGCTACACAGTCACCTTGGCACTCGAACAGCCACCTCCGCGGTCCCCAAGCCGAGCTGTCCCCCATCACAAGCCCCCCACGCAAACACTTGGCCCTGCTCATTCACCGCCATTGAATGGGCCCGGCCACACGACACCATTGTTATCTTCTGCGTATCCAGAGCCCCCACCAGCTCTGCAAAGACAAGGGAAACTTAATCATACTATAGCGGAAGTAAAGATGAAACTACTAACAGTAAAGGAACTGCATGCACTTTAATTCAGACACTTATTTTCAGGCCATGTTTTTCTTTGGCATAAAATAATCTCAAGGCATACTTAATTAAAAGGAAACACTAAGTTAAAAAGATACAATATGCATTAATGAAAAACTGCCTTCTGATTTTTCTTTAGCACTGGAAAGTGAGGTAGAAGTAAATGTGCAGAGAAGATGATCAGGAACGGTGCGGTTGGTGCACAAACTTCCTGTGTTCTTCTACTATGGATATGCAACAGAGATGCTGCAATGCATTCGAAGAAAAAAGAAATAAAAATCACAAATACACCATAGTCATTGGGTTTTTTTAGTATGTAAAGACCTTTTATGCATTTGATCAAGTTATTACAAGTAATTGTTTTTGCAGGCTCACCCACACAAACTAGGAGTAGCTGTCAATCAGCGAGTACAGTAGGTTGGCCGTGTGATCCACCACCTCACTACTTACTTAGTTTCCTCGGTAAGAACATTGCTCTCAACATGCACATCCTGTATATAGAGTGCATAAAGTGTTTATAATAAGAATTGCTAAATGTGCATTTGTGTTAACAGAAGAGTAAAAAGTAGAACCTAGAAAAGGTTATAAAGACACTGCATAAGTGTGGCCCATTTAATATTAACAACCTCTACAGATGATACTTATACAGACCAATAGTGTCTACTTTCTGCTACTTTCGTTTTCCATTTCTAAATAAAACACATAACATCTATGTCAAATTCATGTTACAAAGTGTCTGTGTGTATGTACTGCAGATCTGTGCAGTTCGTGTAAAAAGATAACAGCAGCTGGACTTGCTGGGACCTGCTAAAGGCATTTCATGGCACATTCAGAAGTACCTTCCAGACTCTGACAACTACAGCAAATCCCACTGCAATGTATTTTAAATATTATTTACCCAATTACTTTGGGCCTTTGAGATTTCATTACAAAAGACTTACAAATGAAGCCAAGATAATACTGTTAGTCAAACAGAATCTCTTTTTTTTTTTTTTTTTAAATCAGGCCACCAATCCAGTCACTGCCAGCATATTCATCCACAATCAGAAAAATGCTCATGAATCTTCCACACCTAAGCTTGCACCCTGTAAAAACTAGATGTTGCTGAGTTTGTTGTCTACACTCAAAGTTTACCTGGGGAGGTCCCAGCTTTATCGTACCCCAGTTGTCCACAGCTGTTAGAGCCACAGGTGTACACACTTCCATCATGCAGCAAGATGAGCGTATGTTGCCCTCCACATGCGATCTCTTTCAGCCCTCTCCCAATGAACAAATGACACTTCCTCGGCTCAAACACTGGGTTCCTCTCCACACCAATACCCAACTGACCATCTTTGGAGTTCCCCCAGCCCAGCATTGTGGTGAAGGGAGAGGAAATGAGCACAGCTAAAAAGAGGGGAAGCAAGAGAGATGGCCAGATGACGGAAGACAATAATCTTCAAGCCTGAGAGCAAGCCCGTTCGTCTCTTCATGTAAATTCCAGTCCTGGAAGAAACAAAAGCAACAGGACTATGTCATTATTTTTGTAAGGAATTCACCCCTTTGTGCGCAATGGGTGAATCCTGACATTTTTCAGTAATGAATTGCAGACTGGATTTAGAGGTGGTTGTGGCTAGAATGATGTAAGCACGGTGTCAGAGCGACAGACAGTGTGTTTAAATAAACACTGGCAGTGTAATCCTGGCTTAAGCTGCTCCAAGCAGTCCCGCCTTAATGTCCATCTACTTACAGTAAAAACATGTGACTGAGTTATCCAAAAGTAATAAAAATAAATTAATAAAACACACAAAAAAAAAAAAATAAAAAATAATAATAATATATATATATATAAAAAACACAAAACTACCCCATGTAGTTCACATCATAGTATAATCAGTGGTCTAAAAGTAGACATCAATGTACAGCCATGTGTAGGCTTGTCACTGTCACTAACCAGTCACCTGACTGGGTTTATTACAAAAAGAAAAAAGAAAAAACACGATAAAACTAAGAGGTTCTTCACATTTAATTTCTCTTCCCACATTGTTCTCCAACATTAGCACTCCACTCTGTCGTTATGATTATATGTCACTAACTGTTTATTATTGAGGCGTTTAACTTCTAACGTTCAACTGACGGCAACCGAGCAACTACTGACATTCAAATGCAAATGCCACATCATCACTGTGGGCAAAAACTGTCAAATGGACAAAGGTGGGTTCAGTAATGTAATGTGTCATTTATCAGATTTACAAAATGAAGGTGGAGGTAAAAGCAGATTAAAAGATTACAGTGGCATAAAATTAATTTCTTTAAAATCCATGATTTCTCACATAATAATCATGAGCTATAGTTTTATAACCGTGATAGTCCCTAACTACAGAGCAAGTTAAATAATCTGATAAATCTGATCAATTTATGCAAAATGTGCTTGAAACTGTGGCTTTGAAAGCACCGACTACAAAAGCCACCCTTTAATAGATGAGCAATTAAGAAAAATAAGATTATATTTATGTCAAACGTGACTCAACAGCAGCAGCATATGAATCCAAGAACCATGTGTGTAGTGACTTTGAAATAAAATCACTTAAGACAAATAAATCTCAGTCTGTCCAATTCAAAATTGCATATCAAAATTGATATACCTAGAAAAAAAAAATCAAATATTTTTGTAATCACCAGGTAAATTATGAGCTTTTGAAGCGCACATGTTTCGAGGAACATAAAAGGTGGGTGTGCGCCCACGCCTTACATGCCGACCATGGTGACGTCAGTCTTTAAAGCCACCTTCTGCAGCCACTATTTGTATGGATGAATAACTGCATGGATCTAAAGATCTTAAAAGTTAATAATAAGACAATAAAGATACAAAAGTTGCTCCCACATACACAGGAGTCCCATCAACCTTGCGTGACGGATAGCACTGTGTGCTGGGCAGCAAGCGCCACGATTTGCTGTAAACAGCCTTTAATGGTTGTGAATCACACGGAAAGTGATGTTTATTTCTTACCTGCGGTTTGTTGTTAACGCGTTTCAGTCAGAGAGGCTCAGCTCGACGGTGAGGGCTGAGTTACGCTCCAGTCTGCTGTCACGTTCAGGTCCGAAACCACTCTCGTTGTGCAGCGCCACACACACGCACATATGCAGTCCACAGCCGTACTTACACAACCTTCGCCACATTTTCCCTTTTCTTTTTTTCAGCTTAGTAATAAAACCGAAATACACAGCTTAATGATTCACGAAATACAATTGATAGCTAACCGACCATTGCAGGCTACGATAGCGCTCACAGCGAGTCTTGTCGCCGATCGAAACCAGCAGGTTTCCGGTGTTACGGGCCCGGTGTGGCAACGAAACGGCGTCGGGTTTAATTCAAAATAAAACAGGGTAATCACCTTAGTAAAGGCATTGTGGTATTAAACGGCGGTTTCGGTTCTGCAGCCCAGAAAACAACCGAGGAAGTGCCACTGTTGCATACGTCACCGACGCCTGCTGGCAGTAAGGACGTGATTGGCCCGCTGTACAGGAAGTGCGGGCGTTGCGATAAATTATGTGACCCGACACATCCCGTTACCTGAGGACAGCTGTGCTGTAATTTTATTTAAGTTTTATTTAATAAAATGTTTCTCTGGACTATTTAGGTAAGACGGAATGGATTGCAATTTTATAGAAATGGATGTCGATGTCTGCACAACCCTGTTAATGACACAGATTATGGCATGTACATGGTTCCTCTTCTTACAACCTTAAAATCTAATGGAATTCAGAAGATGGAGATACAGAAAGGATTATGTACACCGAGTTGTTATGTAATTTTAAGCGCAGTTGAGAAAAACGTGAACTGAGAAGATTCCTATATTTGAATGTACTTTCACAAACATTTACAAATCAAGCATTAGCGCTACCCGGCTACAAGGAGCCTATTCTTTCTCTGACTGACTACGAAATACCAGGGTCACCGCTCAATGATTGGTACACTTACCTGTCAGATATCCCTTCATTGACCAATCAGAAGCCCTGCTTCAGGGGCGTAGCCGTGGTGCGTTCTGATTGGTGCTGGAGCGGAGAGGCTTCGGCACGTCAACGTTGACGTGAGTATTAACGCTTCGGTCGAGGGCGGTGGTTTTCATTCAGCGTTGCAAGGAGACGTCCAGCAAAGGCCTCGACTATTACAATTTAATGCAACATACGTAAGGTAGGTTTGTTTGTTTTAAACTCACAATTAAAGGGTCAAGCGAATGGTTTTCGCTATGAAGGACAGGTTACGAATATGGCTGAAGCTAGCCACATAGCTAGCGCTGCTAGCTTTGCATGGGGATATAGGACGAAAACTAATTAAAATGTTAACCCGCTGACTTGTTTTATTACTTAAATAGCCAAGTGGTGTATTATTAGGGCCATCGGGAGTACTCTCGACTAAAACATATGCGCACCACGGGGCTCATAGGTTAATTATATTCGGGTACTTCTGTACATCGGCGTAAGCCGTTAGCGTCATAAGTGTCAACACTTGCATCATCTGGTCAGGTTGAGGTTCAATATGCGTGGATAAGTCTGCATTTGTTGGCCAAAACTTAATAACCGTGTAAACACGCGTTGTTATTTTTCACTCGTGCTGTAAAGATGTCATGAAATGCGCTTCATCAAAAAAAAAACCACCACTTTAACTTCTGAGGTTTTTACACGTAAGGAGGACGTTACAAAACAAGTCTAGTCGTTTGAAATTACAGAAATACAACCTCAGATTAACAGAGACGGCGTACTAAATTTGCTTTGGTTATTTATTTAACCAGAGCTTGGCTAAACTGAAGAGGCTGAGTGTGTTTATGAGCGACTCCCGACGTCATGCAGCATTTTGATCAGGTGGAGGACTGGACTTTGACTGGGACGTCCCAACAGCTTGATTCCTGTCTTTTTTTTTTTGCTTTAGTCATTCTTTTGTAGACCTGCTTATTTGCTTTTGGATCATTGTCTCGTGCATGGTCCAGCTTCGATCAAGCTTGAGCTGTCCAGCAGAATAAGTAAAGAGTGAGTTTGTTGAGTTATCCAAGCAAGTTTATTTTGTAAACACACACACTGTGTACAACACACACACTAAGCCTGAAAAAATACCTCAGAGCCAGTGGGTTATTTTAAGTTGGAGTTTTGAATCGATGTACGCAATGGTGGATGACGCCAAACAAAAGTATAGTAGTGATGCAACAAAATCTATTAATAGTTCTTAGATGATTTGTGGGCAACAATGTGATGTTGAGCAGTTCAATACCCATATTGTCAGCCTCTGTAGCAAGTCTATCTTCAGCTGTATCCTCAGACACACCGACTCTTGTAATTGATTTGTCATGTGATATATTTTAGTATGTCGTGTATTGTTGTTCATCTGAGGGTCTGTGTAACTCATTTTAGGACGCGGTAAGCACAAGATGAATATTTGAAATGTGTCAGAGTAATTAAGGCTATATGATTGAAGCAGGCGAACTATTCATGACTATACATACCTTAATGACATTAATACTTTGAACTGTTTACAGCTGTTGAAGTTTTAATAAACAAACCGTATACCTTGCGTTTTTTTCTCGTTTGCTTTTTTTGGCTAAAAGCATTTACTAAATGGCTTAGTATAAATCCACTGCTTAAAATGAAAATGATTGCAGATCATCTGCTTGATGACTTTTAGTTTAATTAGATATTTGGCATCCCAAAAAAAGAAAAAGAAAATGCCTACGAACATCATGATCAAACAAAGCACTGGTCAATAAAATTCTGTCTCGAGTCTAACTAATAACGTTTCCTTTAGTGCTTGGACACCACATCGCTCTGCATCCACATCCAGGGCCCCTTCAGTGCTGTCAGGGTGATGTCAGCTGCCTTTCTCGTGCGCCTGGTCAGGTGCAGCTGTCCTCATCTGGGTCGCAGCGGGCTTTTACAGAAGGGTTTTGTCCCACAGCAACTCCACCATGACAGCCATCCAGAGTTTGCAGTATCCCACAGACATGTTTATGGACCGTCAGGGAGCCGACACAGCAACACACGCTTTGATGCAGACAGCAGTGGCCGTCCTACCACTTGGGATTCATTTGGCATCTGGGACGATCGTATTGATGAGCCCATTCTGCTGCCTCCCAGTATTCGTTACGGCAAGCTCATTCCCAAAGTTAGCTTATCGAAGGTGGGCTGTGCCTCTCTCATCGGTCAGCGCAAAGAGAATGAAGACCGCTTCCAGGTCTCCCAGTTGACTGACAACATCCTCTACTTTGCTGTGTTTGATGGCCATGGTGGACCAGAGGCGGCTGACTTCTGTGAAAAATATATGGAGAAGTTTATCAAGTAAGAAAAATGTCTACTATGCTGTCATCACAAATCCACATCAGTTGTTGTCACAGGAGATTCTCGCACAATCGGATATTACACCTGTTCACTGGTGTTTTTAAATTTTGTTTTTTTAATCTTATTTCAGGGACCTTTTGGCAGAGGAAGAAAATCTGCAATTGGTTTTGACAAAAGCGTTCCTTGAGTTAGACAAAGCTTTTGCAAAGCACTTACACTTCTGTCCAAATGGTAGGTCCCATCACATGACATGTACTTATATTCTGTGTATGCAAACACGTGTATATGTAATGACATATTTCTTCTCTCTTCAAACCTTGTGTACTTATCTTACTTAGGCTTTGAGGCTTTGGATTGTCCCACTGACATGACTTGAGCACTTTTGGTTAGAGGTCTGTTGTTTCATCCAAAGTTTGATTGATGAAGAATAAATAAGCTACAAGTAGAACAAACACTAGTGCTTCATTACATACAGACGGGCAACAAATTAAAGGAAAGACCTGAGTGCATGTGTCTATAAATGCAATAAATGTGGATACAGGACCCTACTAGTCACAGGCAGCTTTTATAAGTGTAATAGTCATGTGAATCTAATGTTGCAGCCGCCAGATGTTAACCCACGTAAACACATTTTGTAAAAGAGTGTCTGTGTATCAGTTACTTTACACTTCCACCACTAGAAACATCCAGTCAACAGAAGAATCCACTTATAGAGTTGATGAACACAGAAGCTGCTCTACAGGCTTGTGTAGTAGATGCCGTTTTTTTTTCCTTTAATTTGTTATCCATCTGTTTGTATTTCTCAGTTTGCTCAGTATATCGTTTTGCACGGTCAGTGAAATTTTTACTAAGGATAATTTGAGCATCCAACCAGAATGAATGCAAGTTAGTTCTCTCAATAAATCATGATTTACTTGTTTTCCATAGTGGTATAGAAACGTATTTGACTTTACTAAACTTCCATTTATGTCTGAGTAAGGTTACGTGTTAATAAATTTAAAAAAAAAAAAAAAAAAAAGACAAACCAACAAAGCTAGTATACCTGTTATGTGGTCATATTTCGACCACGCTGTGTGAAATGTCCCAATATGCCTGTGTGTGTGTGTGCATGTTATCTACGGCAGCTGCTGACCCAGCTAAGAGCTGGAGGCCCTTGGTACCAGTGTGGATGGCGAGAGGATAGATATTGAAGGAGAGTCCAGCGGGTCCTAAATCCTGGACTACTGGAAGGTTCCCTATCTTTCTCTCAATCCTCTTTTCTTTTTCTCTTCTTACCAAGTGTATGCAACACTTCTTGTGAAACTGCTCTGGTTTGACAGTGGTATGAGATGTACAGTATGTTGTGGGTGACAGAACTCCATCAGATGCATTATTAATAACAAGATAATTGGATTGTCTATGTAGTCATATTATGAACAGATTTATTCATTTTGGTTTTTTTTACGAAAGCGTTTCATGCAGAACTGCAAGTATCAGCAAATTTATCGATCTATCTTAACCCAGTAAAGCTTAGTGATACATGTATTCAAATTTTTATTTATTTATTTTTTTACCTCTCTCAAATAGCTAAAAGTAAACACTTCAGTGTTAAGGCATGTTTGTTTGCATTAAAAAAAAAATCACTGTTTGACATTTTTCTTGTAACTGACTAGTCTTGCTCCTTTTTTTTTTTTTTTTTGTAACTAGAGCTGCTGGCGGGGTGTTATTCTGACCTTTTTATATATATATTTATTTTTAAGAAAGGTCTGTGTATTTTTTTTTTCTTCCCAAGCCCAGTATTGTGAACTGATGTTTGATAGTTAACTTTTTTTTTTTTTTTTTTTTTTTTTTTTTTTTTTTTTTGAAGTTCAGCTTTAGAATTAAAACTGCTTTAAAATCTTCTCTTGATGTCACTTCTGTGCTGCAACAGCTCTACCTGCATGTATGATGGCCTCCTCTGTTTATTGTCATTTTGTAGTTTTGCTCCAAGTCTACTATACGACTTCCTACCCATGTGCTCATGTTCTAGTTGTGTGGATGTGAGGGTGTGAAACATATCAGCTGGTTGTTGTCCTTTTTTGTGTGTGTTTTTTCATGACTTATTCCACATCTGATAAGTCCTCCTATGTCTCTATAGGACCTGGGACGAATGCCGGAACCACCGCCACTGTGGCCCTCTTGAGGGATGGCATCGAGCTGGTGGTTGGCAGTGTGGGGGATAGTCGTGCCATGTTGTGCCGCAAGAGCAAGGCGCTTAAACTCACTGTTGACCACACCCCCGAGAGGAAAGATGAGAAAGAGAGGTGAGAATGTGGTTATGTTTGGAGGTATCAGAAGATTCGTAGGTAACTATGGTGCTGTTAGTCCCTGGGTGACTGCCAGTCACACAGGTCACTCAGTCCCCCCTTGGCATGAAAAGACCTTGTGAGACTGGATGTCATCTACCACGCGGTATTTATAGTGCAAGGCCAACAGGTCAGATACTTGACTTTGTTTACATGACAACTCGACCTGCATGGAGTGCAAGACGACATATCTACTTGGTTTACTTCCACTGGCAGTCATGAGGACACAAAAGACAAAAGACAATCGGATGCTAGTAATAAGAGTATGATATTAGGGTTTTGTTGTACTTTTTTAGAACAACATACTTTTATTTTTTGGGAATTTGGTTACAGAATAACTTAACCAAACTTCAGCAATAACAGAATTATAATCTGAATAGGTGGAAAAAACTGGAGTCCATGTAAGGAGCAGATTCAGTTATTTTAGCAAAGCCTGTAAATGTAATATTCAAGAGAGGGAGGAGGGAGTCTTAACAAGTTAAAAACAATTTTTCCCTGTTTTGTTCTGACCTTTAGGATAAAGAAAAGCGGGGGCTTTATTACGTGGAACAGTCTGGGACAGCCAAACGTCAACGGCCGGCTGGCAATGACCCGCAGTATTGGAGATTTTGACCTGAAGAAGATGGGAGTCATTGCTGAGCCCGAGACCAAGAGAATACTGGTATGTTTACAAGTGAAGAATAGCTCCCCAAAATAACTTGAACTTACATTTAAACAGAGAGAAAAAAATAGGTCTTCTTACTTGTGTTTTTAGATGAGTCTGGACTAATTTTTTTTTTTTTTTTAAAGTTCTGTGTATGTGGTAATTAAGAAATTTCCCTTCAGTATTAATAAAGTACTATTAAACTGAAATCCTCCATCTGTACAGTCTTCTGAAAAACAAATAGAAATTTGGACTATTCTTTACGACGTTGCTTGATTTAACAAAGTTTACAGGCACTCAGTAATGGATAAACCTATTAAAGTCCCATTTCACTTGAGGTCTGGATTTTGGGCCATTGCAACACCTTGAATATTTTATTTTTTTAGCCATTCTGTTGTTGATTTGTTGGAGTGCTTGTGGAATTCCTATAGCCTGGCATTATTTCAGCGAGCCCAAAGCTTTCAGATGGAAGGACTCTGGTTTGAATCTAGACTAGTGTGTTGTACAAAAGGTCATGTTCAACCTGATGGCCTGGAGGCCTTCAGATCTTGTGGCAGTGAAACAGGCCCAAATCATCAATCCTCCGCCACTGTGCTTAGAAGTTGCCATGAAATACAAGCTGGCAGTGAAGATTGTTGCGTTTCTCTACATATTGAATCAATGATCTCGTATCTATGGCAGCAATACTATTATTATTATTAATTCAGATTTTCACATCTCTGTAAGGACACAGCCTCATAAGTCTTAAATTTAGCTGATTTTCCTTTTTGTGAGGACCCAGTTTCCCCTTTTTTAAAATTTTTATTTTTTATTTTTATTTTTTGTGTACATTCGTATGAAGTCCTGTGACAAACTCCTGTTTCAGAATGTTTGAAAGTTTTTTTTTTTTTTTGGGTTTGCTCTTTTCTCAGTTACATCACGTCCATGACTCATTTCTGGCACTGACCACAGACGGCATTAACTTCATCATGAATAGCCAAGAGATCTGCAACGTTATCAGCGAATGCCATGACCCCAAAGAGGCAGCTCAGAGAATATCTGACCAGGTAAAATGACTCTAATCATGTAAGCGCACAGAGAAACCTCAAAGTAAATGAGATAATAGAGGTTGGGATTTGTATGCCTGTGGGTTCATATCACCGAGTCCATCAGTGGGTTGTTTCTTGTTGAGTATCGCATGGCATCGTTCAACATTTATATATATATTGGATATGTTTTTAATTTTCTATTAAATAGACATATATTTAGATGCTTTCCAAATGTTATTTTGTCTACATTACTCCAGACTAATTTCTGGAGATGTGAACTTGGCATGTGCACTCATTCATGTTACTCTGTAAAATCCATATTCTTTTTTTTTTTTTTAAATTGTGTATTATTGGTAGTAGTAAAATAATGAATAAAATGAAAATAATTTTGACATTTTGTAGTATTGTTGTACCTGTAGTATACAGTATATGCATGGGTATATGCATGGTACTAATTACTTTGCCATTAAACCATACCTTTTGTTGCCACTGGGGGGTGTCACACCAATACAACAAAGTACAAACTCAAAGGTGATGAACTGTATATTACATGTCCAAGACTGGTTTTAATTTGAGGTATTTTCAGAAACTCAAACTCTGCCACATAAATATCAAGTCTTCAAATCTGGTTACCAGTAAAAAGACCTTTGTACATGTGATGACTGTTTTTTATGCTGTGCTTTTCTTCTCTCCAAGGCTCTTCACTACGGTTCAGAGGACAACAGCACAATCATTGTGGTGCCGTTTGGTGCTTGGGGAAAACACAAGAGTTCAGACACTAGTTTCTCATTCAGCAGAAGCTTTGTATCCAGTGGGCGCTGGGCCTAGTCAGCAGGATGCTGGATCAAAAGGTCTGGTCTGTGGACCCAGTTATTGTGTGCAATATATTTGGTGCCCTTGAATAAACAGTGATACCTGATGGTTAAAAGATGTTTCTAAGAACAGCGTGATATTTATCAGCCTCTGTGAAGTTGGAGGCAGTACATTTGTGTCGTGCACAAAAGAACCCCTCTTCATTCAAGGTTTTGTCTACGTTCAAGCTCATGACCTCAGGTGTTAAAAGCCGAGACGTTTCTGAATGGCAGATAAGAATTTGAAATGACATGCAAGATTGTGAGATGCAGGCTGCTGTACAGTGGCTATGGTCTTAGGATTGCATTCCTGACTGTATGCCTTTCGGATATCTTTTAGTAACTCTTAATGCCAAGTATGAACATGTGTTTTTATTCTTATTATAAAGTTCACGCCAAATGTCCAAGTTGGTGTAACTTGTCTCTACAGAAGAGCATTAGGGCCACTGAAGAAAGAGAGTGAGAAAAACAAAAAAAATAAAATTCTGAGAAAAGTCAATATTCTGACTTTAACCTCAGAATTGTATTTTTTTTTTTTCCTTCAGTGGTCCTAATACTCTTCTGAATGTCCCAATATAGCATTTTGTGTTAAATCTTTCTGTTCTGTCCATTGTTTTTTTTTTTTTTGTTTTGTTTTGTTTTTTTTTTTTTTTCTTCCCTCTCTCTCAATGTATATTTTAATTTTTTTTTTTTTTTTTTTTTTTTTTTTTTTGCTGACAACTCACTACTAAAGTTACATCTACAGAAGAAAGGGGGGAAAATGAAGCACTTGAACTTAAAATTTTGATAATCATTGGAACAAATTCTAAATCCTTATGAGTTTGTCTTTCTGCTTAGAATACTTACCAAAGCATAAATGGAAAAAAGACGGAAGCCCTTTTGCACGATCTCCAAGGTTTGGGGGAAATTAGTTGTTGAATGTGTATTAGTGCAGGGGTCTTCAGCCCTGGTCCTCGGGACCCCCTGTCCCACACATTTTCGACTCATCAAATCTGCTGATGACACAGCCATTTGTATTAAGGTGTGCTGAAGCAGGGAAACGTCTAAAACGTGCAGGACCAGGGCTGGAGACCACTGATCTAGTGAGATGTTCATGTAAACGGCATTTAAATGGCTCTTTTTGTAATTACTAAATGTCACCTGTAATTTACACAATGCTCTAACTTGTTTTAATTGTTGATATTCATTCTGATATTAAAAAAATTATCTTGTTAGGGCAGAAATGAGCGTCGAGGGTACAGACATGTACAGTACAAGTATGTTTTGTAAATAGTTGTATTTATGTACTTCAGTAAAACTGATATTCTATTTGTTTAATATCTTGTTAAAGTCCCCATACCTGAATATTATCCACATGCAGGACCGCTGCGTAGTTGGTTGTGTTGTGTTAAAGCTCCGTTATTTTGTTTTTAATTCTGATATTGTCTGTAATTCCTTCTATGATTTGCATTTATTAGACTAAACTTGGCACGCTTAATGCAACATCACAGTTTTTGTTTTTTCTTTCATTTTTTTTTTGAGCCATCCGATCTGTACAACAGTGAATGTTTGCATTTTTTTTTTTTTCATTTAGTTTTTGTTTAATTTTAATCTGAAAGGCATAGTGATAATGAAGCTGTATAACTTATCCTGACTGACCAATGTGAGTAAATCTGTTTTCCACTGTAAAATAGACTTGAACCATTTTAAGGATTGTAAAGTTTGTATTCATTTCTGTTAGCAAGTGTTTTGTGGTTGTTACAAGACAAATGTAACAGTTTCTAGATATCTGCATTGATTTGTTTAACAGCTGTCAATGTAGTTTGTGAATTTATTTAACTCATTGATTGAAAGTGATTTCTCATAAGGACTGTGCTTGCGCTGAACGCGGCCTCTTACACCAACCTCATCGTAATTTGCTGCTCACCATTTCTCCGCTCTTGTTTCAGTGCTTTTCAGATATTCTCTCTGCAGATGGATCTGTCCCTGGGACGTAAATGTGACTGTATCAACAACTGTTTGTACTGTGGATTTTTTTTTTTTTTTTTCTATTTTTGTTCCAATGTGTCATAACTTCAGTTTAATAAAATAACTAAAAGTTATGGTTTGGATTATTGTGATGTAGTAAAGCTTTAGCTTGGTTTGGTGAGAAACAGAAAAAAAGTTTGTTTCCCCCTTTTATTTATAAGAAAACTTGTAGAAAACTCCTTATTTACAGTTCTCCTAGATTGTAATTGTTCTGTCATGATGTTATCTGGTAAATGTTTTTGTCCTAACAGTGAGTATCATCATTGGTTCTACTGGTTTTAAGTATCATCTTAGTTTGCAAATGTTTAAAACACCAACAGATTTAAATCTAGATTTATTAAGGAGCCTTCAGTCTATTTCTAATTGTAATTTTGTGAAGTTTTAGGCATCCGAAGGTTGTTGTACATGCAGACAAGCTTTACTACATAACCCTGGGACCTAAACCTGTGACCCAGCCTTGCTTGACCCTGGGACTCAAACCAGTGACCCAGCCTTGCTTGACCCTGAGACTCAAACCTGTGACCCAGCCTTGCTTGACCCTGGGATTTATAGGTAACATCTTCTGTTCAGTTTTCACAGAAAAAGTCAGTCTTTGACTATTCTAAAGCCGATTCAAATGGATTATGGCACCACTCTGTTATCATGTTAAAGCTGCTCAGACTTGTTCCACAAAGATGCACTGATTTGGTTGGCTTCTCTCACCTTTAAATTTGCGAGCACTACGTCTAGGTTTCTCGGTTAATGATTCCCAGCGCAGGTTTTATGCCAGATGCCCTACCTGACGCAACCCCGGGAGACACTCGCGCAACCATTCACACCTACGGACAATATAGAATTACTGATTAACGTTTCTAGACTGTGAGAAGAAGTCGGATGACCCAGAAAAAACATCCATGCAAGCACAAGGAGAACATGCAAACTCCACACACAAAGATTCCTGCTGGGAGTCAAACCAGGAACCTTCTTGCTGTGAGGCAGCGCCAACCACCAAGCCACCATGCTTGTTATAACTATATAATTACCTTGCAATTGTTTAGATTAGCTTTTCTCTCATTTCAATAAACCAAAAGGCAAGTTTTTAATGGGATCAAGTACTGCACAGAAGTTTTATATCTTCAGATGACAAAATAATCAGCTTGTGATTCCAGATTATTGACTTTACCAATAATTGCAGCGGTTATCCATTATTTTGATGATACTTATTTTTAAGCTGGTGTATTCCTTTGGGGAAACTGTATTGTTGGGATCTGAGGATGATTTGTTTGGTTTCTTCACCTCTCAGTCCTGGTAGTTCTCCACCAGGGGGCCTCAGAGAGCAGCTCCTCTACAGGAGGGTGGACTCCAGCAGGTGTGCATTCCACACCTGCTGCAGATCAGCAAGCCTCTCAGACGCAGGATAAGAGGAGCCTGTTGCAGCTCTTTGCTGCCAGACGGCATACTGTAGTAACGCCAAGTCCCCTGTAGTCGGTGCTGATCTTTGATTGAATAAACATGTTCCTCAACGAAACCATCTTGTATTTCCCAAAGGTTAGCTCCACTGGCATCTTCTTGCACCCTCCTGGCTTCTCTTTGACCAATTCCGAACCATTTGTGAAAGTTCCACGGCGGGTTCACAAGTCTCCTCTTCCTTCCTCCCCTCAGCCACAGCATAGCCTGTCTGCCTTCCTACATACCCGTCACTCTAACTCGCCTTGAGCTCTGGATGCAGCTGTCTCCATTTTCCTCCTCATGGCTTACCTCCTCCTGGACTCATCCTCCCTGATCCCATTCACCCCTCTCTGGTGGATCTTCATCATCTCCCCAAGCCTCTGAAGTCCCTGACTCCAGAGAACACCTGGACCCAGCACAATTGTTCATATATTCAGAAATAAATTACTTTAACAGCATCGCCAAGGAAAACCATAACAATAGCCATTTAGATTAATGTGTTTTAAACCGTGACTTCATTAGGTACATCCATATGAATATCTGCATCCATCGCAGATACCATGCAACCTTTAATGTATTGGCAAACCCTGAGACAGCTAGAAAATGTCCAGGGACACACCCACTTCCACACCACGCTCTGATTTGCTCCCAGTTGACTTCTCCATTCAAGCCTCCTCTATATTACTTTGATTCATTCGCTTGGAAAGTAAGCGCCGCAGAGGACAGGACGCCAGCGGAGCAAAGCGCTTAAAAAATTCAACAGCGAGGTAGTTAATCCCTGGTTACTTGGTCATCCACCTTCCCTACGGTGAGGACTCAGTCCCATGTCACGGGTCTGTACATCTGACACCCACACGTAAAAGGTCATCTTACTTACTTTGCAGAAAAGGAAAAAAAAAAAGAGGCTACAGAGGAGTTCTGGTGTAATCACGCATCCTCCTCCATCTCACCAGGAATCAGTGAGTAACTGAACGACTGATAAAAGTGTGAATCCTTCAGCTGGTTTTGCTTGTTGTTTTCTTTGTTCGTGTAACTGAATGACAAGCTGATTCCAATATAATATATAATATATAATATTCCTGTATTTATTGAAAAGAAATGTATGGGATTACTGTATGAGGAAAGCTGAGCTAAATGCGTGCATTTTCTTTGAGTTGGATTTGTTAGTGAGGCTGTGGGATACATATTTATACAGAATCGCCTTTTATTCTTTTATGTATTTTCACAGAGTAGCATTCTTACACTGAAATTTGTGTTCCTTACTTTTGTTTGGTTTAACATTATGTTCAGCATGCACCCTTTGACTTCTTTCTACTTTCTTTTTTTTATTTCTGTTAACCCTTTTTTTTTTCTTTAACCCTTGCAAAGCACTAAGACTCGGGTTAAAACGACCCAACCCAGAGCGAAGGCTGTTCCTCAGAGGGTTTGCCTGTCCCTTAGTGCCTTGCAAAGGTTAAAAAGAGAAACAAAGGACAAGTAGTGCCAATCATCTTGCATGGTTTGAGAGAGTCCCAGGTCTCTCCAGAAATTAAAAAAATAAAGAAAGTCAAACTGTAGCAGTCCATCCTGTTTTAAATGGCAACTTCTGCCTAATAAAAGAAAGTTAATGCATTTATGTTGTGATTCAGAACAATTTTAATGTTTCTGTACTTGGCTCAATGTATTTTTTATTGTATTATTATTGCTACTACTATCTATTTAATTAGGTATTAAATAGATAGTAAACTGGTAATATGGTCGTGTAATAAAACATTTTTTTTTTTTTTTAGCAGTTTTATTCAAAAGAAGTAAACAGTGGCTCCTATCCAGGTGCTTTTGTGTTCTTCTATCCAAAGTGATCCAGGAAAAGTGGGGAAAACAGGTAATAATACCTAATCAGTCTTGTTAGTGCATAATGTAATATAGTTCAAAAACAGTGTATCATGTATTGGGTATCTTTAAAAATTACCATTCTGCAAGAAAGAAACATGTTTGTTTTTTTCTAAAAAAAAAAAGTATATTTTTCAGATAGGTTTGGCATTTCAGCTGTCTTGATCTATTCTATCTTGATCTATTCTAATCTATTATTTTGCAATAAAAAATGTTACTTCTAATGCTACTAAGCTTTGAAAAACACTTTCACGTTTTGCAGAGACTTTTCTTTTTGTCTGTATCTGTACGGCTGCTGAATGGAGTTCTTCCTCCACCACTGCCACATAGGTGGAGCATGTCACCTGTGGTTAACAGTTGTACTTCTGCCCTTTTTCCTGATTTCATGAAAGTGTGTGATTGTTGAATAATTTTCATGGATGGTCATGGTTTCAGGCTAAATTGTACTTTATTAAAACTCATATATTCCCATCAGTATTATTGTGCTTCAGACTTTTATGTAACAGGGTGGTGCTGAATAAGGTAATGGAGAGATCCAGCCACATAAACATTGCCATGACTGAAGATGCGAGCGCCAACGGGACAGCCAGGTCAAACGCCGGCGCGTCCGTGGAGTGGAACCAACAGCCGTGTGGCTCCACCGTCAGCTTCCACAACGTCCACTATAAAGTACAGCAGAAGAGCGGCTTTGTCTGCAAAGAGAGCACGAGTCCGAGGAAAATACTGGGGGATCTCAAGTGAGTTTAAAGACATTATTTGATGGGTTTTTTTATTTCTTTCTCATGATCATTTGACTTTTTCTCTTCAAGATCACCCATCCTCTTCTCGTCACTCACACACTAAAGTGCATTCACAAATAATGAAAATACTCAAGAAGAGCACCTCACGTCTTTAATTAATATGACGCCTTTCTGTTTTAATTGTGGCACAATTGTTAGTTGCAATTTATGGTTCAACAGGAAGTCAAAAATATATATTTTTATCAAAACTGTTTCCATTATAAAGTACCGAGCACAACACATATTAAATAATGCTTTGGAATAATTTCCTTATACATGAGAAAATAAATCATGACTTCGGAGTTTCTTTTTATTTAATTTTCAGAAAAACCAGAGAAATAAATATTTTAAGTTTCTATTCATCTATAGGGAGAACTTGTTCGAGATTAATAATTGCGTCTTTATGCAAGGCAGGACAATAGTGAATAAACTTGAACAGTAGTTCCTCTCAGAGGGTACTAAATGCTACTGACATTTCCCATGGAAGAATGAATAATTTCACACAACTGTCTGAGACTTTATCTGCCACACTGTTAATTATATGACATTAAGCATGGGTTCTTGCATATAATCTCTCTGAAGAACTGAAGAAACGTCTGCCAGGAAAACGAATTAAACAGCATCACGCGATGCATCTTCAGACTTGTATTCTGTCCTTTATTTAGATTTTGTATCTCTGAATTTTTGTGCTGCTTTGTGTGGCTGTTCTGTGGATTTAACAAATATGATCAATAAGCTGTATAAAGCAATTCTGGTTGTTTTTAACTCTCTCAATGAGACATATATATATATATATATATATATATATATATATATATATATATATATATATATATATATATATATATATATATATATATATATATATATATATATATATATATATACAAAATAATATTATACACACACACACATTTGGATTTTTTTTCCCCTGGTTTGTTTAGCATTTTTGGTTTATAATTAAATTTAAAATTAAAAACTTTCATTTTCATTTCGATTCTAAAACTCTTTGTACCCTTTATACTAAATTCCAGCTGTGAAATCTTCATTCTTCAAGACACACATCTGACTGGAAGACACACATCTTGTTGCACACAATTATCTCTGGTAAATTGTAGGATTTGTTTCTGCAATGGCCTCTAGACACCATTCAAGGCATTCGTGACTGTCTTCAGCGCTCAGTGCAACATCCTTGTTTTCCTCAGTGAGCTCAAAAGAGCCCGTGAAACCTGTGATGCACATGATTTGCTTCTGAGTGATCATAACAGAAGTCTGAATCTTCGCCTTTCAGCAATTGGAGTTTGAAAAAAATAGAAGCTGAGTTGTGCTGCATGGAAATGGAGGACCTCAATAAAAAAAACTACAGATTTTTACATCACAAAACCACCTGACATATCTACTCATCATTATTAACAATGACGGCCTTTTTTCTTACCAAAACTAAAAAAAAATTAATCAGCAACTGCACACTCTGTATAACAGAGTAAATTGCTCACTATTTGCCTATTTACTCCCTTTTTTCTTTTAAACTCTCCACCTTCAAACTTCTGTTTCCCTCTGAACTCCACTGCCTTGTCCAGAAAGCTAAATTTTCTATTTGCGCACTTGACCCCAATTTTAAGTCTGGTTTCCGTCCAATTCACAGTACTGAAACAGCTCAGGCAAAAATCACCAATGACCTGTTGGCTGTAGACGGTATCTATTCTTATTCTCCTTGATTTGACTGCAGCATTTGACACAGTTTCTTACACCATCCTTAATCACCATCCTGCCTATATTGGACTCACCAACACTGCATTACCTGGTTTCACTCATACCTTTCCAGTCGTGCTCAGTCAGTTCATCTGACAAAATTTAAATTCCCTTTCTTGTATACAGTGGTGTTCCCCAGGGTTCTGTCTTAGGGCCTCTTCTCTTTATCATCTGCTTATTACCTCTTGGTCACATCTTCCATAGATATATACACACGCACGCACGCACGCACGCACGCACGCACGCACACACACACACACACACACACACACACATCCCACATTGATAATTAATTCTGTTCTTGTTGGTTTACCACACAATACATAAGTGACAGCTAGTTCAGAATTCAGCTGCTCATATCATTCCAGAAATTCTTCTTCAGGACATCATACTCGTCTTCAAGAAACGTCATTGGCTCCCAGTTTACTCTCAAGTTGATTTTAAAATTCTGCTACTCACCTTCAAAGCCCTTCCTAATCTGTTGTTTCAATGATAATTAAAAGAACAAGCACCAAAGTTCAACGTTATTATCACTTTTATATTGTCTGCATTTTGATCATTTTCACCATACTAATCGTCTGTAGACCCTAGCCTGTGCAAACACGCTCTGATTGACTGTAAATGTAAATTAATAAAGAAAGACAGTTAATTCTGCTAAAGTATATACATTTTTGAACCACTGTGTATTTAATTGGTTACATTTACTTGTGTTTATAGTGGGATTATGAGACCTGGCTTGAATGCTATTCTTGGACCAACTGGAAGTGGAAAATCTTCGTGAGTAACATTCTCCAATCTCCAATAAATAAGTAAATAATAATCATTATTATTATTATTATTGTTCTTGGTGTTGTTATTATTGTTATTTATGTTTTGGATATGCAACTACATTTGAAAAAAGTAATCAGAAGCAGATAGCTTCAGATAGACTTTCAAATTTTTTATAGCTGGACAGAATTTTAATTTGACTGAATTATATTGTTGGAATTAAATTCACAATGGATATCTATTTTTCCATAAACCATAACATTTTATATATTTGACACTGAGTTTATGTTCCAATTGATTTGGAGGTTATTGCCTACCAGTTGCCATTCGTCACTCTATCACAGCTTTTCTGGAAATGGGTCCATATTCAAACATTATTGTATTGTTTTTTTTTTGTTGTTTTTTTTTTTCATCTTCAAAGATTCTTGGACGTATTAGCTGCAAGAAAGGATCCTATGGGTCTCTCAGGGGAGGTGCTCATTGATGGGGCACCACAGCCTCCAAACTTCAAGTGCCTCTCTGGCTATGTTGTCCAGGTAAAATTGCCAACCCCACTGATGTAAAATGAATCCTGCATATCCTTTGACTAATTCTGTGACGATTCTGTCTAGACAGTGGTACAACTTGTGTTTTTGCATCACTGTTTGGTGTCAGTTCAGCTTTCTTGTTGCCATGGCTGAGGTGTGTGATACCAAAATATCTACCAGTTACACATTCATGTCAGCAGATAATTCCTTTATCTGTGGACATTTGCTTCTTGGGGCATTTTCCAATGCAGCAATCGTGTCTTCTACATGGTTCTGTGTTTTCACTTCAAGGTTGTGGGTTCAGTTATCAAGGCGAGCCTCAGCTGAGCGGAGAGGTTAGTTGGGGTAGATTCCAGACACCTCAGGTTTCCTGAGCAGTTCTTGCTCTGGATTCCTCTCAGGAGCTTTTCAATCCAGCAGGGAGGCTTTATTTATGTATCTTTGTTAACCAGAAATAAATTCATTTGACTTTATGGTCTGAACTATAATAGTGAAGTTAAGCCAAAAAATAGTCTTGCCTGTGCCATGAATTCCAGTGTAACATTTTTTGGTAAAAATATTTATTATGGATGGAAGTAACATGATACTGAGATTACAGTGGAATCTAATATCTACAACCCCCTTGAAGATCAAATGTACTGAGGTTCTAAAAGACTGTTTTCACTGACTCAAAGAAAAAAAATAAAACTAAGCGGAAAACACAAGCCATGACTTGTGGAGAGAAGGAAATGTTGCTCACAAAGCCAAAACTATGAAATGAAGGACATTTAAGGTGTATAACTGTCTCTAACTGGATGGATGGATGGATGGATGGATGGATGGATGGATGGATGGATGGATGGATGGATGGATGGATGGATGGATGGATGGATGGATGGATGGATGGATGGATGGATGGATGGATGGAAGGAAGGAAGTGTTTTGCAAGTTCTTTGCATCACATATCTGTGGAAATAGATTGTTTCACACAAGTAAAGCAAAGAAAAGCCAAAGCAACTATAGTCAGAGTTTGGTTCAGAGTAGGTTCATGTCTTGTTTTACAGGAAGATGTGGTGATGGGTACCCTGACTGTACGGGAGAATCTCCGTTTTTCTGCAGCACTGAGGCTCCCCAGCTCAGTGCTGCAGAGTGAGAAAGAGGCTCGAGTCAACCACCTCATAAAAGAACTCGGTCTCACCAAAGTGGCTGATTCCAAGGTAGAAGATAACAAGTTAGTCAGCTCTACCCTGAATTATTAGTTTGTAGTATGGGGCCATCAGGGCAGGTGACAGACTCTCTGTGATAGTTTCACTGACCTGTAAATAATTATGTGTTGAGTTTTTTTTTCTTTTTTCTCCAAGGTGGGCACACAGATGACACGGGGAATCTCAGGCGGAGAGAGAAAGAGAACAAACATTGGCATGGAGCTGATTATTGATCCTGCGGTTCTGTTTCTGGATGAACCGACCACAGGGCTGGATGCAAGCACAGCTAACTCTGTGCTGCTGCTGCTGAAAAGGTCATTAAAATCTTCGCCTCTAACATCTCTGAATACTCCATTTTCACACACAAGCATTTAGGTTCTTTGTTCTGTGTTTAATTTTATTTGTCAGATACTGATTGTCATCTAGCTGACCTTTTTAACCGATATGACACCTGCTGCATTCTGATTTGTTACAAGAAAACCTTGACTGTTTAATAAAATCTGCATTAAATAGTTTCATCTCAACATTCTTTACATTTTAATTGGACCTTTCACCTTCTTGCATATTTCATCTGCTATATATCATAACAAAATTAAATTAGATTCTTTATTTTCCCTATTTAGATAGTTAATCATTAACAAAAAAGTTGTTTGCTATAATTATATATGTTATATATGTGTTTTATATTAAGGTATCTCTTTAAGACATTAGATGGAAGTGGCCCTAAAATGCAAGGGTTTCAGGATTGATCCCTGCGGAACTCCTGAGAAAATATTTGACTGAAGAGATTCTCAGTCAGGACAAATAGCTATTAACATATTACCTTGATAGATATTCTCACCTTTGAAACTTAAAGTCAAAAACCATTCTTGCATTTTATTTGTATGACATTTAATATTTATAAAGTTAGTTTATTCAACTTTTGGCCGATGTCTGTTTTTCAGAATGGCTACTCATGGAAGAACCATTATCATGTCCATTCACCAACCTCGCTACTCCATCTACAGACTTTTTGACACTCTGACCATTTTGGTCAGTGGTAGAATTGTGTACCATGGAGCAGCACCAAATGCTTTGGACTATTTTGCCAACATTGGTAAATACATACTGTTCAAGATGCATCTTTATAATCTTTTTTAGGTTTTTAGTGTTCACTTTAGTATATACATGTGTATATGATTTGTGCTCTAGGCTATCCATGTGAGCCCCACAACAACCCAGCAGACTTCTTTCTGGATGTTATAAATGGAAATTTTACTACAACTACCATGACCAAAATGCACATCTCTGAAGGTAATACCAGATCTAAGTCTTCCAGGACCACTAATGTGTGTCAGGTTTGGGTATAGAAGACTAATAATGTAAAAGACTAAGAGGCAGGGACCGAGAAGATAGATGTGTGAACAATGAGGATAGAGTAAAACAAGTCAAAGTTAAACCAACATACATTGAAGGACAACACTTTGACAATAAGAAAGGAAGAAGGACAGCTGGCTAAAAGTACTGATTAGGCAGACATTCACCTTAACTGATGAAGTCATAAGAATGAAAAGACAAATCAAGATTAATCTGGAATAACCCAGAAGTTGATCAGAAAAAAAAAACACATCAACATAACGCACAAAAAAGAAGCCATATAACAAACAGCACAGGAAAACCTGTACCAACCAAAACCCTGCATCATAAATCTATGAAGTATTTGTGACAAATGTGATTCTCACATGCCTGGATTTAAATTGAGCATGTGCCCAAGAAAGGTAATTCTCTCCATAGTTTTATTTTCTTATCTTAACCAAACTGCATAACGGTGGATGATGCTCATGAGGGAGAAACTTGCATATAAGAGGATGTTCTAATAATGGAAGTACTTGTTAAACTGTTATTGTGGAAATTACTATAATCATTTTAGGACTCATTTAAGACAGTTTAGGACACTTTTATGATACATTTTAAACCTTTTAATACTGTATTTGTTACTAGAGAATCTCAATGTATGTATGTATGTATGTATGTATATATGTATGTATATATATATGTATGTATATATATATATGTATGTATATATGTATGTATACACACACACAAACAATATGTAAGGTAAATTGTAGTATACAAAGAGTATATGCATTCCAATAATGAAAACTCTTTTATTTCTTGTATCCGTGGACAGATTTGGACTTCGACGGGGTCGGTAGTAGGAAGAATGTTGAGGAACACCTTGTAGAGGAGTACAGGAACAGCAGCTACTCAAGCAATACACAAACGGAATTAAAACGCATCATCCACAATAAGGAGTGTGTATCACAAACTAAATCTCGCACCATCACGTACAACACTTCCTTCTTACACCAGCTGCGATGGGTTCTTCAGAGAACCTTTCAGAACCTCATGTTGATGCCCCAAACATCTGTGGCTCAGGTGAACAATTTCTTTCATTTATTCTTCATCACCTTCAGAGTTTAGATTTTGTTTCCCTTTTATGTCACGGGTTTCACCATGCATCCTCACCGCCTTCAAAAGAAAAGTGTCATCATTTGTAGCTTTCCTTTCTTTTAAGCTCTTGGAAGAGTTCAACTTCATGTTCTTATTAGATGCCCGATTGCGGCAAAATGCTGTTACAAGTCACCTCACTTTAAGAATTATTAACAGCTAATTGGCCCTAAATGTGTCAAAATAATCCTGCAAGGGGTGCTTTAGGTGCAGTGGTTGCTGTAATCGGCTTTGGTGACTGTTGTGACCCGACTCCTGCCTCTTTGGGCCTATATCTGAACTGATATCATATCTGGTAAAAGCCCCTTGGCCCAGGTCTTGGAGGGATCACATGATGGCATCATGACCGATCCCTCCTTGTTGCCTTTCTTCCACGTGAAGGGCTGAGGGGAATTAGGTGAAAAAGTCTCAACCTCACTGCTTTATCCCTTCACCCTGGGAACCGCTTAGTCCTGTCATAATCTGTAAACTGTTAGGATTAAAAATTGTGTCGCTCTCACTAGTGGTGCCAGTCAAAGGCCGTGTATAGACTTCGGCGAGCCTCATTACAGGCACCCTGTAAAACCAAATCCTCCTATTCACATAGAGTGATAAATAGAACAGGACATACCAATGTATTTATTTATTTATTTATTTATTTTTTTTTTTTTCTTCCCTTTCTTGTCAGTGTGGACATCGTGCACACGCTGTATGTACGATGCACACCGAAATTAGTCTCTGCTTTTAACCCATCAACTAGTTTCACTAGTGAGCAGTGGGGCTGCTAGCAGGGCAGCGCCCCGGGGAGCAATTGGGAGTTAAGGGCCTTGCTCAGGGGCCCCCAGTGATTTACCATTGTGGGCAGCCCTGGGCTTGAACCTGGGTCCTCCACGCCCAAGCCCACCACTGTAACCACTAGGCCACCACTCCCCATGCGACTAATAATTAAGTGCTATGAATAATCTGTAAAAAGAAGTCATAAGAATATACACATGCAAAGAAGAGAAAGATTTAAAAAATTATATACAGGTGAAACGAGAAGTTTACTTACACTGTAAAAAATTCTCTAAGAAATTCTCTCTCTTTCTCATTATTCTGCCATTTAGTAAACAGAAATAACTTTGGTCACCCTAACTGACCTAAAAGGAGTTTAGTCTAATTTAATGTCAGACAGTGATAGAAGAGGTACGGAAACATAAAATTATTAAATGGATTTGTACCTTTTTTCTTCTTCTGTTTGTCATTTTCAGCAGTTGTTGGGGGTGCAGACACGCCGTCGTTTTTCTTTTGTGAAAATTAGCGTTTGGATCGGCTTGTTTCACCTCACCAAAACTCCACCAGTTACAGGGATATTCCTTCTAGTTCAGTGCAGAAGAGCATTTGTTGAGACAGATGTTGACTGCAGCTTGAGTTGTCTGAATCTGGTTTGTTTCACCCGTGCAGGTGGCAGTCAACATTTTCCTCGCTCTCGTCGTAGGAGCCATTTTCTTTGGGGTCAAAGATGATCAGAGTGGCATCCAGAACAGGTGGGCGAACTGGTCAAGCACACGCTACCTTTGTCCTTAGAACCGAAACAGTGAATTAAATCAGTAAGTATTTGTAACGTCTCCTTCCAAGCTCTCCTTCTCCCTGGGTTTAGCTGCAAATATGATCAATGTCTGAGAAGGGCTTAAGACTACATATCTGATTAAATATTGTGACATTTCTGCTGTTGCAAATCTTTCATGACTTTTTTTTCCTAATAATCGTTGTTTAGATTTTTGCCTTTGTTGAGCAGTCATCTGTTGAGTTTAAGTTGGTGGCTGCGTTTCATAAGTAGTGTAAAAAGTAGACTAATTCCTGCACTGCTAATCCTCTTACTTCATGTTATCGGGCACAACCTGGTACTCAGAAGTCAAGTGAGACACATCAGATAACTTAAATGGTCTCTCTCTTTGTTAATTTGCATGGTTCAGTGAAATATTAGGACCTAATGCTATTATATCCGAGGTCAGCGCATAGACAACGTGGAGGACTGCAGTGCATGCGGCTTAACTGTCTCATGTTATTCCTCCTTCTTTTGCTCTCGGTGCAGGGTCAGATTTTAGAACCACAAAGAAGTCGGTTGGGTTTTTTTTCCACGCATGGACTGTGTCTAAGCATAAGTCCAAGTTTATGAAGCCCAAATTTATGACCAGAATACTAGTCTTGTTTTCATTTTCTCCGTGTAATACTACCTCAAATTAAAATTGTCCTTGAATCAGAGGTACTTTCTCTGTCTCTTTGCTCCTACGTGTTTGAAAGTGGACTTAAGAAATAGTAAGTTTGTGTTTTCCCAAATGAAGACCAAAATAATGACTGTTTTGATGCTCCTTGCAGGATGGGCGCCTTCTTTTTCATCACTACCAACCAGTGTTTCAGTACCGTGTCTGCAGCTGAGCTCTTCATCGCTGAGAGGAAGCTGTTTGTGTACGTACTACGGCTGGAAGTTGTCAAGGATGCCGGCAACGCTGCAACAATTTTGTGAATGGCATAATGATTCTGTTGAGACATGCTGTGTGATCTTGTGACAGGCATGAGTACATCAGTGGCTACTACAGGGTATCAGTCTACTTCCTGTCTAAAATCCTGTCTGACATCACTATGCGCACCGTCACCTCTGTTATCTTCAGCTTCATTGTCTATTTTTTGATTGGTAAGCAATATAGATCCACGAGTTGTTTTTTTTTAAATGTATATAAATCATATCAGTGTCCAGTTGCAAATACTTGTGTGTGTGTTTCCCCTCAGGGCTGAAGTCGACAGTCGCGGGCTTTCTTATCTTCACGCTGACGGTGACGCTTGTGGCCTACACAGCCACAGCCCTGACCATGGCCATCTCAGCCGACCAGAGCGTTGTCAGTCTCGCCAACATCCTCATGACCATAACCTTCGTCTTTATGATGGTAAGAGTCGCATCAGTTGAGATGCACAGGTATGACTTTGAGGGTCGGACAGCTTCATTCTTCGTGTCTGATTGGCATTAAATTCTTCTTTAATACGTTTTGTTCGGATTTTAGTCAATCTCGTAAATTCTGTCATGAAGAATAAATCCTAATTTAGGAATTTTTTATTTTTTAAAGTAAATGGGGAAAACGGGAATCCCCACAGGGCCCACGGGGGGAATTTCCTTTTAAATAGCTCAAATGCACAATGTTGCCTGTCAAACCTTCTTGTGGCCACTTTTAATATACAAAGTAAACTTAATGGGCTTGAAAAATATTTGAACTGAGTGTATCAAGCTGTAATAAATTATAAAAGGTGCCTCTTTAATCTATCAGCAGCATCTCAGCAAACCAAAATATATCACAGTAACACATAAAAATGCCCATTAAGATTTGAACTAAATCAAAGAAAGGCTGCTAACTCACTGATCTCATTTACTGGTTAAACCTGCAGAGCTTTTTAATGAGCCAAGTGACTATTTAACTGCAACAAATTTCCAAAACACCCGTTATGATAGTCTTTACCCCATAAAATTGTGTCTGTGAGTCACATCAGTGCGGCTGCCTGCTGAGACAAGTTTTGTTTCAGATTTTTTCAGGTCTCCTGGTGAACCTCCCCAGCATCATGGACTGGCTGGCTTGGCTGAAGTACTTCAGTATTCCTCGTTATGGTCTTGCAGTAAGTCAAAACAGACTTTTTCTTTTTACAGAAAAACATCAGTGAGCTGAATTAATGTTGCTTTGAAGTTTTATTTATTGCCATTAACAACAGCATTGTTCAGTTTAGTCACATGTATAACATGCCACTATTATAGTGTTATATTACAGTATGTCAAGTAAAGCAGAGGAGCAATAAGTACTGTGTACTCTAGAGTATGAATGAATGCCCCAAAACCCACAATGAAGAAGAAGAGTGAAGTTCTGTAAAGAAAAGTCCCTCCCTAGGATATTTAATACTGCCTATTCTGTTTTTTTTTGGGGGGGGCAGCATTGAAGGAGGAGGCGATAACTGTTGCATCCAACTTTGTTTGGCATATTCATGTCTTCTTTGTGTGGTGTGTACGTTTAGGCTTTGAAGATCAATGAGTTTGTAGGTTTGAAGTTCTGCGAGGAGCATCTAATCCAGCCTCCTGCTGCATCAGCGGTAATGACCAACTGCACTGTGAGCACAGCTGGACAGACGTGAGTACACTTGCACACAAGTTACAGCAACATTTGAACGATCCTCATCGGCCTCTAACAGCTGACCAGTTTGGATGTGATTCGTTTCAGATGTACAGGCGAGCAGTACCTGGAATACCTGGGAATAAACTACAGCTCCTGGGGATTGTGGGAGAATCACATGGCTTTGACTGTTATGATGGTCATATTCCTCATCATCGCTTATCTGAAGCTCCGCTACATCAAGAAGTTTACATAACGTGTGACTCTTAATTCCTCTTTTTTTTTTTTTCTTTTTTTTTGGTTTTGATGGTCTCCAATAGTGTCCCTTAATATTCGTAAATATGAATATTTTTGTATATACATTTACTGGCTTTTACATAAAATCAAAATAGAGGCCATTGTCATGTCTAAAGTGTTTGACTGCACCAACTTTAAATTTAAATTAAAAAAAAGATTGGAAGGGAAACAAATGGATTGACTGTGGCAAATTAAAAAAAATAATTCCTTTATCAAGTTCGTTTTCTTAAAATGTGTCATTTAATCATTTTTAATCAAATGTAAAAATAAAATGAAAAGAAAAGCCAACCATTTTGATTTGTGGGAATTATTTACAGTAATGACAAAAAACAAAAAAGGAAGTTAATTCATCTGTTTGTTGTCTATATAAGACTGTAACCTAAGAGAGAAAATCTGGCCATTGACAAAGTTTTATTCACAACAACCTATGGTTGCTCATGAAAATTTAATTTCGGGAACATTTAACAGTCTGAGTGCGTTTTTTCAGTGCGTTAGTCAATCAGTAATTTAGAGGGTTCAGCTCTCAAAAATTCAATTTCACTGATCATTGATATTATAACCCTAGATCGGATCGTATGATAGTATAGATTTTTATATAATTGTTACAATAAGCTGAAGTGTTTTGTTTCATTTTCTGATCATCAACAACTCATACTAATGTAAAACAAGATAACCAGAATACCATCTGTATTTTATACCAAATATGATTTTGGAATTGCATACATAATAATTCTTAATTTGTCATGTTAGGTTTATTAACCAAATAGATTAAGACTGGAGGGAGGGTGGCGGCGGTGGGGCGGCAGCAGCTGCCTGATAACTGGGCCGTGGCCAGGCCAGATGTGTCATTCATGTCTTAGTTCATCATCAGCTGTTCCACACATGCTCCAGTTTAAATGTAAATACACTCAAACTGAAGTTGAGTCTGCACTTTAAGCTCATATTTAGTATAAAACCGGATATTACTCAGCTCAGGAGCACCCAACAAAATAAATCACACAGTGTATTTTATAACATTTTATTTGGCACAACAGATTTTAAAAAACAAGATTGTAAAGGCTGTAAAAAAATTAAGTACAGGAAAAAAAATATAATATATGCATGAGTTTCCCATGAACACTAAATGCACTCCAAAATCGAAGTTTGTTTTAAGTTACAATATGTATCAATAAATCATAAGCTAATTGATCTCAAGCTTAATTGGTGTATGGAAGCTGAGTAAATATGACAGAAGTATGTACCATGTACCATGCATGTACCTACTATTTGTTAAAAGGATGATAAAAAATAATCAGCAAAATTAATGTTGATAAAAATGCCTGAAGAATTCCTGTAAATAATAGGATGTGTGGATGCACTAAACAAGCAGGTGAGCGTTTCACTTTTATCTCTTATAAAGTAAGATTTGTACACTGGATTCTTTATAAAACACTGAATGTGCTTGCTGGTATACATGTTTCTTTCTGCGATGTAGTAAAGGTCCGTTATTCTTCATATAGTACATATCTTTGCCTTTAAAATCAATTTTTTTTTAATTGATTTTTTTGATTGGGGAGAATAAAGAAGTGGGTCGACCTCATTTCCACTCACTTTCTGTGCAATTAAAGTAATCAAAACAAGAGGGTGACTTTTGCCTTTTTCCTTCTAGTGTGTCAGGCAGTTTGGAAATCTTCAAAAAAGGTTTCATTTGTTTTCTTTTATGTAAAAAAAAAAAAAAAAATTCCATCATCTGAAGTTTCCCGTCTGTGTCCTGGTGAGGAGAAGTTTCCAATAGTTTCTTTACAGAGTGGAGTCTTCACACGTGCGTTCCTCCATTTGCGGTAGTGTCAAGGCCTTCGGTGGACAGAGAGGAGGGAGGGCGAGGCCGTGGGCCGACAGGAGTGGTCGGCTGAGGATGGCTGACCTGCGAGACCATGTCATCAGACTCCCAGCGCTCCAGCTCCTCCCTCACAAGCCTCTCCATCTGCTCCCTGTGGACGTCTGTGTCCCGCCCCAACCGCTCATCCTGCCAAACATACACATAAGGTTGACGTGCATACAAGACACATTCATTTGTATGCAAATACTTTTTTTTTGTTATTTCTGTATGTAACCTTAATTGAACCAGGAAAATCCCATTAAGAGTCAAAATCTCTTTTTCAAGCCAAAGTAGGCAGTAGCAAGTGCAAAGCACAGTTTCTAAATGACACCGTTAAAACACAAGCAAAAGACAATCAAAATGAAAAGATTACGTTTACGTTCAGTAAATATACACAGAAAACAAAACTTTTAGCTGTATAAAACAGATGCACGCTGCTCAGCCCCAGTTAGCCAATAATCGTCCAGCGGACGGCACTAAGTGAAATGAGCTAACCCAGAGAGAAGTGTTTCCACATTTCTGTCTGCCGTTGAAGTAAACATGATCCAGATAAATGATCCATTGATGATATAGCTGCAGACTTTTGCACTGAATGTGTGCCTCACCTCCATGACTCCGTCCAGCAGCCTGACCAGCACGTCTCTTCTTTTGAGTTTTGCTCTCTCCATTCCTTCCAGCTTCACAATCACTGCATCTATTTTGGACACAATACTGCCGATAGAGTGCTCCATCCTGTCCACGCGCCTCACCAGCCTTGTAAAGAGAGAACAATAAAATCTCACATGACAGGGAAACTTGGCACATGCTGCTTTACCCAGTCTGAAAACTGAAAAGAGGATTTAGAATACTCTACAACCGGGCTATGGTTGCTTTCATCTTTTTGAATCAATATCCTGGCAACTAACAGAGGGCATCAGCTGAGGGCAAACTTTCAGAGAGAATATCAGGATCATTGATCACTTGGCACTGGCGACCTGTCCAGGGTGGACCCCTGCCTTTCACCTACTATGCGTCGGGATAGGCTCCGACACACCCCCGTGACGGAGTAAGCGGGTATAGATGATGGATAGATGGATGATCACTTGGCTGCATGTTGTAGGCAATTTGACTCTTTTATAATGTTTAATTTTTCTGATTAAATATGTAGCATAAAAATTCAACAAACGTCTTGGTCGGACATAGAAAACTGCTTTTATATGTGTATACTATGACTAAAACAATCAGGATTAAAAAATATATAATTGTAAGCTGAATTATAAATTTTTAAAAAGTTTTATAACTTTAATGATCGACTAATAAAATAGAAAAAGATGTTGTGACATTAGGCTTAAAAAAGGTGCCTACACTTGAAACTCCTCATACGAGACACCCCCTGAGCTGCTGCCACGGCGACGGGAACTGTGACCAGAATCCTCATCATCGTCCTCTTCCGAGTCGTCCTGTGTACGAGGAAAGCTCCGCCCGCTGTTGGCTCGAGTCAGCGAATTGCGCTCCAGATCCAAGTCCTCCTAGCATACGAGGAGAAACACACTGAGCGTCCGCAAGTGTTGCGTCCGTGCACATCCTAGGATTTGTTTGACAAATCAAACAAGCTTTCGGCTTCTTCACTCACTCGCTCCCTTTCTAGGTCGTCTCGCATTTGCTGGTGCTCGTGCTCCGTCAGCTCTGGATCGCCATCTTGATCGTACTTGGCAAAGATGGCCTGAATCTCTGCATCCGTGTGGCCCTTCCTGGGTAAAGAAAGAAACAGAAATACTAACGAGCAGCTGCATCATCTAGCATCTGTTTCGTCACATTAAACACAAAATCAGATTAAACAGCTGAAAAAATTCATGGCTTTTAGTATGAGTTTAAGTTTTTAGTCACCCTTTCAGATCTTGACGGAGTTCATCAAAGTTCATTTTCCCTCCTGCTTGACGCAAACTGTCTGAGATGTCATCTACTGCCGTTTTCTTCAGTCTTAACTTCATTAAAGCTTTGTTACAACCCTGAGGGAAGGGAATAAAAGAAAAACATTTGATCTTATCCAACAGCCTCTGTTATATTATGCGATGAGGGACGGACTGTAACAACAGATCCCTCAAACTTAATACTGCCCTAATATTTCTTTTTCGTTAAAAAAAACATGTGGATACCGACATATTTCTTTCACTTGTTATATCAGCAGATAGATTGAATTATAGGTCTTGTGTACAGAGAGGTGACAGGTGGGAGCATAAACTGCAATTGGAAACTTTTGCAGGATTCTGCAAATTAAAATGCAGTTACAGATGTTATTTTTCATTTCTGATTATACACCACCATACATGTTATAGACTGTGACTTTAGAATGAGTCCAAATGAGTGCAGTTTCATACCTTCTTAATAAGATCGGTCATTTCCATCTCAGACCTGTGCTGGGACATGTCAGCCTTCACCTCGGAGTACGTGTCATTGATGATAGCCAAGAACATGTTCTATAAAGACAAAAACATATTGCATTACTGTTTAACAAGGAGCATTTTCAGCAACAAAAGCAAACGTACTTCTGAAAACATACTTCAAAAACATAAAACCCCTACTCACCATAAGAATAAAGAAAATGAAGACTACAAACGTAGTAAAGTAAATAAGTGCCAGCACTGGATTCGCCTCCTCGATCTCTGAGAAGTTAAAGTCTCCCAAGATGATACAGAACTGGGTAAATCTACGCAAACAACAGAGCATTTCAGGATTTTTTTTCTTTTTTCAAACAACAAAAAATGCCATTTGTCAGAAGTATTACTAAATGTGTGTTCTTAGCACACGGCTCTTACATGCTGGCTTGGAAAGTGCTGAAATCGTTGACTTGAGTTCCAAATACCAAGTAGGCCAGCTGAGCATATGCCAGGAAGATGATGAAGAACATGATGGCAAAACCCACAAGGTCCTTGGCACAGCGAGACATAGTGCTGGACAACTGACTCATGGTTTTATTGAAATTGATAAACTTGAAAAGCTGGTGGGAGAGAGAAAGTATAGTATTATCCAACTGCTCATTCCTATAAGTGTCCCCTGTGGAGTAATTGTGTACCACAGATGAAGGTTTCATACCTTGACCCAGGAAAAAAAGACAATAACTGCAGCCATGTTGTTAAACTGGACCTGCAGGTCGGCCAGAGGCTCAAAACTAGGGTGGGAAGTGTAGTTCTCCAACAGTCCTGCGAGCAGGTTTCTGGCCATGGCTGTTCTGGCTATGTTCATGATAATGGTAACAATACTCAACTGTTAAAAAGATAGAAACAAAATAAATAAAAATGCTCATTAAAATATAATTTAAATAAAATAATGTATAAAGGAACCTTTATTGTTGGCACCCACCACAACAATGAGAACATCAAGGCAGTTCCACAGGCTCTTGAAGTAGTGCAGTCGGTGGATGTGGATTTCCAGCACCTCCTCCACCACATAGTAGAGAATGAAGAGGCAGAACGCCACTTCACACACACCAACAAAGTAGTCCCAGCTGGACACGTATCTGATCAGACGCACCGTTTGGAACTGCCAAGAAGTTACCACCCCACCAGTAGCAGGGAATTCCACCAACAACCTGACAAGTCCATTAGATTATACCAATTATACAATTTATACAATAGCATCAACAAACTGGAACTAATATTTTTTTCCTAAACATAAAACAATAAAGTATATATATCTGGAATTCTAATAATATGGAAGGATTTCCACTTTTACATGTCATTTTTTATTCTTTTTCATTCTTTTTTTGTATTGTTAATTGCCATGGTCTTGAGTACCACTGGATACCAATGTTCTGCCATGGCAATGACAACAGGTTTTTCGTACTCTGCATGATGCCATATTAAAATTAGTGTTTGCTGCTGCCCCAAGTAACACTCTAAATGGACATAAGGAAACTGATCATTCTTACCTGGCGATGCAGAAAAGATTTATGTTTCCATTGTACACAGAGAAGTCGAGGAAAACTGCTCTGGTTCCTCTGTCCAGCCACAAGTGATTTTTGAGGAACTGCAGTTGGACGGCTGACTCCTCCTTGGTACGAGATAAGTCTTGGTAGTATCCCCCACCTCCATATTTTGACACCTGACCCCAGTGACTGCTGCCGTTCATCTCACTCTCTGTGGTGTACAGCCACCTGTCATACATCAGGAGAAAATGATCTACTATGCAACCATGCAATAAAAGATCTCCACAATCCTAAATTCTCAAAAAAAAAAAATTAAATTAAAAGTTCATACTTCAAAAGCATTTAACTTACGCTGTCCCATTCTTTGGGCCAAAGGAGCTGGTATCCTCATTGCTTGGTGTGTATATGTTATAGCAGTCCTGGACCTCGTCCCTTAAATCCTTGTGGATGGAGCAGGACTCATTGCGGACTTTTACTTGCCGGAGCCGTGGCACCCCAAGGAGTAGGTTTTCATAGTAGATGAAACTCTGATTCTCTGGCAGGCTCTTATTGTTGTACCACACCTCCCAGTACATGCCACTGAGAAAGGGTCCTTGTGTAAACTGAAAGTGTAAAATAGTTACGTTGTCGCACAGAGGAGGCCAAAGAGAAGCATACAAATTATACAATTATTCTATGGTAAAGATCTGTTTGCTTGCTGTCTTTTTGTTTCCAGTTCTGATCCAGTGAATCTTCTTAAACAATTCCCAGCAAGAAAGCAGGCCACCGCAGACCATTCTTTTGAATGCTTAACTTGTGCAAACCTTCCTCTCACAAGATGTAAAACCATTTAATACTAATAATAAATTAAACAAAGATTAATGCTGGATTTTACCTTCCAGAAATCCTCCATGGTTGACAAGCTTCTGAAAGTAGTGGGGTCCCCAGCAGACAGCGGTGTGTCGAGGAAAAGCTGAGACATGACTTTGGTGTAATAGTACATATTGGTACTCACCATCCCATAAGTCACTGCAGAGGAGATCACAAGATATGACAGCTATTACTGAAAATATGTAGGAAATAAAGCAATGTTCCTACAAGAGCCAGCTGCAAGAGTACAACAGCTGAAACTGCAGAAATTAATGCATCAATATTTTGTTTACATCTACCGTGATAAGCTTAAAATCTAAACTCATAACCAAATTAAAAGACATTTTGGTTTCACCTTTGCATTACAAGTATCTCTTGCTTTCACAGCAGTTTTCACAGTGAAAAGGAAACTTCAAAATAGTGACGCCTGGCAAAATATGCCTTAATTGTGCCTGCCAGAAAAATCATGTCCTGATCCACCCTAAACCACAGCATGGCATTTTTCATTGCAGTTAGAAAAAAAAACAGTAAAGAAGAGAACTGTATTACGCTTACACTTTGAGTGTGGAAAATACATTTCCAGCAACAGGGCCACATTTTAAAAAGCTTTCTCCAGCTCACTTAGCTCAAATGTTCCTTCAGTGAAGCCCAGAACTACTTTATTTTCCTTCGACCATCTAACCATTCACTAGCTAAGAGCATGCTTACATCACATTACCTAGAGCGTAAATGGGTGCAGTTTCAGGGAGTGGGCACAACTTCTGAGGTTTGTTTGTTTCTATGCTATAAAAGTCATATTGAACATATATTTTGTTCAAAAACAGTTACAGGTGCACTTCACTGTTTTGAACTACCAGTAATCAAATAATAAAAACTAAATAGACAACAACTGATAATGACTTTAGAATACCATGGGCAACTAAATTTGAAAGAAAGCGATTTGTTTGATAGTTGATTTATTAAGTGTTTGCTTTATACATAAACAGTTCACTTGGAATTTTGATTAAATACTCACACTCCTTTTCCAAGTGCACTACCTACTGCAAAACTTCTTTCGGAAACTACAACATAGATCATACTGTTAAATGAGCAGCACCCTGTTGTAACACTTATGTATTATCATTTGGTATGTGTGTAATCCTCCAATTGTTATTATACCCAAAACATGAAAATGCTTTTGAAGTAATTCTACAACTACAAGTTGGCAACAAGGCAACAAACCAATATGTTACAGATGTTTTCTAAAAAAATAAATAAACAAAATTTGAATTTGTGTTTTGTGTGTGCTCACTTACAGATACTAATAGTGATGAGAAAGGCAATGTACGTGAGCATCTCTCTCAGTATGTTCCTGAGGTACTTTTCTCGGCTGCTGTCACCTTCCTCCATCAGCTCTGTGCCCCACAGAACTGCGAGTGAGACGATCCAAAAGGGCATGTATATTCAATTCAAAATGTTATTATCTGATAAAACTCTTAGTATATTTTGCTTTAGTTAGATTATAGAAATATAAACATTAGACCAACATTTACAGTTCCCAGACAGTCATTCACACACACACACAACATATATATATGTATATATATATATATATATATATATATATATATATATATATATATATATATATATATATATATATATATATATATATATATATATATATATATATATATATATATATATATATATATAGTTTTGATGAATTTTGGTTGACTACCACAAGAGATTTGAAATAAAACAATCAACATATGATCAGTGCAGACTTTCAGCTTTACTTTAAGACATTTCACCGAAAAAAAAAAAAAAGACATTTATTATTTAGAAATGTCAAGCATTTTATGCAAAGTATGTCCATTTTCAGGGGCTCAAAAGTCTCTGGACAATTGGCTCAAAAGACATTACTTGGATAGGTGTGCTCCGTTTCCTTGTTACTTCAAGAACTTCAAGACAAATGAAGCAAAGAAAGATCTGGAGTTGATATTCAGCATTTGGCAGCTGTTTGACTAGAGCTAAAAATATGAAGACACATGGCACACCTTGTGTCAAACTTGCTGCAGGCAGTGTTTTTGTATGGCATGTATGCATGCACAGTAAGGCCAATGTTGTGACTATAAAGATGAACTGGTGAATAACACTTTACTCTGTGCTCACATTCAGCTGATAGGACACCGAAGCTCAAACATGTTCATCATGTCGTCTCATTAATACAGGAGTTTTTTGTTCTTTTGTTCAGACATAATATCAGACTGAATATGTCTAAACTGTGATAGGATTGTGATTTACAATGCAGATGAATAATGACCCTAAACATACTAAGAAAGACATTCAAGATTTTTGAACACAAAGAAATAGAACATTGCTAAAGAGCCAAGTGGCTGCCTAATTTCAACCCAACAGAGTAGGCTTTTTAGTTACTGAAGACAAAACTGAAGGCAGAAAGGCCCACAAACAAGCAGTAACAGAAGGTGGCTGCAGTGAAAGCCTGACCAAGCATCTCCAGGGAGGAAGCTCACAATCTGATTAAGTCCATGGGCTCCAGACTCCAGGAAGTCATTGACTGCAAAGGAAGTACTTTGCTTAAAATGGCTCTAATTCCAAAATGGCAAATGCCAAATTTTATATTAACTCTTTGATTATCTTTCTGATGTTTTCTTTTAGATTGCATTATGACAGTGAAAAAAATGCATGCGTAAAAGCATTAAGTATGACATACCTCTGATTTTTTGCAGTATAAGCTTCATGCAGCTGGGGTGCTCATGCCTTTCTTGCTGCTGAGAATTTACAGTTGGAGTCGGGTACAGTCCTCCTCGGGTGATGTGAGCACTGCTGCCCCCGCGGTTGTAGCTGCCCAGGCCGCTGCTGCAGCTGCTGCTGGAGGCCGTGGACACCGACCTCCGTCCCGGACTCGCCTGGGGCCAGTCAGCTTCCATGATCTCTTCCTCTGGTTCAAAACCCGGGTTGTCCCGGCTCCACGCTTGTCTGGACGGAGGGGACGGGGTCCCCGCGACCCCTCCGAGACCCAGGTCTTGATGCTGGATGTTCTCCATCTCTATCCCCTCACCAGAATCGAGTCGGTGCGGGGGCCTGCCGGTGCCAGTCTGGCTCTGCGGCAGCTGCTGGGGTCTGACTCGAGATGAACTCATGGTGCAGTTAGCTTTTTATAGAGACTGAGTCATCTGAGAGATGAATTGCTACACCCCGAAAGAATGAAAAACTAAAGATGCAAGTTTAGGGTTGCTGAAGCGTTTTGACCATTTCGTTTAAAAAACAGTAACGCAGCTGTAAAAAGCCTATGTAAAACAATACAGCCGAAACAACTGTCGATTCAAATCCACAGCAGACGTTACATTTTTGTTAAAAACGTATTCTAAAGTCCGCTCGGTAACGACAAAAACTACCCGCCGCAGCCGTTTTCCGTTCTCATCAAACCGATACAACTTCCCTCGAGAGACTCCCAAACTGTCTCTTGATATGAAAAAAAATGTGACTTGTGAGCTACAACCGTTGTTTTAAATCTGAGTTAAACGGAGCATCGCACAAAAATGCCGTCTTTAAGTGATAAAACAAAAATATTTTCCTGGTCCCATAACAGCCATCTTGTTCTTCCACTGTTCCCCCCCAAAAAACTTCATCCTCCTTTCGGGACTCAGGTTACACAAGAAGTCCAGCGTCACGCAGCAGAGGATGGGAAACACCACGGAGACGGCGTTTTTCCCAGTTAAATCTCGCAACTTATAGATTTTTAAGGGTTTTTGAATCTTACCTAAATTTCCAGTTTGTTGACTAGCTTGAGAGTTTTCTTTTCTCTCTTTTTAATCGTGAGAATCAAAATTAAAATCCCAATGCATATTATTATATTTTAAATAGTTTACCCATCTTTTTATTCATTTTTAGATGACAATTAAACTTGCATTTCCTTAAAGATGTAAAACTTTATGACGATCCATTTAAAGTTGCGTAACATCTAGTTGTTTGGGTATGTAGTTGCCATGACAACAAGGCACTTGTCTTGAGGGGCTTGAGACGAAAAACAGCAAATTTATCAGGTTTCCAATGGTCAAAGACCTACTCTATTTTACCTTTGGTGTAAAATAAAATATTTACGTACTATTATTTTGAGAAGTGGGGTCCCCCTCCGCGCCAAAGATGTTTGTTATTCAAAATACATGACACACAAGTTCATAAAGTTAACTAGGCATATAAAGAGATAATGAGAAGTGATCCAGAAATGTGTTTTTTATGTATTTTTCTTTGGATTACTATTGTTTTATTTTTCTTTTCTTTAAACGGTTAAACGCTTTTTAACGGTTAAGAAGAGATTGTCTGCGTTGCTCACCACTGGGTGGTGTTTCATGTCCACATTTTGTTAACACCAATGCGTAAAGAACATGCGCGATACAGCGATAAGGGCCGAAAGTGGCCCCGGGACCATCTCGATTTGGCCCTTGAAATAAATTGTAAAAAACAAACAAAAACAGATGGTAATGAAAATTGAAATGAAATGAAAACAGTCTACATTCTGCTTTACCAAAGGATACTAACAAAGTTTAGAATAGACTGAAAAGTGACAGGTCAGTAAGGTCAGCAGTTTTGCTGGTCAAATGAGAATTATTGAAAGACAAAAAAGACATTTTGACTCAGAATGACAGGATCCTAGCCACATTTTGTCAAGAGTATTAAATCAATATCAATATGTTTGACTGAGCTGAGAGCTGAGCTGATTTCCATGTTTTGACTGTGTACATTAAGATTTTTTGTATGTATGTATGTATGTATGTGTGTGTGTGTGTGTGTGTGTGTGTGTGTGTGTGTGTGTGTGTGTGTGTGTGTGTGTGTGTGTGTGTGTGTGTGTATGTATGGATGGATGGATGGATGGATGGATTTTATGGCAGCCAATTATCTCTAGCTTTAGTTTCATGAGATCAAAACCTTATAAAGCTGGTTTTAAAACCTAAAGCAAAGTACCTATCACATGGTTCTGATCTTATTGTATGAAAACACTTGACTCTATATCACCTGTAAACTAACCACTAAATCAAAATTTGTATATATTGTACTTCTGTCAGTCAAAATATTAATGTTGGATCAAATCAATGTTCAAATAAATGACAGTGTACATAATTTTGGCTCACATGTTGGGTTCTCAAGTTGACTTGTATAACAATCTGTTGATGTTTTAGGACATAGCCAAGGACTATGAAAATTGATTTACAAACATTTCAGTAGATGTTATTACTTAATATACAGGGAATGTATGTTAAAGTTTAACAGATTATATAGTACACCTTTAAAAAAACCCACAAGGAAATGCTATGTTGGCTCTTGCTTTGTTTGTATTTCTACAGGAAAATGGTGATAGATGTGCAAATGCATGCAAACTAAAAGAAAAAGAAGGACCTGCACACAGTCTCCTACGTTGTTGAACAGATGGGTTCAAGTTAATTAAGATTTTAACCAAATTATATAGATAAATTCAGTGTAAGGTGATTATGTTTTTCTTAGTGTTACACGTTTGTTTTTCTCTAAGCCAACATCAAAAATGATTTGTGTGTGTGTGTGCATATTGAAACGTGTTTATGTGTTTACAATACAAACACAAAAAGTCACATGAACACATGAGTTGGAACCCAAGCTCAGGGGCAGTATCAATATCGCATTGCGGTTTTAACAGCTTTTGCATTTGTGCAAAACTTCGAAGGTGTAAGTTGACATAACATGAAATATAGACAAAATTTATCCTTGGCTTGGTAATTTTGCCTAAATGTTCATTCATTTTTTTTGCAAGAAAAGCACAACGATTAACAATATATCTAATTTTGTGAGGAATGCGAAAAAGAAAGTTTGCGACGAGAGCGTGGTATTTGTGTGACGTCATATTCAATGTCGCCTAGTGGAAGCTGCTCATTGGTGGACTCGGTCTTATGGGGGTTCCCAGCCCCAGATTGCAGGGGTAAAAAAATAAAGCGAACCTATCGTTTAACTCTTCTATCTCTGGCACAGCAGAGATCATATACTGGAAGTTAGTGAAGAGTGTAAAATATCACATTTCTCCTGGAGTACTCTGTATTTCAGAACAGTTTACAGCTGGTTAGTCGTAGATGATTATTTAATTGATTCTGTCTACATAGATAGGTCCTTCATAAGGTAAGTTAACCAACATAGACGCTGAATTAGCTAGGAGGCGACCAGAAAGGCTAGCTTAGCTTTAGCGGCATTGTCTGTTATAAACCACAACTACTTGATTACATTGTTATAATTAAACGTTACGAGCCTGACGTCTCTGTAGTTTTAAAATAAATGGAAGTGGTTATTCAAACGGATATTAAAATTTTTGACTAATTGTGTCAATCGCATTTTCTGTGAAGTGTCAGGGCTAGGATAGGATAATAAAGCCTCGACGGTCGGTTTAAGCCCGGTGTAAGTTAAAAAAAAAACACTTCGCGAAATCTACACTTCCAACTTTTAATGCAAACGCAATTGCGAAGAAACGTTCGGGGACAAGTTGTTCGTGCACTGCAATGGTTATCGCCCGGTTTTACCGTCATGATGAATCGATTTCAGCGCTTGCTATCAGCGTGCAAGTTGCTTGCGTTGATATATCACAGGGTAGCCTGTTTGTTGTATTTGTTATTAACACCAGAGCTTTTATTGAATATCAAGGCTGCCGTCGACTGCGGGATTTCCAGACATTGGGGGGGAAATGCGACGACGCCACAAGTTAGCCAGCGCTAGTGTTAGCCTAAAGTTGCTGTTGTGTTAGCAATTTCTGGTGGCAGCAAAGAGGCCAGCATGCTGCTATTTACACCATTCTTTACTTACTTTCCATTTTTTCTTTTTATTCAGCGTTTCATGTGTTCGAGTTGACTGACAACGTAGGCGTGACGTGTCCTTATAATTTTTGAAGTTTTGTTATGCGATCAGCAGTACATTACGTCCGATCGCCTCTGAACAAGCAAAAATGTGAGAGATGGTTAAATGTTGTTAGCGCCGACATAAAAGGCCTCGTTTAGTAGGCCTTTGTCAACAAAGAGTTGCGCAGTTCTGTGCAACACATGCGTGTGGTTTTATAGATTCCCAGTCGAATGCTATTGTCGTACGGCTCTTTTTTTTCACTTTTAAACTTGAACGTATGCGTCTGCAGCTTCCCGTTTTCATCTACAGCCAGTTTCCCCCTTTGTCTCATTGGGTGAATGTGATGGCGCAGTTGAATGTTGGCTTCTGTGTTAGTCATTTTGAAAACAGTTTCTGTGACCAGATAAAGGCCAGCGGCAAATGGGCTTCTATCACACTTTTGATTTAGTCTTTATAAGTGTTTTCAATCCAGTTATTGGATTTACAGAATAAATGTCATGAAATGCTGCTGTTTTTTTTTTTTATTTTTTATTTTTTTTTTTTATGTCTAGTAAGTAATTGGCTTATTACAGACAGCCTTGTACACTAACGTTTCTGTTGCTTTAACTATTCTATTGTATATAAGATTCACAGTTCCTGACTTGCATGGATCAAAATGATCAGGGAACTGTTTTTTTTTTTTTTTTTTTAGGTAACACTGTAATGAAGTATCTGAAAATCTAGCATTTATTCAGTGACAGTACAACCCAGATTCCTTTTTTGAGGGGGCTTACAAAAAAAGACAGCATTTAGCTAAACAGTCAGCTTTTTTTCTTATAAAAAAGGTTATGTTGGAATTGATGTCAGTTAGACAAAATTTGGATTGGCAAAAAGTAAGGTTGTTGTCTGAAAAGGAAACCAAGTTTCTGGTTCCTGGAATTGCTTCTGAAACACACCTGTTTTACTTGTCTGACACACAGTAAAGGATTTTTGCTATTTAAAAAAAAAAAAAAGTTCCATAAATTGTCCTGTCCATGATGCAGTCTGGCCCAATGTTGACAGTTCAGAACCCCTTTATCCAGTGCTCAGCTGCAGCAGAGCCAGTATTGGGTGTGCCTAACTACACTCAATGCAGTCGAATACTGCGAACCTGCAGTAAGTTAAATCTTAGTGGAAGCAATAGTTTTTAGTATTTCTGTATGCTGAAGGATTACTTCAATTTTACAATTGGTTTTGAGGTTGGTTTTTGGTGCTTTATTAAGTTGAGTTCTACACAAATTGAAATGCTACACTATAATTCTACATCTAGGGCGCATCTTAAAATACACAGTCTCATATTATTTTGTGCATTACTAATTTTCTTTGAGCTAACTCATTAAAAACATATGGCTCTTACACCGAAGTTAGAACCCTTTTAAATTGCAAAATGGGCACCAGATCATGTTTGTTGTTTTTCTTCTTCTTTTTTAGCACTTGATACTGTTTACCAAAGAAATGGTGATGGAGAAGCCAAGTCCCCTGCTTGTAGGGCGGGAGTTTGTGAGGCAGTATTACACACTCTTAAACAAAGCCCCGGATTTTCTGCACAGGTAATTATGGAAATGTAATGGCTTACTCTGTTTGGAAATAAATTCATATGTATGGATAGTAATAACTGCTGTGCAATTAGGTTCTATGGGAGGAATTCTTCCTATGTTCATGGAGGACTTGACCCAAGTGGGAAGCTGGCGGAAGCAGTATACGGGCAAGCGGTAAGTGGCATAATCCAATAGTAAAGATTCACATTGAGAGTAGTGTGAGATGTAGATGTCTGACATTGGGATATTCATTAGTGTGGGTATTCTTTCAATTCATCTGAACAGTGTACAAAATACATTTCTGAAAGAAGGTAATTACATACAATTTCTTGAAATCTTTATGAAATGTTTGACATGCAGATAAAGAGAGATTGTACAAAAGCATCCACATCTTTACAGCTCTCTCTTAAAGAAACTACTTTTAGTGGGTGTAATACACCACTCATCACTGCTCAACGCCCTTCGTCTGAAAGTTGTTTGTTTTGAGATCCTACAAGTTCCTACAGGTTTGAGCTACCCCATTGTGAGTTAGGACCACCATCACTTAAAAAAAAAAAAAAAAGTTTGGACGGCTTCAGATGTCACACAGTTAGTTTGCTTGTTTATAGTGACCTATACAGCGTCAACTTTGAACTTCTTATGGTCTCCTCCAAAAGAAAAAATAGTAGGATGATAATCAAGTCCCATATGGCATCGTACAGATTTGTTTGTCTTGACATTGTGGTGTGACTTGGAATTTGATATTGTGGCTCTAAGCCCATTACGAGAATAAGAAACATCCATCCATGTATATCTCTCACAAGTACTTGCATTTTTACAATCTTTGGATAGAGAGCCCACTGATTGCAGCATATAATATCCAGTCATACCAGGATGTTCACTTTGGGCTGGACTGTTTGCCTGACGTCTGTGACTTTCTGCTCTCTCAGTGAGGTGGTATGGCAGTATGCGTGTTCATAGATGTATCACTGTGGAATGTAACATGACTGCTTTGTACAAAGTTGACAAACAGCCTTTTTTCTTTTCCAGCACATTTTGAAATCTGCAATGATGAACCCAAAATACACGTGCCATCGTTTAGATAGTCTGGGATCAGAATTGTCTATTCAAGGCAGCTCTACTTGCTCTACCTGCTCTACTTGCCATTACCAGGGGCATGACACATTACCTTGGAAACATGAACTGCTCACGAATTACACATTTTTAGACTGAAGCTGCTCCAAACAAAGTGACATGGTTGTTTTGATTTGTCATTCCAGACACCCAAATGTGTTCTCAAGCACAACTTGATTTTTTTTTTATTGTTTGTTCATATGTTGTTTTGTTTTTTTTTTGTATGCAGTGTTTTCCATCTAACTGCATTTTCACACTTAATAGTCCAGTAGACTCAGTTTGATTGGGATTGTAATATTCATCTGGTCTGAGTTTGCTTTTGCTCTGCACTCTTTCAAACGAACTAAACCTTCTGAATAACATATTCCACTCCTCTGTGTTGGCACTGCGCCAAGAACCACTGATGGAGCCTAGACAAACAATGAAGAAGAATCCTTGCTCATCAATTAGTTAAACATACTTCACGGCTAGTCTGCAAACTTCAACTTGCTCTTGTGCGCCTACCAGCAATTGTGATATATTTTCATCAGACCTCAGGGCTTTTACCTAGTCCTCTTCAACATCTGACCACAAGCCATTTCTCATGGAAATCATGCAATACATGACTGAGACCTGCGTTTTTAGTTCAGTTGCCCATTGACACTTCCTCAAACTTACAAGACTTTGAATGAATGAACTCTAGTCCTTTTTTAAAGGGGAGCAAACATAGGTGGTGTAAATGCACCCGTAATTCGTGTATCATTAATTTTATGTTTTCAGGAAATTCTTTTTTTTTTTTTTTTTTTTTAAACAATTGCTCCTGTCTTCCTTTTTGTCTGCATCTCTTAGGAAATCCACAAGAAGGTCATGTCTCTGCAGTTCAGCGAATGCCACACAAAGATCAGGCATGTGGATGCTCATGCCACGCTGAGTGATGGTGTGGTGGTGCAAGTCCTTGGAGAACTGTCAAACAATGGCCAACCTATGAGAAAATTTATGCAAACGTTTGTGCTTGCTCCTGAGGTTAGTAGACCCTGCTTTTTTAGGACTATTAAGACCTCAATGTTGAGTAATTACAAATATTTCCCAAGATTATATTAACCTTATTTACAAATAATGTAGAAGCACAGAAAAACTGGTCATAAATGCATAACATTCTCTTAAAAAGCCTAATAATAAAGCAGAAAGTAGGGGCCCTGGGTAGGTTAGTGGGTTGAGCGGTTGTCATTTACAGAGGCTAATGCCCTCATGGAAGGAGCACTGGTTCGAATCCTGGCCTCTTGCCCTTTCCTGCGTGTTTTTTTTTTTTTTTTTTTTTTTTTTTTTTTTTTTTTCCCCTCTGTATTCCCATTTCCTGTCCACCTACTTTGAATAATGGCCACTAGTGCCAAAAAGTCATGGGGGGGAAGCAGCAGCAGCAGTATAATGCAAGGCTCTAGCTGAATTGCTTCTGTTGAAAAGATTTTGAGTTGAGTTTCTGTTTTTGACTTTTTCACAGGGTTCAGTGGCTAACAAGTTCTACGTCCACAATGACATCTTTCGTTATGAGGACGAGGTCTTTGGCGATTCTGAGGCTGAGCTTGATGAAGGTAAGATGACATGACATATACATATATTTTAGGCCATTTTAAGCTGTGATTGCTAATTTAATTTCATTCTCAACTAGAATCAGAGGAGGAAGTTGAGGAGGAACCGGAGGAGAGGCAGCCATCCCCAGAGCCCATTCAAGAAAGCCCCAACAGTACCTACTATGAAGCTCACCCTGTCACGTATGTAAATTTCAGCTTTAGTCTTCAGCAAAAGAAGGGTGCTTTTAGACTACATAACTTTGATAGTTGGTTGACTAATGTGCTGAACAGTCTACACACCTCTGTGTCTCCTAATTGCGATTCTTGAAGTTGTGGTCTTCACACCGTGGAACTGATTGACAGCAAATGGGTCACTACATGATCAGACAGCAACTTGTTGAGCGATAAAGAACGTGGATAGATTTTTAGATTTTTTTTTTTTTTTTTTTTTTTTTTTTTTTTTTTTTTTTTTTTTTTAAGCATACCTTAAATGGGGATTTTCCTGATGACAACTAGCTATTTTGCTGAATAAAGGTTTATATATTGGTAATCATCCAGTGACGCTTCAGCGAGCTTCTTTGATGAAACTTTGAGTAGGTCATGCATAAGAATCATACATAACAAGGTGCCCCCTACTGTTAACCTATTTGCCACTGGCCAGTCCAGGGTGAAAGGAGCTGAAAGTTGTTGGAAAATCATGCACGATATAGGGATTTAGCCATAATTTAAAAAAAAAAAAAAAAAAACATTAGTTCATGTTAATGCTATGTATAGATGTTATTCATTGTATCAAAGTACATAAGAATGACGCTGTAACACTGAAACTTGTATCAGCACATAATTGGGTAGGTATTTTTTAGATTGGACCCACAGTGGTCTGGCTTTTAAGACCAAGTGAGTCCAGAATGTAGTGAATGCTGTATTGGACTTGAGTGGACAGTCTGCACACAGTCCAAATCTACCATGAGTTTCATCACCAACTTAGTTTATATATGGAACTGAGAACTCTTCTTTGTGCTCTGCAGCAATGGAGTAGAAGAGCCCATGGAGGAGCCAGCTCCAGAACCAGAGCCGGAGCCTGAACCAGAGCCTAAAGTAGAGGAGATAAAACCTGAAGTAGATGAGAAGGGTATGGATGAAATGGAGGAGAAGGCACCTTCTCCAACACCTGTGGAGTCTCCACAAAACACTCAAGAGCCTCCCAAGGTGAGCTTATTTTACAGGGTTTGATTGTCGAGTTTCATTGAGTTAGCAGAGCCTCACCTGTGTTTACTGAATCTGTAGTGTAGTGAATCCAATATTTGATGCCTCCCTATACTACATATACAACAAAAGAAAATTCAAAGGTTTGTCAATATGAAAAATATGTTTGTTTTAGACTTTGCCGGGGAAAAAAGTATTTAAATTGAATTTTTACTGTGACAGTGATGAAATGTGGTACTGAAATCTGCCAGTCTATGTCTAGACTTAGTAACATCTTTTCAAAATTGGAGAAGTCTATATTACTTGCTCAAAGTTGCACCTTTTTATCAAAATATGGCAGTTAAGCATAACTGGTGTAGCCCTAATGGTGCTTACTGCATTCCTCACAGCCTTTCTCCTGGGCTTTGGTAACGAGTAAAAACCTGCCTCCTACTGGCACAGTCACCTCTTCTGGAATATCACCACATGTTGTTAAAGCTCCAAGCTCACAGGTAATTCATTAGTTACAATGTTTGTTTATGAAAAATAAAACATTAGTGAAGGGTATTGTTGAAGAGCAGCAATAGAATTTTATTATTTTTTAATTTTTTTTTTAAAGGGGAAGAAAGCCTTTTTAATTTTTTGCTGGTTTATTTAGTGCCTCCTCTAATGTACAGTATCTAGCTTTGTTCTTTATCCTATGGCTATCTGAGCAAGTATCTCCAAAGGATGGGGTAATGCGGGTGGAGCTTTGTGTCACATGTAAACTCTTATATCATTACTGTGTATAATTTCTATGGAACATCACAGTTGAAACGGATAAACAGACATGCGTAACAGGTCTAAACACATGTGGTTTCAGTCTGTTGTATTTAGGGTATAAATATTAGTACTCTTGTTAATCAAGTGGAAGGCAGAGGCACTTTATAGTAATATCAGTTTTTGTTTTGTTTTTTAACGCATAATTTACAGCGTGGGAAAAAAATATGTGGTAGAGAACAAATTAAGTAATGTGACACAAATACTTTTGTAAATAAAAACTTAAAAGGTCCCTTCTGTAGTTAATTTGAAACATCAGAATGGGTACAGAAATTAAACACAAACGGCAAAGGTCAAAGTATGCTACCAGCTCTAACTTTAACCTGATCTTATATGAAGCGTTGATTATTAATTAATGTGTCATTAATTTTTCATGCAACATCCTTCATGTAGCCCAGAGTTGAAGCCAAGTCGGACACACAGACAGTACCTCTTCGCCCCAGAGACCAACGCACACGTGATAGACCCACCTTTACTCAGCGTGGTCCAAGACCTGGTAATGTAAAACCTCCCCACATTAAGGGTTCACTACTTTTTTTGTTTTGGGTTATTCTCACTATCTGCATGTCTCTGTCACTGTTAGATGGTGTTACATCTTCAGATTCACAAACGGGGAAACCACACTTGAGCTTTGTTAACAAAGGTATAAATTGCACCTTGGGTCACAAATCTTTCTTTGATCTCTCAGTGAGAACATTCATTCCTTGATACTGTAATTTTAAAATATGTAACTGATCTGTGGTGATTGTTTTTGACCTGCAGGTGGCAGAGACTCAGAGACTGGTGATACTGACAGCAGACGGATTGTTCGGTACCCTGACAGCCATCAGCTTTTTGTTGGCAATCTCCCACATGACATTGATGAGATGGAGCTCAAAGAGTTCTTTATGAGTATGTTTCTTCATTTCTAAGGCAATATTTTGTCTAGAAAACGTCTATTTATAAATCCCACTTATAAATATAGTGTTGTTTTTGTTTTTGCAGCGTATGGAAATGTGGTGGAGCTGCGAATCAACACCAAGGGAGTTGGCGGAAAGCTGCCAAACTTTGGATTTGTGGTCTTTGATGACTCTGATCCTGTGCAAAAAATCCTGGGGGCCAAGGTAGAAGGGGCATGTATCAACATTTCATTATTCAATTTCATTCATTTGGTGGTGGTTTGGTGATACACATGTGTTCCCATTTTGTTTTAGGTTTAATATTTGATACCTGCCATTATCACGTGTGGTGTAACAGAAAGATGATCAAAGAAAATCCATGGAAGTTTTTTTTTTTTTTTTTTTTTTTTTTCTTTCATACAGTTATGGAAATGAGGGAGGGGAGGGGGATTTGACAATCTTTATAGTGCATTTCTTATTAGTCTTACCGTTTTTGAGACGTTATCAGAAGCCTTCAAGTTGTGTGACTGTTAATCTTGTAGACGTGTTGATTTAGGCAATAGCTATTGCAGTACTGTACTTGTATATTAGTAGCAGGAAAATCCTTTGCCAGGATGCTCATACACATAGAAATGCGTCTTCTGCATTCAGGCCATCTATGTTGTGAACACACAAGTAGCAGTTGGTCCAAGCTGCATATCTAGCCTGTAAGTCACAGCCATCTATCTGACGCAATCTGCTAAACATGTTGCTAAGTATGTAGATTTTTGATCAGCAAATGATCAACCAGACTAGTTTGCAGTACTGGCTCATATTTACACTACCTGATTGGAGTGACTGACATCAGAACTTGTTTTTTTTTTTTTTTTTTTAAATTCTTCCTTCCTATGTTGTCGTCCTTTTTTCCCAGGATTGTGTAGACACAAAATTTAGATAGTATGCCCTAATTTCTAGGTCTGAGTTGTGCAACTTAATACTGTGCTCTGAGATCTGATTATATGTACATTTGTTACATGGCCATGATACATGAAAGAAGACATCAGAGTTGACGCAGCTTTTTGCCCTAACACATGCACTGAGCATTTATTAACCTACACATGTTAAGTCTGGCTCTGTGACAAAAATCCCCTCTCCCGTCCTTTTCACAGGAATGAGTACAACAGTCTGATACAAAAGATAGATCACAAGTTTATAAACTACAAAAGTTTAATGCTGTTTATAAGTTTTAATATTTTAGCTCCAGAAGTGACTTGTTTGCACCCCTCATCTTTTTGCAAACAATGTTTTATTTATTTATTTTTGAAAAAACAAAATATTGGTATTTACAACCATAGATCTATGGCTCTAAAAAAATCTGTTGTATTTTTCTAGATCAATGGAAGTGGCACTCTGTTTATTTTTGTTTATTTATTTAACTCTAAATCACAGTTGCAAATGTGTCTGGGACTCATAAATACCACTTTATATGAATGTAGAAAGCAGCACGGTGGCTTGGTGCTTAGCACTGTTGGCCCACAGCCAGATACTTCCTGGTTTGAGGCAGGGACTTCTCTGTGTGGACATGGCATGTTCTCCCCTGCTTGTGTGGGTTTTCTCCACGTACTCCATTTTCATTCCCATAGTCGAAAAACATGCATGTAAGGTTAAATGGTGATTCTAAATTGACTAGGAGTGAATGTATGAGGTTGTTAGTCTACATGTGGCCCAGCAGTTGACTAGTGACCGGCCCTGAGTGTACCCCTGCGTTTCACTTGTAGAGTTGCAACAGGCTGTACCAGATCCCTGTGATTCCAAATTGGGTCTAATCGGATGGATGTGGAGCTTGCTTACCGTATGGAGAGTGGAGTAGTTTTGTGAATGCAGCTTCAGTGCAGCTTGAATTCTTTCATTAGGTTATTTTCCAGACAGAATAGAATGATGCAAAGTAAAGATTATGTATTGTTCAGGACAAATGTGTGTAAACAAGTGAATCATGTTGGTGAAATGTGACGTCACATGTTTCTTGTAGTGACCTTGGCTTTTCTCCCTGCAGCCCATCATGTTTCGAGGTGAGGTGCGTCTGAATGTCGAGGAGAAGAAAACGAGGGCAGTGCGTGAGCGAGAGACCCGTGGAGGAGATGAACGTCGGGACATGAGGCGCAACGATCGGGGTCCCGGAGGTTCGCGAGGTATCGCAGGAAGTGGAATGATGCGTGAACGCGATGGGAGAGGACCCCCACCTCGCGGTGGCATGGTACCTAAACCAGGCATGGGTTCTGGAAGAGGCTCTGGTGGCCAAGCAGATGGTCGCTTCACAACCCAGCGCCGCTGAGAAGAGCACCACCTGAAGTGTGGAAGTAGTACCGTGTTCTTCATCTTCAACCGTTCTCGTTAACAAAAAGAAATCTTCATGTATAAAATATATATTTGTTTCTCTTTTTTTCTTTTCTTTTTTCTTTTTCGTTTTGTTCCCTCTTAGTTTTGGAATGTGACACAGCCTGTCAATTATTTGTGAAATAGACAAACCAAAATAAGCAAATGAAAAAAATTTCGCTTATTAGTTGTGAGATGAGCATCCTTCTCTGGTATCTCAAGAATTCACAAACTTTAATTTGTAAATTTGTGAGGAAAGGCAAACCAGCCTGGAGTAATCTGCCACATTAGGAGGGACTGATGAGACTTGAAACTACAATACAGCCCATCATTTTGAAAAGAGATTATATGCCTTGACTTAACTGAGGTGTTGCTTCACAGAATCCCTCAATTGCACATTTTATATCGTAGTTTTCTGCCAGTTACTGTTGGAGGAGAGTGAGATGCAAAATCTGCAGTTCCAGAGGAAAGGCTTGCCTTCTACATTTCCCTTTTTGAGAGACCACTGCTTCAAATTTGCATAATGCACTCATCAATATGCACTAATGGGTACTTTTGTCATGTTACATTGACATCCATGCTTGGACCACAGCTGGAGAGAGCTGTTAATCTCAAAGCGATACAACTTACTGGGACAGGCCTCTTTCACAGGTGGACTGCTGTGACCAATGTATTTCTTACTTTTGATTCAAAACTACGCTTCAATTATTGCTGGATGGACAAGATGACGAGCAAATCTACATTATATATATATATATATATATATTTTTTGTTTTTTTTGGTTCCTCATTTTGTAAATTAAATAATACTTCAAAGCCTGGACTTTCACCAATTGAGTGGAGGACAGAGGATGAACAATAGAGGAGTGGTATGACAGCAGCTCACTCTGTTTTTCTTCTGATTCCAAGTTTAGATTTTTATTTTTTATTTTTTACGTTTTTCCTGCCAGCTTGACTGCTAAACTGGGATGAGCGAAAGCTTCATCCCGCTTCCCTCCCTTCCTGTTTCGAGTGCGGAGTAACCGAATAAATGTACAGCAGAAATCAGTTTACTGTATGTTTTGATTTTTCTGTGTTTACTTTCATGTCTCTTGACTTGATTAAAAAGCATGATGGTGCCTTCTGTTTCACCTTTTCCAGTATTACTGAAGTGTGAAGCGGTTCGGGGCTTGTTGCCTTTCGGTATACAGAGCTGCTTATTTTGAAATATGTTCAGCTGGGAACTGATTAAAAATATCCTAGTATTCCTAGTTTTTCAGGTGCATATTTCATTTTCCCATACTGTCTTACTACCTAAGATGATCTGCTGTGAGTTTTGTACATTGTTTTGTTGTAATTGTCTGTTTTTGGTTTTGTAAAGACAATTGGTGCCTCATCTGAAGAACACCCCCACAAACGCCAAAAGAAAAAAACAACACAGAAATGATGGTACATTTTAAAAAATGAGGATATACTTTTTGTCTTGGTAGATTACAGCTCTATATGACTATAATTGCGTTTAACTACGTTTTTGAAAGGTGTACACGTCTTATGGTGCGATTTAGATCTTTTCTTTTTGCTTTTTTTGTACCTCTTAGCAGAACTTTGATTAACCCGTGAATTAAAGGTTTGTTTTTTTTTTTTTTGTTTTTTTTTTTCCCCTTCTTCCCCTCTCTCTCCTCTAAAGGTTTTGTAATCTGTTTGGGATGGGATGGAGCTAACAGTTTAGTAAATACTGCTCAGTTTTCTATTGTCAATACATTTGTATTTCCATATGATTATTCAGCATTCTTATTTTATTCCATTTTTGTTTTCCATTCAAGGAAAGTTTGGTTGGGAGGGAAGGCCCTTGGTTCCAGCTGGGAAGGAATTTTTTTTTTTTTTTTTAATCTTGCACTGAAATGGGAAGTAAGATGATGTAGCATTTTTCTTGACAAGTATACAGAGGTCTTCCTTGTCTGGTGGTATTGCACTATTTCCAATATTTCTTGGACAATCTGTTGCTCTGAACAAAGCCTTTCAAAATTACTCACCTGGAGATGAAAGACGAAAAGAAGTCATGCTCAGCATGAAATGTTGGCTCTCATACATTGAGTAATAAAACGAAGTTGATGTACAGACATGACCTATTTATGACAGATTGTTTAGCTGCTCTCCTTTGTGGATGAAATTAAGTATTTTCAGATTAGATTTTGGACATAAGTTACCATCAGCATGAGACCTAATATAACAGAGAAATAAATGCTCTTAGTGTTTGGGTGTCTAAATATTTCTCATGGGCTCCTCGGCTTTGTTTTTTTTTTTTTTTTCAGATTGTTTACCATACAAACTTGGCAGCAGGCATACTTTTTTTGTTTTAATACATTACAGCAGTGGTCAGCGAGGAGAGTGGTGAAGAAGAGCCATCATGCTTTCAGACCAATCTTTTTTTTTTTTTTTTTTAAATGTTATTGGTAGTAAAATGTTTGAGCATAAAAAAATAATGATCAGCTAATTGTTTTTGTCTGAGCTCTTGCAAAGACTCATCCCTTCCCAAACTGTAAAGGATCCTCACAAGAAAGTAAGAAGCTGTAAATTTGTTCTCCTGTTATTAAAAATGCGGTTAGTGGATCCTCATTGTGAATCATTCCAGTTCTCCCTTGAGTGGAAATAGAAATGCGTTTTGGCTTTAGCAGGTGTGGTAAACAGCTGGTGGCCATCTCAAACTTACTGTGTTTACCCTTTAACTTGTTGCTGTTGCAGGTGGAGAGTCATTCTTTTTCTTAGTTTAGTTTTCCCCTTTACATTCTGAATGTGTTGAATAAACATACAATAAACTACTGATAACAGCAGCACTCATACCATGACTCATGTTTACAGGTAACTAACATGTTGCAGGTGTATGAAACTCGAAATGTGACATCAAGCATTTTCTCTATGAAAATGATTTAAAAAAAACATTTTTTTAAGTGCTTCTACATTGTTTTGTCCTAACTTAAGGGGATATTTTTGCATTAACTGACATAACATGGTTTGTGACCTGAATGCATGTGTATTTATTATTTGAACTTAAAAACAATCCTTCATGCTAGAAGTCAAGCGCTCTGAAGCAAAAACCAACTTGCGTGTCGGTGACCTCTAATCAACTTACACAACCTTTGTCCAGTTCTCTTATCTCCACGCCTGCATGAAAACAGTCATAACTGGGAGGAGTTCAGTTTCTGAGAAACAGACATGGGAGACATGTCCTCTGCCCCCTAAGAAGGCAGTCCACTTTAAGAGTCCTGAATGTTATATATATATGTATAGTTTCAAACAATGGCAGAAAGAGAAAAAAAAAATCACCCACTTTTTGTGGAAAATAATTGTCAAAAGAAATCACTATATCCCCTTGTAAATGTAGCAAATATGGTGACTATTCATGCTGAGATCATCTGTAGCTTCTAAATTACACATGGAGCTGCAGAAGGTTTGTAATTGTTAATCAATTATATCTCGAATGTATGCGGATAAAACTGGCTGACAAGAAAAGTGAAAAACTATAGATGAGGATGTCCAATTCTGGTCCTCGACGGCTGCTGTCTTGCATGCTTTAAATGTTTCCCTTCTTCAACATGTGATTCAGATGAATAGATCACCATCATCTTGTCATAAAGGTCTATGCAAGTCTGTCATGGACACATTCATTTGAACCAGGTGTGTTGAAGCAGGGACGCGTCTCAAACATGCAGGACTGTGTCCCTTGAGGACTGGACTTTGACACGCCAGATATAGATAATAGTAGTGATGTCGTAGCGCCCTGCTGTGAGTTTCTCCACATAACCGTCTTTATCCTCAATCAGGTCGCCACTCAACAAAGATGGAGCAGCACAACACCTTTCCAGAGACCACAATGAACAAAGGTTGTCAACAAAGTCATTTGTGTGTGGCAGTTGTCCTTAATACAAACTGATTTTACATTGTGCAGTTTCAGATCAAATATCATAGGCCTTACAAATACACTTTGGCAAACGGCTCCCTGTAACAACGCCTCATCAGATAAAAAGGTAAACCATTCAGCAAACCATCCATGGTTAACTACAAACTATATAACTGGTTGTTAAAGTTACCCCAACTCTGAAAGATCGCGCATTTTAAATAATTGTTAAATATTCATGTATGCATTTTTATACTCCAGCACTAATATTTGAGAGCATCACATTGGCATTAGTCACTCTGATGTAAGTCAACTTTTAAACTTAATTTTGCTATTACTACCCTAGCCATCATTTATATGTGGGTGTCATGCAAGATATAAATGGGCTAAAATATAAGGCCCCTTATGGGATTGTCCACTGCTACCATAACGGTCAAGTGGGAATCGTCCACTTGGGTTTGCTTATGCAGTTGACCTAAACAGGGACCTGTATAAAGCAGCTAGTTTGGCCAGTGTCCATTTATCACCTTTATATTTCAGCATAACCATTGCAAAACCATTGCTAGCAATTCTTACATTCTACCCATGCACAATCCCATATGGGTACCATTTTTCAGCCCACTTCTATCTCATTTCAGCAACATACAAATGTTGGCTGAGGTATATTGTGTGTGACATTTTATCCATGTACCTTTTTTTTAACAAAGTAAAAAAAAAAAAATGGAGAGGTTTTTCTTATTGCTGCTTGCTCGTTTGTGTTTGTGCATAATCTCCAATGCACTATCACTAACTGAAGTCTACGGCGCCGAAGTTAGTCTTCGATCCATATGAAGGGCCATTCCACTGCCTTTTAGCGCAATGACGCCCTTATATCAGGTCCAGTTTAAAAACCACAATACTTAATCTGCTCGCACAGAAATAGCTCTGAGATCGTACAAAATGTATAAAACAAAGTTTGTGATTTGTAGTTTAAAAATAAAAAAATGAAAACGACAATATAATGTATTTTTACAATTTTATTAATGGTCTTACAAATCATTTATATATTCTTTATTACCAAAGACTCACTTTAACCCAGGTTTGAACAGTCTAAGTATTGTGCTTTTTGAACAGCACTCGGTCTGCGGTGGCGTCATTAGTATACAATGCAGTGAAATTGCCCTTTAACCTAATGACGTACGATTCGAAAGCCAACTTCAGCTGTTCTTGCCCTTTAAGAAATCAGCTCGCTCGTCTGCTGTTCGGCCACGTACGTATCGCCACGTTTTCGCGCATGCGGAGTGTTCTCGCATCCGGGGTCGGTTAGTGTACGTAGGGTAAAAAAATATATATTTGTACATATAATTGCCCTTTTTTCGGACGCCGGAGGCACCGGTTAGGGTTTGTTGTCTAAACTCAGGTGTGATTTGAATACTTCCCGAAAGGACGTCTGAATGAGTAGCTTCATCAAAGGGGTGATAGGATGGCAGGCTGCCGGGCCGCAGCCGTCCGGAGCGGAGACGGTAGGGAGCCGAGCGCGGCTAGCCGCGGCTAACCGATCTTACATCGCTTCAGTTTCAGTAACAGAACTAACAGCACACGTCACCTTAACGACAGGAAAGAATGTGTATCTCCCCTTTTTCCCCACGTTATTAACGGCAACTAGCCCTGTTTTGAGCGAGTATTTGGATTCACTGGTGAATGTAGCAAATGTGTCGGCTAGTCGCGAGAAGGTCTGCCGGACCTGTCCTCGAAGTGAACGGATAAACACGTTTAAAAAGACAAGAAACGGTGTCAAACTAAGTGTCCATACGAGCTGCGGTCAGTATTGATGATTAATCCAGCTCTTCAGTAATTGATCCCGGTAGCCACTATAATGTCTCAGCTATAAGCTCGGTTTCAGATGAGGTGGAGGATTTCAACGGTCATGACCGCACCAGAGACGTGAATTTTGTTTCCGTAACAACTGAAATAAAGGGCCTGTGCTATAGATTGCAGTCAGTAGTTGTCCATTATTTTCCAGGCGCCGTGCTTTCACCGTCTAAATGCCAATCAGATTGAACCTTGCTGTCTGGGACGCCAATTTCAGATACTTTACATAAATTGGGTTGATGTTGATGCAACTGTTGCAGGGCCCTGTTTTCTGATTTATCTTATTTATTTTCAAAACAACCCTGTTGCTTACATGGAAAAAAAATACTTTGCAATTTTTCTTTTTTTAAGTGTCTGTTTTGGCTATTGGCAGATAATATCATCACGGCAGCATTCAACTATGATATTGCATGTTGCATGTTTTCCTGATATCGTGCAGCCCTACTGTATATAAACACTGAGGGGCTGTAGAAGACGTAGAAGGGTTCTGGAATTAAATGAATGAATGAATAAATAAATATTTCTCGATGAACAGATCCAGAGGTTGTGTGACAGAGTCGCCTCGTCAACACTTCTAGAAGATCGTAGAGATGCTGTCCGGGCTCTCAAGTCCCTGTCAAGGGTAAAGTATGAAGAGAACTGAAAGAGATGTAGATACAACCACTCAGTGGCTTCTCTGATAGATATCTCAATAACCAATTTTTACAAACTTGATCCAGATGCTGGTGATGGGATTTGTGCTTGGACCAGTGCAGGGTTTATACAAGTTAAGAACTGGTTTACATTTTCACAGCCAGCGAGCCACCACAGGGCAACATTATTGCAATTATTTCAAATACTGCAATCTCTCCATATTTTAACTCCCCCTTCTATATTCTGCACCACATTGCAGGAATACGTACAACAGTTCTATAAAAAAAAAGTTTTAAAAAATCCTGCACTCTAGTCTCCTGAAGTCACCAGTGTGTCTTTATAAATGCTATTGCAAACATCAGTTGTCGTTTTTGTTGTTTTTTTTGTTGTTGTACAGTCTTTGCAACACTGAGCATGTTTTTAAACTCTGGAACTTAAATTATAAACACCAGTATATGGTTTATAAATGATGTTTAATATGAAAACCCCCAGCAACTTTTTAGTTTAAAAGTAGTAGTTATAAAGGCAAACTTAATCTTCTCATTGCTGTTTGTCTCAGAGTCGTAGGCGAAGGTCTTGTTTGTCAAAATCTGCTGATAAAAGGGAACCAATCATTGACGTAGACCCTCACCATATCCCTTTTCACTTCCGTTCATGGGCATTTTTGTTAGAAGCTGCTTCTCAACCATGAGTAATGAGTTTATCAGGCTTGAATAAGGGGTTTTAGGGGCAAAGCTCTCCGGATAAATACATCAGGGTCAGTGCAAGTCGCACAGACTTCCTGTGTGTAATTAAAAAATACCAGAATTCAGAACGTATTTTTTGTCCTCTGGCCACAATATCTCACCAGGCTTATGGAAATTATTACCTCTTTTGTAGAAATATCGTATGGAAGTCGGCACACAGGCGATGGATCACTTGATTAACATATTGCAAACGGACCGGTATGTTGATATCTCCACTTGTAAACACGATATTTCTGGCTTTGATTTTAGAGCCATGGCAAGCTTGAAATCTTTGTATTTTGTCACAGCTTTGTAGACGAGGGAAGAAACACATTTTGTAAACATTCTTCCTCCAAATTCGCAGGTCTGACTCTGAAATCCTCGGATATGCTTTGGACACGCTCTACAATATCATCTCCAATGATGAGGAGGAAGAGCAAGGTATTACGCTTTTATCTCCTATTAGAAACAACAGACTATTCACAACAGAGCTTTACTATTAGAAAATAGAAATCTAATAGTATCTAAAACTGTTGTGAAGAAATTGGCTCCTATTTCTGTGGCAGCTTATAGATGCAACTGACATCAACTGACTAAAGACCCATGTTGAGTTTGCATGTGTAAAAGAGTTTATTTCATGTCAGTTGGACAGCATTCAGTTTGCATTCCCTTCTTCTGTTTACTGATAATGACTGCGTGATGTGAAGACTCTTGTCTCTCTTTTCTCTTCCATGTTTTAACCCTACAGATGAATCAGAAGGTAAAACTTTTTGACTGTGCATGCTGCCAGCCCTTGTAACCACCAGCAGCAGTTGCCGATCATACTTGGCTTTAATTGGGATGTCAGAAAAAAGAGCACATTTATGCTGCTTCTTCTTTGTTTTCTGTTATTACTACATCCCACAGTTGCGTAATTGGTGAAAAAAGGATGAATTTCTAGCTTTTTTTTTTTTTTTTTTTTTGTGGCATGTCTTCAGATTCAGCCAGCCGATGTTTGATTTCAGACTAGTTGAATGAATGCTTTTGGGTGAGGCTTTTAAGTTTTCTCTTCCCCCTACTTCCCTCGCAGACGCAGTAATCACTCTCCCTGTTTCAGGGAAGAGTAAGAATGTGTCCATGCCTGGTCAGTACTGAAACTAAGCCAAATGTGCAGTAGCTGTAGTCCTACACAATGACTAACTTCACTAAAAAATCAGGGGGCATCACGTATGTGACTAGAGTGGGTTTTTGGGAAGTAACAGGAATGCTCTACTAATACCACAATTATCGCTTTGTTTTTTTTTTTTTTTTCTGTTAATATGTAGAAATAGTCACGAAACGTACCTCATATAATGTTTTCCGAGGAAAATTAAAAAAAAATCTTGGTTGGAAACTACATAAGTTTAGGGGAAGATGGTGAGAGAAATTTGGTAAGGAATTGGCACAAAGACAACCCCACTTAGCACTAAGTTGTGATGTGGGGTCCAGGAAAACCCAAAACGTCGGTTTTAACGTGGTAATAATAAACAAAAAACATTTTTAAAATGACCAAAATCACCAGACCCCATTCATTGTTAATATATTCTTTTTTTAAATCAAATTCATCCTTCGTTAAGTGTTTATAACTAAAGATCCCTTTGCTGAAACGTGTGTCCCCTCATCTGTGTGTAGCCTCCTCTTCCCCCTCCTATGATGGTTTAATCACGATGGTCAACTTGAACTTCAGCACATGCACTTGTCCTATGTGCTTATTAAAGTTAATATTATTTTTACAGAAAGTTATTATCTCCTCATATTGTATTGCTGCTTTTTAACAAGTTAAAGATCTTAAAGATTCCCATACATTTGCTTTGTAACTGTAATTTAATCAAAGAGTCACTTATTTCCGTTTTTTGTACCTCCTTGCACAGATGAGAATGCCCAGAAGCAGGCAGATGACGTCGGTGCCCAGTTTACAGACAAGTTTATCCAGGACCCAGAGCATGTCACTCTGCTTCTCACTCTTTTGGAGGTACTTTGGTGTTCCTTTACCTGCAGCAAAATGTCTGTGTTCATGTAGTTGATGAAAGCGCGGCCTGTGTATTTATCCATGATGTCATTTCAGGAGTTTGACTTTCACGTACGTTGGCCTGGGGTGAAGTTGCTGACTGCTCTCCTGAAGAACCAGGGCGTTCAGATGCAGGGTATCATTCTTGTCAGCCCCATGGGTGAGTTTCGCCTCATCACTTAAGTTCAAACTGGATTATATTCAATCAGTGTTATTTTAACATCCCTGCCTCATTTTTACATTTGCTTTCTTGTGCTTCCTAAAGAGATCATCAGGTATATTGAGGATATAAGTTTCGTTATACATATTCAAAGACTGTGTTTGTTTTTGTTTTCTGTTTTTAGGTGTTTCCAGATTGATGGACCTTTTAGCAGACTCTAGAGAAGTAATTCGCAACGATGTGAGTACATTAATTGCCTGACCTTTAACACCTGTAAAAATGAAGTGCCGGACTCTGGGCTTTGAGTGTGTGATGTCCTATTTTCTGCTTTCAACAGGGCTTGCTGTTGCTGCAACAGCTGACGAAAGGCAACGCAGCCATTCAGAAGATTGTGGCCTTTGAGAACGCATTTGAGCGTCTTCTAGATATCATAACAGAAGAAGGCAGTAGTGACGGAGGTGAGGAAATTTTGAGCAGTGAAATATCACTTAAAGTTTACAGTTATTTATCCCAAACCTGTCACTTTTTAAAATTTATTTATTTATTTATTTTTTTAATTCCTCATCCGTACTTGTCCTGTGTCCAGGTATCGTGGTGGAGGACTGTTTGCTGTTGCTGCTTAACTTACTGAAGAACAACAGCTCCAACCAGAACTTCTTCAAGGAGGGCTCCTACATCCAGAGAATGAAGCCCTGGTTTGAGGTTGGTGATGATAACTCTGGCTGGTCTGCTCAGAAGGTCACTAACCTCCACCTCATGCTGCAGGTAACCCACAACAGCCAAGTCTAACTCTTGATTTAGGATGCGTTCACACTTTTAGTTTGGCACTTTTGTTTCAGATCACAACACAAACTGAAACATTTTTATTTGGTGTAGCACTAGTAAGTTCTGCTTTTTTTTGGTGTTCACACTGGCATCTTAGAGCATAAAACTGACCAAAGGATACAACAGAAGACGTGTGTAAAAGATCACAACTTGTTTGGTTTGGTTCATTTGGACCCATCCGCTTGTTTGACGTTCACCAAGGTTTGAGTGGTGAACTGCACAATTTAATCAAACTAAACACGCCAAGTGTGAACACAACCTTAATCTAATTACATATTTACAATATAAAACAAGGGGACTTTACGTGTTTACAGAAGAATTTGAACAACTTTGCAATTCCAGCTGGTGCGAGTGATGGTGTCACCTGTGAACTCACCCGGAGCGACCGCCAGCTGTCAGAAGTGCATGTACCAGTGTGGCCTGTTGCAGCAGCTGTGCACCATCCTCATGGCTACTGGCGTACCCGCCGATATCCTCACGGAGGTAATCACTTTTATTGTTAACCTGCCTGAATGATTGATGCCTACCACACGATTTTACACAGAAACATCTGCTACTTTAACTTTCAAATGGCTCTGTTTCTTTTTTTTTTTTTTTTTTTTTTTTTTTTTTACTTTACAGACCATAAACACAGTTTCAGAGGTTATCAGGGGATCACAGATCAACCAGGACTACTTTGCTTCTGTCAATGCACCTTCAAACCCACCAAGGTAATCTGTTCACCAAAGTATAAACTCTTCCAAACTGAACTGGAATAAACTTAATGAGTGAGCTCTCTTTCTCATGTCTCCGTAGACCAGCCATTGTTGTGCTCCTCATGTCCATGGTAAACGAGAGACAACCGTTTGTGCTTCGCTGTGCAGTCCTTTACTGTTTCCAGTGTTTTCTATACAAAAACCAGAAGGGCCAGGGGGAGATAGTGGCTACACTGCTTCCCTCTACCATAGATGGTAAGTTGTAATCACTTTCTCTTACAATTATTTTCCTTTTTTTTTTTTTTTTTTACATTTAAAAAAAAATTGAAATATATCACTTTTTTTCCCAGCCAATTCCATTTCGGCAGGCCAGCTGCTGTGCGGAGGCCTCTTCTCCGCGGACTCTCTTTCCAACTGGTGTGCTGCGGTGGCCTTGGCTCATGCCCTGCAGGACAACCTCACTCAGAAGGAGCAGCTGCTGAGGGTCCAGCTTGCCACCAGCCTGGGCAAACCCCCCGTCTCCCTGCTGCAGCAGTGCACCAACATCCTGTCTCAGGTAAGACATGACACTTATGCTGATGGTTTTACTAATATGTTTTGTGTGTCTTGGTAGCATAGATTTAAGTCAAAACAGGAGGATTTATCTTTTTGACAAAAATACATACTAACTTGTAGACCACAGTGAAGAGAACGGTGTCACATTATTCTGGTTTTTCAGGGTGATAAGATCGTCCGGCGGGTAAGTAAAGTGGATGTAGTGTGTGTGTTTGGGTGGCACCTGTACTGGTTGTTTTGGCTTGGCAAGCATAGTAGTGGTCTTGGTGGCCCACATGACGGTGGTTCTTGCTTCCCTTTAACCCTTTTAGTACCCTGGCTTGTCCCTAACGTAAGGCTACAACCCAGTTCTTCCTAATTACAGTGGCAAACAGGTGACCACCTCACGAATATGAACGCTCTGGTTGTTCTTTACTGTGTTCGCAAGGGGAGTGTGCAAAGGACACAAGTGGGCACAAAAGAGAAGTTCAGAGAAGAGACAACTGTTTTTGTTTTTTTGTTCTTCTGTCTCAGCCAATGTCATCCTAACACCTGCTTAAAGCTTTGCTCCTGGACGGTTGCTGTGCTTTAGCTAATTTTGTGTCTTTCGACTGGTGGTGGGGGGCGTGGGGATTCAACATGGAGAAAATTTATTTATTTGTTTATTTAATTTTTTTCCCATGCCTGTGAAGAAACGCTACCCCATTATTCTGCTCTTATGGAAACGGGCACAACTAAAATGAAGACTACCAGACTTTGAAACGTCAGTGCCGGTGTCCAAAATCTGTCTGAAAACACAAGTCTATTTTCATCAATGCCTCTAAACGCAGTAAACGATCAAATTCCAGTTCTTCATCATCTTCAGAAATGATGCGAAAGAATATCTTGTATTCCAGTAGCTTCGAAGGAAAAGAATGTTTTCTTTGTAGTTGTGCTCAATCCCAGGTCGGTGGATGCAAACTCGGTGCAAGCGTGTGGATAAAAAGTTTCAATATGAATTCTGATATATTGCTCATGTAGCATGGCTGTGCATGTATGTAGTTTTCATTGATCTAGGATAAAAAAGAAGTCTTGAGTAATATGAGTCACATAAGTTGAAAAAAATGGATTTATTCAGATGGTGTGAGGCCTGGTTGTCTTCTTTGAGGTCTTCCTGAGCATTTTAGTTGTGAGTTGTGGGGCTGTTTTTTTTTTTTTTTTTTTTTCTCCGCTGCTGTCTTGGTAAGGGATGCTGATTCTTCAGGACAATGCTGTGGCTGTGTGGGGGGGTTGCCACTAATCCCAAAAAATGCTTAAGCAGGTGGCAAGTGTCAAAACAACAGCCATATGAATGCTGGTATGAAGGTGTGCTTACCAGATGTTTGCGTTTATAAGATGTTTCTCACTTTCACCTGTCAGTGTTTTGATATTGTGGCTGATTGGTTTTATATGAGCAAACATACCCTGCTAGTTAAACTTCTAACTGTTAGTGGAGAGTAAGTGGCTGACATTTATGCTCTTTGTGTCTACGCCTTCATCTCCCCAACAGTCTATTATTTTTATGGATATCCTGAAATGATCACGTTTGTCTGTGCACACACTCTGATGTTACTGTTGCATTAGAGAATTTCTGCTGACATGGTTACTGCACGTATTAATATAAATTTTGCCTCCTTTTATTTTGACATTTAGTTTATACTTCTTTCTGAGTTGCATTGATCAAAAATCCACTAAGGAAGACGGCGGTGAACAGATGGCTGAAAGATGGTCAGGCTTCTGATTAGGTTGACTTTTGGTCACTCTGCAGGTGTTGATAACTCTGTTTGTGGTTCATGTCAAGTGCATTTCTGCTCCACTTCTGCTGCCAGCATTTGACTGCTTTCCAGCCTCTGATCTAAAGCTCATATACAAGGGGGAAAAAAAATACTTAAAAAAAAAAAAAATCTCTTATCTGGTCTTACCAAGTCTTAAAGTTGGGTAAATGCGGTGCTAGACCAAACGCAGAAGTGGAGTTACGTCCAGTAACTACTTCTGTCTTCCAGAGTAAAAGTCTGTTAACTTCAGCAGTACGATGGGATGGAGTCATGTGTTTGACAACAGTTTCTGATTACTCTCCATTGTCTGGGACAGTTAGGTTTGTTTACTTTTAATCAGACCGCAGACGGTGAGACTGACTGAGCCGCTAGGAGGCTTGCAGACCAGTGACAGTTCACCACTCTCATCAGTTTTTTCTTCAAGTTGCAGCGCTCAGTTTCAGAGGCTCCTTGTGAGATTTTACTGTTGTAAACACGTCTTGATAGTTTTTCGAAGGTTTTTTCTTGTATTTTTTTATTAATTGTTTTAATTGTATTGTTTATTTTTTTAACCAATAGGCTTATATGTTAGATCTTTTGATTTAAGAAAATCTTCCTTTTTTTTTTTTTTTTTTTTAAATCAAGTTATAAAGATGGGAATTTAATTTTATTATGGTTCTCTTACACAAATGATTTCAAGGAGTCCAAAGTGTGAGCTGTCTGTCAGCAGTTGTTTACCAACACCCAACTTTTTGCTCATTTGATACACGTGTTCATTTCCTGTCTTTTGTTTTCCTCCTCATTTTTGCATTGCGTCACATTTGGAGACAAAAGCTGAAAAGGTGATTTATACCAGTATGAATTGATTATAAGTCTCCCCTACCTTTTTATTGCTCATATTTCCACGTTTTCTTCTTTTCATCTACTGTTTGACCACAGTCAAGAGGCTCATCCCTCATGTTAAAGCATGCAATGCATCAGCTGAATAGAAGCTTGAAGCTGTACTTTAGGCTTGACTTCAACTTGCACATCCTCCTCATTGTTTATTCCAGCTCCATGAAAATCCCACATTTTTTCCCTACAACTGATTGAGAGAAAGCAGCTACCTTATTTAACTTATTCTAGAAGGGAAAAAATACAGTTTATTACAAACATGTAATGTCTTTCTCAAAGTTGTTTTCATGGACATACTTTTTTTTTTTTTTTTAAATCTTATAATTTACATTTCAGTTTCTTTTGTCACCCCCCCCCCCAAAAAAAACCCAAACAAGCACAATGGATTTGCTGTGCATGCGCTGAAATCTGCAAATATCACACTTTTATCATGCTTTTGAGTTGATAGTTATCAGTCACTTATAGAATAAGAATTAGAAACCATGAAACACTTAATAAACTTGTGGCATGTTTAGTAACAATGGAAGAAAGAGTAATGTCTTATTATTGCATGCTCTTTGTCATGATTTACTTACCAAGGCTGCATTAACTACTAATTATTGTTGTATTATCAAGTCTTAAATTCATTTGGGAGAATAATTTGAAATTGAAATTTGAAATCTTCATCCCTTGTAAATAGGTAAATTATTATACTTTTGTATTCACATTTTGTCATTTTCATGCTTTTGAAAATCAATCGGCATTTATTCTTAAGCCTCAAGTGTTTGACTAAATTGGCTAATGCTTTAGAAATACAGCCATGTCTTAGAAAGTAATCAAAGTAAGTAAACAAAATAGTATTCAAATTGAGTTTTATTGCCATTTCTTAATCTAATATTTCTGTTTAGGAGTTTATTTTGTTACACTGCTTTGAAGAACCTATTTTGAACTCCTCTCTGATGAAACTGTTTGCTGTCTGGCCTTGAGGGAAAAGTGAATAGTATTAATTCTGTTATTAACATTATTATCATCACATGCAAATCTTAGGGGTCTAAACTGTTTTTTTTTTTTTCTGCTCAGAAGCACTTTTTAGAAGCACTTAAAGGGTGTGTTTATTTTTACTGTCACTAACTCTCATAAAGCACTTTAAAAAAAATTGTTTTATGTCTCCATAGGGCAGTAAAGTACAGACCAGGGTGGGCCTCCTCATGCTGCTGTGTACGTGGATCAGTAACTGTCCAATTGCAGTCACCCACTTTCTGCACAATCAGGATAATGTTCCCTTTGTATCCTTCAAGCTGTTTCCCAACAGCCTGCCAGTTTCTTCACAGTAGATGTCTGCAACTACATTCTAGCTTCACTTTTCACTTTGCTTCCTTCTTTGTATTTTAATTGGTAATTTCTTCAAACCACGCTGTTGCAATACCATTTCTGACCACATGGGGAGTCCGTACAGGGCAAGTACGAGTCGGGTAACATACATACTCCACTCTGAGGTTCAAAGGACTGTTGATTGAGTCCTTAACCCTGTGACTCTTGTAGCTGACCGCTCAGATCTCTGAGAACTTGGGTGAAGATGAAAGGCTGGTGCAGGGCCTGTGCGCACTGCTGCTTGGTATCTGCATCTATTATAATGACAACTCGCTGGAAAACTGCACCAAGTAAGTGCCCTTGAGTCAGTTCAGTATGTCCGTGATCTAACGTGTTCTACTTTTAATGTTGGCGACTGATTGGTTAAAAGTAGTGTTTAAGCATGCCAGAAATAGATGGTTCAGCTGCACATTTGTGGCCGTGACAGTGCTGTGTTTGGTTCCTGGATGGTTTCCATGTCCTCTACAGAGAGAAACTCAAACAACTGATTGAGAAACGCATTGGAAAGGAAAACTTCGTAGAGAAGCTCGGCTTTATTACAAAGCATGAACTTTACTCACGGGCGGCCCTGAAGCCACAACCTGTCTTCCAGTCTCCAGAGCAGATGCTCTTCGACCACGAGTTCACCAAGCTGGTCAAAGAACTGGAGGGTCAGAGAAGGGCTTGTCCTGAAATTCTCTCTTCAGCTTTCTTTTTTTTTTTTTTTTAAAGCTGGTTAAACATGACAGTACTCTCTCTCCCTGCTGTACACAGGTGTAATAACCAAAGCAATTCACAAATCCAGTGAGGAGGACCAGAAGGAAGAGGAGGTGAAGAAGACATTGGAGCAACATGACAATATTGTAACTCAGTACAAAGAGCTGATCAGAGAGCAGGTACATAGACTCTTCATATTGATACACTACATAAGTGCCATTTTAAGTTCCTAATAGTGTTGGTATAACTATGTGTGATCTTCAGGATGCTCAGATCCAGGAGCTGAAAGAGAAAGTGGCATCGATGACTACTCAGAACGAACAGATGCAGGCTACAATCACCCAGCAGCTGTCCCAGATCCAGCAGCACAAAGACCAATACAACATATTAAAGTTGAGACTAGGTGGGTTCTCTGGACCAACACACATTTATGTCAGATACATGACAATTAGAGTTTATGTTTGAATATATTAATCCTGACTGACATTTTTCAAATCCCAAAAGTCTGTACTAGGAAGCAGGATCAATGAGCTGGCAAGTTTCAACTCTGAGTTTCATGAAACTGCTTTAAAGCTCGCCTATATAGCAGTACCAGTTCTGACCACAGGAGGGCATATAGATGTGGTGTGGTGACAAAAGGACCGTCGACAATACTGTGCCAACCAAGTGGGGTCAGTTTAGCAGTCTTATAATACAAGTCCCTATGCTCGGGAGGTGACACATGAGATAGCTTGTAATATGCTGCCCCCATGTGGTCAGAACTGGTATTTTCACACAGTGTAGCTTTAACAGCTTACCAGGGTGTAAGGCAAGTTACCATGGAAACGGAGCAAATAAGAGGTCCCTACATGTAAAAGCACCACCGCCTGAGTATTTTGTTAAAATGAAAAATGCAATCGAGTGTAAACATAATTTACAAGTTTGGGTTTGTAAGTAAGGTTTCCATGAGTCCCTTGTAAGTGCACATAGCACTTTCATCACGGGACATTTTTGTCAATATTTTTGTCTCTGTTGTATGTATGACCCTGAGACAGAACTGCGTGACATTTTTGTTCTGGTTCTGGTCCACCTCGGCTGTCGGTAACGGAGGGGGGAACAACTGTGTGTGAGCGAGTGAGCGAGCGTCGCAGAACTTGTTACTCTTACTGCCACTCAGCGGATGGCGCCAGCCGACATGCCGTGTGTATCCACACGCTGAAATTCATTGTGTGAACTTTCAAAGGGCAACACCAGCGGCTCTAATGAGAGAAGGCTTTTCTTTTTTGTCACACTGTATGTAGTTAGTGTTGCAGCAAATGACACGTGCCAAACCGCATGAAAATGTGAAAAAACTACTGTGTACTAAATCCATCTAATATACACTAAATACACACTCTGCATAAAAAATGTTGAAGCGCTGTCTTCAAACCGTTATCTCCCCAGTTACATTTATTTTCTCAGTGCGAAGCTATTTTGCTAAACATTACATTTATGTGATTCTTTATAAGGAAATAAGTGAATTTGCCAGAATTGTGTGGTTGTACCGTGTTAATCGATATGCATCTCCAACTCATTATCACAGATAAACGGTGAAGAAGTCATACTGGCTCGTGCAATCAGTTTCCATTTTAAAGTAAAGAGATTAAATTGCACTGAAGTCTCTTCAGTTGCTCATTTCTATATTAGATTATTACTGTGTGTAATCATACTGGAAAGATTTAAATGCCAAGTAAAGCATTAACGTGGCAGGTCAGGATTATCAAATGGAAATGTTAAAGGCAACCCGCTCCCAAATGATCAAAATAAATCTTTTGTCTGATATGACTTATTTAATCTACTTTATTTGATTTGTGTGATTAGGTTAGATTGCAATCATTCCTCAGTGCTTCTGAGGGAACATGAAGTTTTATGTTACTCTAGTTGTGAAACTCTAACTGATCTCATGAGTTTGTGTTTGTCCACAGGTAAGGAGAGCCAGAGTCAGTCTAACAACCAGGGAGACGGCTCTCAGGTGAACGGCCTGCAGACGGAGGAGCTTTCCCAGCTGAGAGAGGAGTTGGAGGAGCTCCAAAAGCAACACACACTACTTCAGACGCAGCTCACGGACAAAGATGCACAGATCAACACCTTGGTTAGTAAATATGGATGTGTGTGAGTGACATTCTACTGGTTGATTTATTTCAGGGATTTACCGTAAATGTTTTTATTAAATTAAAACTGTGCTGGCAGATGGGTTCTGGTTTATTGGTACGCAGGGTGCTTTCCAAGGCTTTCTGTTGCCCGATAAACAGCTACTGTTTCCACAGAAATTATATTTATTTATTTTTTTGCCCTGGTCATACTTTTGATAACTAAATAAAACATTAAGTATTGAGTTGTGGTAGCAACCGGACAACATTACAGCAGTATCTGTTCACTGTGGTTTTCAGTCTTGCCAGCAATATTTAAATCAACAACAACAACAAAAAACCGTTATTTCATCCTGTAAATGTTTGTGTTCAAGATAATCTTTGACGGATGTTTTTATTGTGTTCTAACCACAGAAGACGGCAGAGAGCCCGGCAGCGGGATCAGACAACACAGAGCTGGTCCAGGTGAGTCTTTTTTTTTTTTCTTGTCTCGTCTCCAAAAAGGAATAAGAAAAAAAGAAACATCCGGCTCTCAGGAATATTTAGAAAAAATGTTTGTTGGATGACTTCAGTATTTGCGTGTATACAATTACATCAGTTTAGGATCTGATTGACAACAATGATTCTCATATGTGCGCACGTTAATATTTGGAGTGGAGTGGATTTTCTTGGCTCAACGAGAGTCTGTACATCCCACGTTTCCTTTCCACAAAGAAAATTTTAACAACTGTAATGTCTCACGTGGAGCCTTTGAGACTAAAGTAATAACAGAAAGCTACAAGACCGATTCTCTCAGGTCCCAACTTTTGAGGCTATTGTTTGCAGCCCAGTACGACATAATAAACTACCTAATCCATCACAACCGGGAGCATACAGAGTAATTTCCTTTTGTTGACTTATCCCGGCAGCAGTTTCGATAGTGAGCCAGATGTAGTTACTGGATGTAACTCCAGTTCTACAAACCCCCCCTTAAGCACTGAAGGGAAAGGATTTAATTTGCTTGTTGCAGAGGTTTTACCCACATTTTAAAGAAATCTACACATGCAACTTCAAGTAAAAAAAAAAAAAAAATGTAATTAATAATCAATACATGTTTCAAGCATAATGGTTTGTCTTTTCTTATAGTCAGAGAAAGCCTTTAAAGTTTCTCTTTCCATGACAGAAGTATTTTTTAAAATGGCCAACAAATATATAACTTATTTTCTGAAAGTTCGCCACTGTGTGTATTAAAAACACTCGTGACATGTATGGATGCTCGTTTTGACTCAAATCCCTGACAATAAAAATGTCCATTAAATATCCACAGTGGTGCGTGAAAAAGTAAGTGAACCCATGGAGTTGATAGCTGATTAAACCTCCTCTGCCAACAGTGACTTCAAGCAATCACGTTTGGTAGCCCAGGATCAAACCTGCACAGCATTTAGGGGCATTTGTATTTATTTTTTAACCATTTCTCATCTACTGCTTCAGCTCAGACACATTTGTTTGGCGTGTGAGGCTCTTCGGAGGACATTACACAGCATTTATGTGAGGTAAAAGGTCTAGCTTCAAACTAGGCCTTTTTCTGAAGCCATTCAGTGATGTATTTACTTTGATGTTTAGGGTCGCTGTCGTCCCGCTTCACCCAACTTCTACTAACTTTTAGCTGGCAGACTGTCAGCTTGACAATATTGTGTGGGATTTTTTTGGAAAACTTTTTGAGGATGGCAATTGATACGGGCTCTACAGCAGTGAAGAAAGGAGAAATCCCTTGGCAATTGAGATGATATTTCAATGTTTATAAGCTGGGTCCCCTTAAGTGCCATATAGAGCTGAGTATTCTTTTCAGACGGTTCAACTTTTGATTCATCAGTTCACAAAACATTTTCCCAGATGACATTTCAGATCTCCAGGGGCTCTCTGGTAAACTCAGGTGTGTAATCATTTTTGAGAGCTGTGGCTTCCTGTTGTATGCTGTTGTATTTGGTAGACCCGTGATCAGAGGTTCCTGAAACGGATGACTGCAGTTACTTTTAGTTTAAGTAATTAGTCTGCGGGGATCACTGTGAATGTTTACCAGTTAATACCATGGGCTTTGCAAACTTATTTCTGAGCCAACACGTCAGGATCTGGTTACATTAATGAATGTTTCTTAGTTGCTCTTAATTTAATTCTTTACTTTTTACTTTTATTTATTTGTCTTTGCTCTACAAAGAAAAAGTGAATGATTTTTTTTTTTTGTTTTGTTTTATTTTGTAATTTGTTGCAGGAGATGAAGAATTTAAAAAGTCAGGTTCAGTCACAGTTGGCAGAAATCAGCCAACTTAAGGCCGAGAGACAGGAGATGCTCAGAAAACTTGAAGCTGGGGTAAAAACAATCAACCACAACATTAGTTTCCATTTCTATTCTCAAAAAATGCTTTAATTAATTAATCTGTTTTACTTTTTTTAATCTCAGTCCTCTGATCCAGTCTCAGCCAGTGACGGCTCATTAGACGCCACGAAAATGGCAGAACTTGAGAAGCGACTTGCAGTACAGACATCTGAGACAGAGAAGCTGAAGGTGTGCAAATCATCTTTTCTTTTTTTTTTTTGTTACATCAGCTGACTTGGACATCTCTAAAAGGGATGTTTTATGCATGATTGTCATCATCCATACTAATAAACACTGTCTCCTGGGCTGAAGGAGGGCCGGGCAGAGCTGGAGCAGCAGCTGGCTTCAGCCACGAGCACGGTGGCCATCCTGCAGACGGAGAAGGCAAAGCTGCAAACTGAGGTCCAAGAGTCCAAGAAGGAGCAGGATGACCTGCTGATGCTGCTGGCAGACCAGGACCAGAAGATCTACAACCTCAAACAGAGACTCAAAGACCTGGGAGAGACGGTAAAACAAACCAAACTGTTTCTGACTTTAGTTTCGTGAAGCTAAAAACCTCACTTATGAAAACGAGTGCATTAGTTCCACAGTTATAATTTACAGTTTCAGCACTGTGTTCCACCACAACAGACTTGGTGAGGAAAAAAGTTGAAGTGTGGACTTCAACATTTAAAAATGTTCATTTCAATGACCAACATTTTCAAATGTTCTGCTCTACTCAACCGAGTTCAATCCCATCCATCCATTAAATTAAATAGAAATGAATCCCTTCAGTAATTTTAGTTAATTTTTTGTTTATTATTTTTGGTAATTTATTTAGTTTAATTCTTTTTTCCCTTTTTACTTGTTCCTTCTCAATTTTTTTGTATTTATTGTTAAGTTTTGACCTTTTTATATTAAAATATATTTATGCATATCGGGTAGAACGACTCGCCACATGGGAGTCACATCCGCCAACATCACTCATCAGCTAATACACGGAGATGCTCAGAATCATCTGTGTTTTTCTAGCAGTCCTCAGATGTATTTGAGCCACAACATCAAATAATGTCAACCTGCTCTTGTTCTCCCAACCTCGTCTGTTGGTATGCATGTGAATTCCCACTGAAACGGGCCACGTTTTCTGTGATCACTGACGGTGCAACCAGGAACTAGGCTCTAACAACAGCTGACGATCTGAATCGGGTTCAGCAGCACAGAAAATTTAAAGAGAGCTTGTGCCTAACTGCAGTAGCATTTTGAGATGTTCAAATGATACCTTTCCAGGCGTGAAAGTATATAAATATTTCCTTGTTGTCAGACAAAAGCACAGCACGGCGCCGTTGTTTGTGGCGTCTAATCTTTGTTCATTCACAGTGTTGGTAGGTTAGTTACAAGTCCCGCTCCTTGCACAGATCACTCAGCTTCGTTTCATCTGTTTGCTTTAGTTAGACTGTGACACTTTCCTTACAGGTGGAAGATGAAGATGACATTGACGCCAGGGACCAGACAGACGACGACGACGAGGATGAAGATGAGGACTAGCTGGAAACACTGGATGAAAAAAAAAAAAAAAAAAACAGAGGGAGAGAGATCTGAGTTTTTCTGCCAGGAGGCCAGGAAAGACTGAGACACACCTGAGAGACTGAAAAATAGGACTACAATACGTCAAAACAGTTTCCGCTCCCAGTTGCCACGCTGTCTTCGTTTGTTGACGCTGTCACATCACTTGTGCGTGTTTAGTTTTTTGAACTTTTTTTTTTTGGTTCTTTGTTCAAGCTGACATTCTTTCCAGCAGTTCAGTTGAACTTGTCAGTGCATTCATCTCTGCCAGGTCTCCCATCAGTTTCATGGTAGACTTCACGTGTTTATTGTAACGTCACGTAGACTCTAATCACAAAAGAGAAGCTAGGAGGATTTTAACACACGAGTCATCAGAAAAATACTGAGGGGAGGATTTAAAAAAGTAGCCCACCGCAGCTACAAACAGATGTGGTATAAGTGCTATCACTAACGAGCTCCTCGGGCTGCTGCTTTCCCCCATTCTGCACCACCGATTGCACCAGAAACATCCACCTGCCGCATTACGTCCACCTGCAACGTGTCGCTGTGCTTCACTCCGGATTTGTCTGCCTTCACAGTCAGTATGAGGTTAGCTGCACAGCATGAAACACTCAGACCTGACGGCTCAACCCAGCCGCTCTGCGATATGCTGCAAAACACTCGACAAAAAACGTGTAAAGACACAAATTTACATATTTTTGCAACTTTTGGATCAGTATTGGCATCCAGCTTCTGTATGATATAGTGTAACTTATCAATTTAAGAGCCACCTTGAAATGAATAAAGACTCTATCTGTATGCCGTATGGAGAAATATTTGTTGATAAATTAAATTTTACTAAATCCACTAGTAAGCTTGTCTGTTTTCTTTCGTTGACACGGCACCTGTGACGAATATTAGCTCATTTTAACTTTGTAATGTGATTTACAACTGTGTTTAAACTATTTAACTATTCAGTATACATTGCATATACATTCTTTTTTTAAGCAGCTTACAGGAGTTGGGCTATACTTTAAAAAAAGCCTTTTTGTACACATTTGGTGCTAAATAAACTTTAAATGACAGAAGACGAGTAGATCTGCTAAAGAAGACCGAGGAAACCTATACGATTCCAGGAGAGGCCGTGTTCTTGGAAGAGATGATTTCAAGCAAATCTTGAAGTTAGATGGCATTTACTTGCACTTCAGTAGAACCAGGACCGTCTGCACCATCTGCAGGGCTTCCAGCATGCATGCTGGGACAGCTGCTAGGAAGGCGTTGCATATGCGAGAGAGAACTGTGGACTTTCCTAGGACCTGGGCGGCGTTCCTGTGCCAGACCTGGACTGTTTTAAGAGGTGAAGCTAAGTTACTGAGAGTCAGAGAAGGAAAACTGGTCAGCAGTCATGCCATCTAGATGTCTGTTTATTTCTCATTTTGTAGGTGAGATGGTGTAAGAGGTTATTTTTATGGTGGCATGTTGGCAACTATTTTAACCAAGAGCCACTTGATTGGAAAGTTTTTTTTTTTTGTTTTTTTTTGCCCCCCCCCCCAATCTTGCCATTAGAGAATGTTATTCTGCACAGTATTATAGTGAAATAATTGTCAGTGTTGCGTGAAGTCATGCCTTTATAAATTCTCCTGTAATTGCCAAGTTTTGTCACTTGAAGGCGACAAACACCCTGAGATGAACTGTACCAGAACCCTCATACAACGTGATGCCCTGGATCATCTTCATAATAATTCAAACATTTAAAACGGTAGAAGGGAGCTATTACATTTAAAACCCAGAAAATAAATTAGGCATTTTCAAAACGGACATAGGAGGCCATTATTGAGATTTAATGTGATGTTGCGCTTTGGAAATGCAAATTCCTAAACAAATTAGGTGATGAATCTTTTGATTATACTCCGTCCTAACCTCTGAACATATACCACAGATAAATACGGCATAGAGAGAACTTTTTACTTTGCTATATGAAGAGCATGGTTTAATTTGTGTGAATGAATCATGTTTTACAGAAAAGTAATGCTGCTTCTTTTTTTCAGCCTGTAAAGTACATTTAAGGTCACAATAATCAGCTCCCTATATTTATAATTAAGTATTTATAGTTTATTTGCTTCTTAAATGACAATTATAATATTGAATTGGGGTAAATTAGGATATTTTGCTGATGTGCTCAGTCGGAACAGACGCCAAATGCCAAATGTTGGGAAAAAAAAAAAAATGCCAAGGCCAAAAACCCTGCTTTTGATCAGGAATCAAAAGAGTAGCTTTTGTGACATTCAGCCGACTCTTATCTAAGTTCCTCACTGAGTTGTCACTACTAACACAAATCCTGTGGTTTTCAGAGGGTAGGCAGTAAACTCTGATTCTCAGCAGGAGTGAGATCTGGGCTCGGAGAGTAAGTCCAGGACCTTGATTTTAAGTGTTTGTGTAATTTAGATGTGTGTTTTTCGTCATTGGCTTGTTGGAAGATCCACTGGTGACCTACGGCTAGACTCGGCAGGTTTCTTTACCTTATTCCTCAGGATTTCAGCACAATCCTCTTATTTTCATGATCCCATGCACCCAAATGAAGTTACCTGTTCCTGAAGCAGCAGGACAACCCCACATCATTATGCTCCCACCTCCATGTTTCATTACAGGAACTATGGAGGCCTCTCTCTTCTTTAGCCAAGTAAAGCAGCATCTACAGGCGCAGGCGGCTTCGGTTGAGCCTCATCAGACCAAAGGACAGGCTTCCAAAACTCACCCCCATGTTTCAGATGTTCACGGAGAAACTTGAGACTGGTTTTGTTATGTGAAACCTTTCAGCAACACTTATCTCTACAGACTCTTGTTGATGTCGCTCCCTCTTTTATCTCTAAAGTTTTTTAAAATCTTGCATGTTTGATCACACCCAGGGCTTTTTTTTTTTTTTAAGAGAATTACTTTATTCCAATGATAACAACTGCTGCTTTAGTTTTCTTTTTTCTCTCTTTTCTTTTTTTTGACTGTGGAGTGCATTACCAGGAACAGTAGCTGTCGGACCTTCCTTCAAACAGACAATTCCTTTTTCCATGCACAATTGTTTGTGTACAGAGCTCTGTCTTTGCAAACATGCATTTTGGTTTTTGAGACACTTTCCAGTGCAGCGATCTCCACTCTCACATTCTTTTCTGATGTCTCTCCAAGGTTGCGGGTTCAGCTGTCAAGGTGAGCTTCAGCTCAGCAGTGAGATTTGTTGGCATCGATTCCAGATCTTTTCTCACTTCATCCTGTGCCTGAGCGCTGGAAACTTTCCAGCAACTCTATAATCCTTCAGGAAGGTCTTGTTTGTGTGTCTGAATAGGGGCATTAACATGGTTGAATGTGTTGCCATGTACAATTTTGTAAATAATGCAATCATTGGTACTTCATGTATTTTGGGGAAATGTTTCATCCTTCATTTGGGGGGAATAAAAACGTCCTTAAAGGAGACATATTATGTCCCTTTTTTCAGACACTGACACACTTTAACCTTTCCAGGTTTTACCCCCACCTCTTCCTATAATGAGCCGGGATAGGTTTCCTGAGGTCTAAATGAAATGTCTGTGACTTTGGTCAAAACATCCATTCCTACTATATTTTAAAAGCTCTGGTCAAAGGAGATGGTTTAAGGAAGTTGGATATTCCATCCACTCTTCATCAGGGTGTATTTCTTTTTAAAATGCCTGTTATAAATACACACTACCCACTTCTGAGGTACAGAAAAGCACGTTTTGGATTTGGGGTGAGATAATCATAGAGAGGTAGGATATATTTTATCCAATCTGGTTCTGTGACGTCACCACAGACTGTATAAAAAGAACAGGACAAATCCTCTGTGACATCTGTTTTTTTTTTTAGTCAGTTTGAATAAATTTTTTGTTTAGATCAAATTAAAGTCAAATTATCTTTAAAATAAATGATTATGCTCAGTTAGGTTAAGGAACAAACACTTTCTGTTGAAGCCAGCCCCTAGTGGTCGTTCAAGGAACTGAACTTCTGTATTTGCCTCAGAGAAAAACTGGATTTATCCTCATAAATGTCACAAAAGACACTTTGTCAGATTCAGGGTTGTTTTATATGTCAGCCCCCCCCCATCCGTAGTCACATAAATTAAAAACATATATCCTTTGAATCAAAGAGATATGTGCCCTTTTGCTGTAACTAAGGAGTCAAAATTTACAGGAATGAAAAGTCTAGTTGAGCTGAAGTTAAAATGATGACAATACTCGAGTACAGACCACAGTGGTTCCCATAAGTGTTGGGAAAGTGGCCACCAGAGCGGACCCTGTCCAGGGTGAGGTCCAGCCCGAGTACCGGCTCATTGTTGAGTAGTGTTTAAATATAACACGTTTCCTCTGCAAGCTGGAGTTTACAGCACTTAATCTTATTAATTTTAAATCAAGTTTTACTGATGCCACACGCTTGCCTCGCCCCTCCCTCCTCTTCCCGTCGCATCCTGTCCCTGCTCGCATCTCTCCTCATCCAACGCCCTCTTCCTCGTCCGATCCTTGTTTTCTTTCTCTTTTCCCTCTTTTCTTTTTATTCTCCGCGGTGGATACAGTCTGCAGAGGAGGGAGTCGTCTTCCCTAAAGTGTTTTTTTTTTTTTCTTCTTCTTTCTTTCCTAACCACCTCTGTGATCGTCAAGGTTAAGCCGTGCATCATGACGTTTCCAGGGATCACCATGCCATCACCACCGGTGATATAACACTCCTCGCTGCAGCAGCTCCAGTCCTCCTCCGGGGAAACCCGCCACCTGCCGCCGCCTCGCCCTGCGCCACATGACCGTCTCAAAGGTGAGCGCTCTCCGGCCTTTACTTCGTTTTCTTTTCTTTTTTTAATGTTTCAGTTTACAGATGTGGGTTTTATTTTCTGCTCTAAACGGCCTCATTGGTGAACTGGACTGTATTTGTTCACGTTTCGCAGCGCGGTTCGGAGTTTCAGCTCCGGCCACGAGGCTGCGAGCCTTCCCCCGCGGGAGCGGACGCTCCAACACACGGCTCCTCTCTGGGTTTCACGGGGGGTTTTATATGTTTTTAAAACTCCAGCGTCGTGGGGAGTTCAAACTATTTCATATACTCATTTTTTTCCGTATTAGAAACCAGGTAAGATATGTAAATGTAAAGTTCAAATTCAAGTTGGTGAGCGTAACAAACCTGGTTAGGTGACTTAATTGTTTGAGATTACAGCTGTGCAGGTATGATGGCATATTAAGGCTATTTCATGGTGGGAAGAGGGAAAACTTTCCATGAAAAAACGCATCATTTCAGATAAAGTTAAATGTGTTTACTGCGCCTCAGCAGGTGGAGGTGCTGTTGTGTTTATTTCCCCATAGTCACCAAAAGGTGAGACAGGTGTTGAACTCTTGTCTCACCTTTTCTCACATATTTAAAAGTCCCAGGCTGACCTTGAATACTGAACTGTTGTCCAGTTATCCTGTTGCTCATACGACAACTCCTTGGTTTCTGAGATGTTAAACTCTTATGAAATCTTTGTAAATCTGCGGACCAGGTTACCGGTTACCTGCTGGTTGATGGGTCAGAGCTGCGGAGGCACCTGGACCATATCTTCTGCATACCTAAAAAGAGTAAATCCTTCACGGTTACAAAAGATGCCGTCAAGTGTCTGCAGAGAGGAGAATGGGCATTAATTCAAAACCAATTCACTCGATTTAAAGTCAATCAAAAACGCCTGTTGTCACCCGTCGCATAAAAAGCGTTTAAACCACAAAATCGGAGCGTGGTGGACCTGAAAATCTAAAAGAGGCTGCAGCTGGGTGGCTCTGTGTTGAAAGCTGAAGAGAAGCCTACGAATGAACTGGTGTTTGACAGTATCACACTTTAAAACCATCCACACCACATTTTGCATTATAGGTAAACTGTAGGGGTTTGATCTGACAGCATGTCGGATTAAAGGCTATCAAAGCCATTTTCCATACAATTTATTTAAAGAGAGGTCATGTGCGCTGATCTGTGGTCCTTTTTAGGGTTTGGTTTGTGTCTTTTTTTGGGGACTGTGGTGGATTTGTTCCATGATTGGTGAGACACTCAGTCAAGATGTTTTTGAATCATTTGAGGCAAAAAAAACAAAAAAAACAATCCTCATAGCTTATTAGAGCAGTCTTTGAGCACCCTGAGGTGATAACACAGCAGTTACAGGTGGTTGATGTGCTGCTGGCTTCAACGCAGGTGAGGAAGATGTTTGTGTTGCTCTGCAAAGGTGGTGAGATCTGGGCAGTTGATTTCTGCTGGAAAGCTAATTTGTCAGTACCCACCATCCAACTTTGATGCTCTAAAGAAACTGTTGTTGGGTTAGAAGCATGAGTTGCTGCCAGATTCAAAGAAATTGATTTTCTCCTCAAATCTCACCTAAATGTGGAGGAGCAATATTGTTTTGAACCAACATTCAGTCTTTCTATCCAGCTTGAAAACGACGACGAACTTGTAGTAGCAGGAAATACAAAGGAGACGAAGAGAAATCAACCGTTCAGACCAGTCACAGTTGATGCGGTCCACTTCAGCGTGACGTGTTGTAATCCGTACGGTATCGGCTTCCCCGCTACAACGTAGACACGCATTTGTTTTGATGTTGAATCATAGACCAGGCTGTAGTTTTTCACCCTACACAGTAGCCAACATAGTCACGTGCTCATGTGATGCCATATTCATCATTTTCTTTTTGTACAATTTGACAGTTTTCTGAGGCCTTTAATAAAATGTAATTGACATAATTTGCCAAAGTGACCACAGTGATAAAGTACAACACCCCCCCATTTCAGCCATGTCTTTACACCTCTGTTTTATAGCAGCCGAAACTTTAGGTGGATGAGTTGGATACCAGACTCCACCTATTTTAGGGGCTGAGCCTTTTGTTTGTGTATAACTGTGCCATAGTGTGCAAAAACTAGCACTAACCCGTAAAATAAACGGCAAAAGCTAAGCTTGGCCCTCTTCACGAACCTTGGTACCCTCTGGCCCAGTCACAGCAATTTCTAGTGCTGTAAGTGCCAAAGGCAGTCCAGATCTGTGATCTGTCTGGGATATCTGCCACTAAAATACCACAACACTATAGAACCTAATAGAAGTCAGTGATTTCTGATACACTATATTGCCAAAAGTATTCACTCACCCATCCAAATAATGGGAATCAGGTGTTCCCGTCACTTCCATGGCCACAGGTGTATAACATCAAGCATCAAGGCATGCAGACTGTTTTTACAGCTATTTGTGAAAGAACGGGCCGCTCTCAGGAGCTCAGTGAATCCCAGCGTGGAACTGTGATAGGATGCCACCTGTGCAACAAATCCAGTCGTGAAATTTCCTCACTCCTATATGTTCCAGTCAACTGTCAGCTGTACTATAAGAACATGGAAGTGTTTGGGAATGACAGCAATTCAGCCACAAAGTGGTAGGCCACGTAAACTGACGGAGCGGGACGGCGGATGCTGAGGCTCATAGTGCAACGAGGTCACCAATTTTCTGCAGAGTCGATTGCTGCAGACCTCCAAACTTCATGTGGGTTTCAGATTAGCTCAAGAACAGTGTGGAGAGAACTTCATGGAATGCGTTTCCATGGCCGAGCAGCTGCATCCAAGACATGCATCACCAAGTGAAATGCAAAGTGTCGGATGCAGTCGTGTAAAGCACGCCGCCACTGGACTCTAGAGCAGTGGAGACGAGTTCTCTGGAGCGACGAATGGCGCTTCTTCATCTGGCAATCTGATGGAGGAGTCTGGGTTTGGTCGTTGCAGGATAAGGTACTTGTCTCACTGCATTGTGCCAAGTGTAAAGTTTGGTGGGAGGATTATGGTGTGGGGTTGTTTTTCAGGAGCTGGGCTTGGCCCTTAGTTCCAGTGAAAGGAACTCTGAATGTTTCAACACACCAAGACATTTTGGACAATTCCATGATCCCAATACATTAAGTTGCGTCGATTGTCCAGACAAAACTCCTTTTAACGGGCTACTCGGACAAACCCATGTAGTGGCAACTTGTTTCGCTAAGCATTTGAAGTGCTCGACTGGAAGCGCTGGGGTTTTCAAGTCTTCACTCTCATGGCACAGCCGGGCGGGACACGGTTTGACCTGAGCACGGGCTTCACAATAATCAGGATTCACATGATTCAAGTCAAGTGAATTATGTGGCTCATTATTTTTATTTGTGGCCCAGATTCATTTTTGAAAAATAAATAATTAAATTCCAAACCAGTACGAGCTAGACAAGACACGGGACGAGGCATGAATTTGTTTTTCCCGTTTGTTTTGTAGTATACAAATCCAAGTTTTTTTTTTTTTTCTAGTATAACAATTTATCGTCATTGCGACATTTACTGATAAACCTTTTGGTGAAGCTGTTTATGGACAAACACAATTAATTTCCTCATAAGACTTACTGATTCTAAAAAGACATCGCTCTTTTACCGGAGCTGAGCGGAGACGTCTATCGCCACCCTTCAGCGCTGCTGACGTTCAGTGGAAATTTTGTCAGTTTCCCAACAAGGAAGAGTCTTATCACTCATCATCTGCATGTATTAAAGCGCTCCCGTTTTCCAGGCTTTTCACTCTCACATGTCTGAATATGCCCGATTTGTGAAAGACGACGCTAAGTGTGACAGGGTAGTTGTGAGTGGGTGCTGCACGTTGTCGTCCCACCACTAGATCTGTGGATCTGATGGGGAGACTCCTGCCAACAACAGGACGGGGGGGGGGGTGTCAATATTTGAATGAGTTTGTGGACTTTAAAGACTCGCCTCTGTTAAACTCTGCTCTGTCTGTGGTGAGTCTGTGGTGGACTTTCATGTAAGGTCATAAAACACTGCGCTGTGTTCCTGGCGTGTTATCACGCACGCTGTTAACACATTCCTGAGGTTTCCACTCGTCGTCCAATCTCTGACTTACACAGTTTGCTATGAAGAAGTTCACTTCTTAAGAAGGAGCATTGTTTTTTTGTTTTTTTTTGCCCCCCCCCACACACACAACTGATATCTTTTCAGTTAACTTCCTTTTTTATCTTCTCGGGGCAAAGGCTCGCTGCTGTGTACGTGTGTCAAAGTCCTGCTTGCACTAATAACGGCTGTGAATTGAAGGTGTGTTTTTGAGCAAATATTTCCTTGAAGCTGAGCCCCGGGGAGGCAGACACTCTCTTCTTGAGACGTGACTATCAAGCGGCTGTTGGGAAATATGATAATTGCGAACTAACATGTGATAAAAGCTCTGTTTTAAAATAACATGTAGTCATGTTGTTCAGGAACCTGTGGGTTTTTCCTCTTCCTGTGCTCTGGGAGTGCAATATCTTTCATGTTATGGAATAACAAAATCAGCTTCATGTATGATAATATTTTTAGTAATGAAAAAGCATACTGATAGGAAATGCAATTGCAATCTGCAACTACCTTGAGCACCAATTCATTCATTTTACAAGCAAAAAAAAAATGTTTTTGATCGTAAAACAGGAACCTTTGAGTCTGCTCAGCAGCTGATAGGGAACACTTGATAATATCACGTTATCTTCTGAGACGAAAAAGGAAGACGAGCACAGATTAGAGGCTCTACATATGATCAGTCGAAATAAAACTTGACACTTTCTTGTCTACTGACCATATTTAATCTGCTTGTGAAGGTCTGTTACACCTGCTCAACAGCCCTTCAGATGTTGTTTTTATTTATTCCCCAAATTAAATGTTTTAGTAGTCACGAATCAAGTCATTTTTTTGAAGCTTTTTTCTTACATTTTATGGATACAGTGACAGATAAAGAAGATGATTTATAGACTTTAAAGGGTTTTTTAAGCCACAGCCAGTTACAAAACTACACTACTACTCAGAGTAAATCTGTGATATTGTGCTCAGTGATTTTTTTTGTTTTTTTTTGTTTTAGGTTTGAACATCTCATGGTGGTTGAGACTTTTTGAGAACTGACACCTTAAACCCAGATTGTGGTAGAATTATCCACCCTTCCCATCTTTATTTACTCCCAACCTCTCACCACGCTGCGTGTGCATTTACGTTACATCGGAAGTGGGTAGCGCTACTTCCTGCGGGAGAGGGATGTGGAGTGGTACCGAGTGGCTGACTCCAACACCTAAAACGAGCTGCTGTGGACAGAGCTTTAAAGACATGGTTGAAAAGGATTCTTTTGTCTTTTAATCCATGTGGTATTTTGACCAAAGCATGTCACAGACATTTGATTAAGACCCAAAGGAATTCATGTCAGCCTTTTGGGGAAAAAGCAAGAACACTTCTACTTGATGTAAAAGACTGAGAGGTGTGAACTGATCCTGAAGCTCAGAGAAGAAACGAACGGCTGCTCTTTGCTTTGTTACGACTGTGATGGCTCACGTGGTTTAAATCCATACCGAGGTGAAGAAACCATCACAAGCTTGTACGCATGCATCTACATCCACAATCGGTCAAAGTATTTACAGTGTGCATGGGTATCGCGTGGGTTCATTTTGTGCCAGTTGTGGGCTGGTTTGCTGCTTTGATCAGACTGTTATTTCTCAAACCACCGACTAAATTGTCATTTAAGTAAATACAGGTATTCGGAGCCATCCGTGGAAGATTTTCTTTTCCTTTTCTGATTTTTATTTTTTTCCTTGTGGTTTTTGATTTTTGGTGAAATGTGAAAAACGCAGGCTCACAGACCAGTTGTACATGCGGCACAAAATAAAAAGCATTGACATGCGAAGTGAATGATGCTGAATAACGCTTGTTTTTTAAAAAGTTGACTTGCAAAAAGGCTGTTAGAAGGAGGGATCTTACCAACTGTAGGGAAAGGAAGTAAAAGTGTTTGACATGGTGTCGTTAAATGACGTCACATACATAACCGAACCTCCACAGGTACAAAGCCCCTGGGGGAGTCTGGCTCAGGTTCTTGAGTGTACCACCACTGAGGACCAGTCCTTCATTTAGACACAATAAAGGCCTGTCTCACTGGGATTTCATCGCGATCATGTGCTTTTTCACTTAATCTCTGTCAATAAAACAACCGATTCATATTCCCGGGATTCTTGATTGGAGTCTGCCGTGTAGTTGTGTGGACCAGTATTTGTACTTCTGTAGTTTATCAGCAGGTGCTTGCCATGTTCGGGCCCAGCACCAAAGGGAATAAAAATGTCCAGGCTTGAGCTTTAGGAGTCAGTGCGGTGGTGAACGTGAAAGATGATTACTGATCATGTCCTGACAGGGGTTTGAAAATCCTGAAATGCCCTTACGTAAACGTGGAGTTTACCGTGATCTCTGTTGTTGTTGTTGTTGTTGTTGAGAAGACCAGAACCTTTCCCCAAACAAACCTGGCCTGCGTTTTCTCTTCCGTGGAGGGTTCTTCACAGCGGCGTGCAGGAACAAATGATCTGTTACACAATAGTTTTAGAGTGATTTGTTTGAATTTCAGCCTGGACCTTTTCTCTTCGCTGTTACATCACTGCCTCTCAGATCAGGCGTGGCAGGTTGCCGTGCACGTTTCTGACATGACTGCTGTCAGACGGGTTGAGGATTATCTATGGCTGGTCCCACGTGGGTTGAACAGGGAGGAGGATTAGTTGAAAAATGGATCGAGAGGCTACAGCTTTGCGTACTGTGCCGCTGTACTCTCCAGCCTGGAGGGAGGTGACGCGCTGAAAATCGCAACAAAGGCAGCGTTTAATCACTCTGTTGGGTCACAGAGTGAACCAGACTGCCTAAAATCTCGAAAGCAACATCATCTCCATAGGGTCGCATTTGGACCTCAACGCACATTTGTCATTTTCTTTATCTAAGTAACCGGATGTTGCGATGGATGGATGTGGCTCTTGTTATTTTGACTATCTTGCGGTTGGGTTGAATGAGCTCTGATCTCATTGGGTACTTATGTTGGGGGGGGGCAGAGGTTAATACACATTAATGTCATGACCTTGTGTTTACATGCCTGTAGCGCTGCTATGTGCTACAGTTTTGATCAATTCAAAGCAATGTTGACTACAGTTGTTTTTTTTTTTGTTCTTTTTCTGTAATGGAGACAAATTTCATGTGTATTATTGTAGCACATTGATCGGTCATTTTAGGACATTTAGAAAGCTTTTTAAGTCACAGCCTGAATTAACTGACAGCGCTTGCTGGTAATTGTAATGGTAGAAATATTGCTGGATATTCCTACGACTCATGCTTACTTGTTTACTTAGTAGAAGGACAAGAAGGCAGGAAAAACGGTGGAGAAAACCATTAAGCAGAAAATGGGTTTGAGTTCATCCATGTTTCCTGTATTGATCCACAGTTGAGTTCCTGTTAATATATAAGTTAATCCCATTAATGTATACTACACAGATCACAAGGCATATCTTGGATCTGGAGCCCTCTAATGAGAGAGCATTTTCAAAATCTTTTCTTTATTTAGAATTGATGATACCAGATAGTCTAGACAGGTCACTTATAAACGGCTACAGGCCCATATCAAACCTACCCTTCCTTAGTAAAGTCATAGAAAAAGCTGTTTTTCAACAGCTATATAACCTCCTGACACCAAATGACTGTTTTGATGTCTTCCAGTCAGGTTTTGTCGGCCACACCACAGCACTGAGACGGCTCTAGTAAAGGTCCTCAATGATATTGTTCTAATACAGATAGTCTTGGTGTTACTGGACTTCAGTGCTGCATTTGACATTGTCGACCATAACATCTTGGGTGGGATTTTCTGTCACAGCACTTGCCTGGTTGGAGTGCTATCTAAAAGATGGGGACTATTTTGTGTCTTTAGGTAACTACAAATTGGAGCTAACAAAATAAACATGAGGAGTTCCTCAAAGTTTAGTTCTGGGGCCTCTGTTGTTTAACATCTGTATGCTTCCATTCGCTCAAATTATGAAAATAGAACAAAATGTGTTACCATAACTATGCAGATGACACACAAAACCACCTCGCCAGGACACTATAATCCAATTCAAACATTGGTCAAATGCATTGATCAAATTACAGAGTGTATGTCCCAGAATTTTCTTCAGTTAAATTAAGACAAAGCAGTAATAATAGTGTTTGGACCCAAGGAAGAAAGACTAAAAGTCAGCATTCAGTTTTTAACAGAAGAGCTAGAAACCAATAACCAAGCCAGAAATCTGGAAGTGGTTCTGGACTCAGACCTGAATTTCAACTACCACATTAAGACAGAACATAAAGAACATATCAAGGAATAAAGGACTGATGTCTCAGCGGGACTTAGAAAAACTTGTACATGCTTTTACCTTCAGTAGACTAGATTCCAGTTCTTTTTTATTTAAGATTTGTTTTTGCCTTTTATTAAAAGTAGGTGGACAAGAAATGGGTATAGAGCTAGGGGAAGATACACAGGAAAGAGCGTCAGGCAGGCATTTAACCCTGCGCTGCCTGCAGGAGGGCAATGGCCTCTGTAAATGGCACCGCTCAGCCTCTAAGGAATAGTGGATGGCCTCTTCCACTGGTGCAGGTATGTGATTGTCACCATATTAATCACCAAACTACAGCGCTGTAGCTCTAATGGTCCTTCTTCCATGAAAAGGGCTGTCAGACCAAAGGTGGAGGTCTGACAACATAGACGGCAACTGTTGAAGCTTGTTTTTAGACTTATCAAGATTCAAAGTTTCATTAGATTAAGTTTTGCAACTTACGGTGGAAAGACAGTCTTTTATGGCATGTTTAGCATCCAGGCAGTTCTTTTTTTTTTTTTTTTTTTTTTTTTTTGTCTGTCCACTGTTGTCCAACTTTTGCCATTTCATCCAGTGTTTGGTGCATTTTGTGAAAATTGTTTTTACAGTCATGTATGATGCCCAGACGATTAGTCATTTAGATTTTGATTTGATGGATTTTTACAAAAGCTGTGTAAGCTGTTGTCTTGCAACCACAAGGTTGGCAGTTTGATCCATAACTAATTAACGTGTTGATGCATCTTTGAGCAAGACTGTAAATCCGGCATTTCCATTAACGTTATTGTTGGCATGTGGTCGTAGAGACAAAGTGCTGTATGTTGCAAACATCCTACGAGAAACACACTATAAAGCAAACTGTATAAACTAAAACAAGATTAAAGGCTGCTTTATAAGTGGGCACCATTTATTGCTATATATATATTATGGAAGATTATGATTTTTACCTTCCCTCTTATTCCCATCAACCCACATATTTTAAAATTGAGGGAAAATTTAAAGGCATGCCAGGGTGCAGCTTGGGACATGACTGATATCTTTTGGAAATTCACTTGTATTATGCATGCTTATTTCTATTATTACCTTCTTAGGTTTTTATTAGTTCAGCATTTTTTTTTTTTTTTTAAAAGGTCTAAATGGTCATTTGAGGTTGAAAAGTGTAGCAATGGAGACAGGAAAAGAGAGAGGAAAGCAAGGAGAGAAATTAAATAAGGATGTCAGCGTGCAAGGTAGATCTGCTCGTATCCAATCAAAGGGTGGAAACTAGGTTTCACGGTTTTACGTTTTTTTTACTAGGCTGTAAACCTGTTCACTTCTGCTGCAAAGTCAGACGTTTGAACATGACAGTCAGTGGAGATCGACTCCCTTTTGAAACCAGCCCCAGTCGTCAGTAGATGAGCTGTGAGTCTTGTTACTGGCGGATAGAAACCAACCCAGAAGTTGGTAAACACAAGGTCCTGAAGGTCGGTAAGTAGAGTTCATGGGTACAGCGGACAGCCTGGGAGCTAGCGGGATCTTTACAATGGTGCATTAAAAACAAAAACACCCAAACAAGCAAATCATGTTACTCACAGTTCAAGGCAGAATGACATTAACGTCACATACTCAGTTTATGACTAAATAAATGGCTACAAAGCTGTTGATGTAAAGACGGTGAGGACATAAATGCCGTTGGATTAAAGATGAACAAACGTGTTGGTATTCAGCTGAAATCACTGCTGGCCTGAACCGTCTGCAGCGCCACAGAGCTGATGGCATGACTGCCACTCGCTCATACCTGGTATGTGTACTTTCACACAACGAGAGGATCGGTGAGGGGAACCGCTCCACTTTCCGACTGTGGATCATCACAACACATTAATGTTCTTAGCTCATGGGTGTGATCTGATAACAGGATGTGCTGTGCAGCAGTATGCTGCCTGTGTGTTTGTTTATAGAGGGAATAAAGGCAAGTTAATCCCCTTAAATGAAAGGAAGCGAAGCTCACCTTGACTACAGCTACCATGACCAGAGTGGATGAGTTGGCCTCTGGCTGCTGAGGCCCAGTGACCACTGATGTAATTAATCGAAGTGATGAGGATTTGTGGCTCATTTGGGCCGCTTTGAGGGACAATTGGCTCTACTGAATAAACAATCCTCCAAAAGTCACTTTGTTATTTGATATTATGCATCTTTGACATGGAGTAATTCTCCTAACAAAAGGTGCCTCTCGAGCTATATTTAGGACATCATACCTCATTTTGTGCTGTTGCACATTCTTCTCTCCTCCTCCTCCTCCTTTTGTTGCTGAATATTTTTATCATGACCTTTTACTGCAGAGACCACTTGCTGTCTGCAGAGCAGCTGTAATTAACCCTTTTAAAGACCCAACGCTTTGTTTTAAAAGCCTTGTAGAAACTGTGAATCATCTGGAAAACTTACAACTGTCCACTAAAACCCTTGCATAAAAATACAAGTTCTCCAACGAATAGTGGTAACTGTACTTCAGCTCCATGTTTTGGCAAATTAGCAGACAGTTCAGCAAAATGAGTAAAAATAATAAATGCAGATGAAGGCTTTACACCGTCCTTTCTGAGGCAGTCCATGAGTTCCTCATTATATGTTTCTGCTTTTTTAAATTGTATTTATTTATTACTAATGATAAATAAGGGAGTTTGATTGGTCTCTAGCTTGTGAGACCCTGAAGATATTTGTTGGAGTAGTGATCAACATCAAACTTTTCATGAACTGTACGCGTTGGTAAAAGATCACATTCTTTATGCCTGTGATCATCACAGTAACGCTGTACGTGTGAAAAATGAAAGAGACATGAGGCGGATTTCAGTTCAATGCACCTCTTAGTCTTTTTAATTAGTTTTTACTGCCTCTCTGATGCTTGCTGAGGATTTATTGGCATTATTGATGCCAACGTTGATGTAAGCAGGTAGGTAAAGTTATGACGTCACTGAATGGGAATTGTTTCAAAACAGATGAATCAGATGTGAAAGAACATTTTTCTGTACGGGCATGCAAACGTGTGAGTCATCCAGTGTTTAGGCTGTCTGAAGGTGAGATCACCATCACGCCACGATGTACTACAGGCATCCAGCGGGTTGACATGTGAGCCCCAGACATTAGGAGCGCAGTTTTCAGATGACCGACTTGCGTGTTATCAGATACGTTGTGGTGCTCGCCGTCTCCTGACTGCAGATTGCCATCACGTCCGCGATGCGCTACAATGAACGGATTTCAAGTGAGCAGAACGTTTCCTCCCGACGGGCTCTGTGCCGCCTCCCAACACGCCAGCGTTGGTGTTTCCAACGCGCGCCATTCGCACACAGTAAAGAAATCTCTGTGACATAAGGATCCATAAGCGACTGATCTTGATCGATCTACTCGCTGCGTCATTCTATCAAGATTTATGAGTTTGTTCATGGTGTCTTGGCGTAATTCTGCTCACGGGGCTCCCTGAAAACGTAAGGTTGAAATTAAACCTTTCATTTTGCCATTTTGTCTTTTGTTGAACAACCAACCTGACGGTCGCCGCCGCTTTTTATACTGTACAGTAGTGTAAAATAGCGTAAATCAGAAAAAATTAAAGAAAATGTTTCGCGCTTCGTTTTATCCACAGTTGGTGATCGTAATCATGCACCTGAAACGTCGGGTCCTTTTTACAGATCTGCGTTGCTGGATTCAACACGTGTGAAGCGTCCATTGTTGTAAAATTTAAAGCTTCTTTTTGCCGACTTGGATTTTGTGCGTTTTAAAATCTGATTTGCAGGGCGTGCTGCGCGTCCTTTATGTTCTCTTTTTGCTCGTGCACCACTTCAGAGGACAAAAGTTGAACAAAAACGGAGTAAAACAGTTTTCTTTACAAAATTACAGTGATTGTTTGTTTTTAAAAAAAGCTGTTACTGCGGACACAAAATTACATCTTTATCCATAAACCCTCGAGTCAGATGAAGGTCAGTTCCCATTGATGTCCAAAAAAGAAACAAGCTGAACCTTGATCAGTTTTGGAGTTTTGTGTGTTGTGAATCGCATTCGTTTCAACTTTAGTCTCGCTTCAAATGTTAATGAAGGGCTGCATTTTAATACCATCAGACAGAGGTCTATAAACTTTGATATCATATGTGCCCGTGTACAGTTATTTTTCTAAAACACTGTTTGCTTTATTTTGTTTATTTTGTGTTGCAGTATTGGAGTGTCTGTCTTCAACGTCTTACTGTCTGGTATTTTTTTTTTTTGTTTTTTGGCGGGTTTGGTCCCTTATTTGCACAGTAAACCAATGTGACCAGAACCTATGGAAACATGCAAATTAATGATGATTTTTTATTTTTTTATTTTTTTTTACAACCCAACGTTGCTTTGCTGCTTGACTCAAACTATTGTAATGAGGTACGGTAGGAAGCCGGTGGTGTTTGCTTTGTTCGTGTGGTTTGCAGGAGCGACCTGAGTAAATGAATCTGCCTTTAACAGAGGCTTCTGTGTACACTTGACTTCATCAGCTCCAGGAGACATTTTCAGGCTCTGACTGCACCTGTGCAGTAAAGCGTAGATTTGAATGGGAGAACATTGTTCGCTCAGGAGGCCATTTATAGTTGTTTTGTTTGTTTTTTTGTTTTTTTTTAAAGAAAAGCCTCAAACCTGACTCCATACGTGAAGGCACCAAGGTGGAGCTCCACTCTCCTTGAACGTCTCCAAGCTGGAATTGTGCTCAAGACAGAAACCAGGTGTTTTTACAGTCAAAACAGAGCCGGGCAGCTAATCGTCAATGTCACAGTGAAGGATAGGAGGCCGTAGTGTCTCCAGAGCGTCAGAGCTTTTGGCCTAATTTCTCAGTGACTCGCTATTAGAGTGCAGCTGATCAGTGATTAGTGAGAGAGAGTTGCACGCTTTCAGGACTCATGCCCTGTCCTTATTGATAATTGACACACACAGGGCCACATTTAAATCCAGAGAGAGAGAAGCTGAATCAAAGGCAACATATTTATACAAATGTATATCGTAAAACCGTAAAGTTGTCTGTTCTGTGCGAGGGGAGTAGATGCGTGGTGGCGCTGGTTACTTATGCCACTGTCTGTCTGGAGCTGCTGACTCGAGCGTGGAAAAAAAATGGGTTTTACAGAGCAGTGAGTTCCTGTATTTAAGATGGGACTGAGAGATGTTTGTGTTGGGGTCAGGTGTGCTTATTGGCTGTTCTTTGTGGTTTAAAAAAAAAAAACAACCCCTCCAGATTGCTGAGTCAAACTCCAGCCTCTGATGAGCCAACAGTTAACCAGTTTGTGTGTTTGTCTCTTATCTCACAGACACTGGTGACTGTTGGACTTTGATGTGTATTTTGGGGAGTTGAGTTTGTGCCTTGTTGTACCTTAATCAGTAGAATTGACGTGTTTCATTTATTTTTTCCTACTCCATTAAAACAAATTTGTCTTAATTTTCTTTTTTTTTTTTTCTGCTACATTTTATGCATTTTATCCACAATATTGCTTTTGACACTAATGCACATTTTATTCCACTGTTGTTTTTTTTCCATCTCTTGTTACTTTTGTAGGTAAGACTTGCAGACTCTTATAAATGTCAGTGTCTACAGTTGTCAAATCTAATGTTTCTTCGAGCAGCTGCAACATTTAACGTCTGCTTACACATGAATACAACCGCAGTAGTAATCCAGTTATAGAAACACTCCAAAAATAGACACTTCTAAGTAGTGACTTTGCTGGTTTTGTACTTGAAGGCCCTGATATTATTATTATTTTTTTTTCAGTTCTTCAGTCTGATCTTCGCTTCAGAGGAATCAGTTCAAAGATTTACTGATCAGCCTCCACCAGGGTATGTGGTGATGGCACCAACTTTCAGCTTGTTGGCGTCGCGTTGATTCATCAGTTTCAGTCCAGCCGAATGTTTACATTGCGGGATTAGAGATGCAGCTGATTCAAAGGCACGATTCCTCTTGAAAGTCCCACATATGTACAGTTTAGACACTGCAGCAGCATTGCAACAGGGCTGTTCTACAGTGATGGCAACTCTCTGCGTCTTGTAGCCTAAAATCTATATGTTCTGTGTGCGCCAGCGAGCACCGTGTTTGTTCTCCCCTCCCAGCTGCATGTCAAAATTCAGCTTAAGTGAGCAGAAAGTCGTCTTGAAAAGTAAAAGAAAGTGCTTGCTAATTCAAAACTGTCATTTACTGCTTTATCAATCAAGCGCCTCTTAAAATGACCTGAAAACTGGCTGTTAAACTCAATTTTGAACCTTATAAATTCACGAAGAGCTCGAGATGAGACATGTTTTTTAAATACTTTTAAACAATGTGTTGTTTTTTTTTCTACTTCAGCATCAAATTTTGATTTTTTTTTTTTTTTGTAGTATCCATAAATTATTTATGTTAAGAGGCCATTTAATCCTTTTCGGGGGTCTTACAAAGCTCAAAACCATGTCTTATTGTGCGGCCTTTTCTAAATTTGCCTTCCCAGCAGCCCGTTTGGCACGCCTCAAACAGATCTAATTAGACCTGACAGCTGCTTCAGCCATTGTTCACTTGATAAAGCAGCTTCTTATGGATCCGAAATGATTTTTCTGTGAACATGCCAAATGTTGTGTTGACTAGAAGAGGCAACCTGAGGGTGTTTCCCCACCGGCGCTATTTAGGTCGGTTCAAAGGAACTCTGGGCGTGAACGCGGTACATTTGGGTCAGTGTGAAAACAGCAACTGCACTCCGGTGTGCACCTAAACAGCCGTACTGATGGCTTTTTGAGTTGCTCTCAAGCACTTTGAATGCAGTTTTATAATCTACAAGTGTTTCTTTTATAGCATAGTTGCCGTTTTTGAAGTTTTTTTTTTAAGTAAGGACACTTACATTAACATCCTAAATCCAGCAGTTGGATTAATGGGAAACTGAAACGGGATAAAGCTCTTAGAGTAAAATATGGGCAGATACAAAATTTGTGCAAATATATCCTGACCTGGAAATAATAAAGTCCAACTAATAATTGTACAAGAAATGTGTTTTGGTAAACAAAGTACCACTTCTCTTTATAGGTGGCGTGTAGAAGGTCAAGTTTGTGGTGTAACAGTGATTGATTGGTTCCTCTTTACACCCGTGCGAAGGCCAGCTGTCGGCATCCAGCGTTATTTTTTTTTTTTTTTTTTTCACCTCGTCCTCGTATCGAACCGTTGGCCCCAGCCACGATGGTTAATGTGTTATTATGTAATGCTTCGGTTTGCCTTGTCGCCACTGCCAGTGCGTTTCAGCTCATGTGAACAGCTGAAAGGGGTTTGGAGCAGTTTCTGCCACACAATGTGGCCAATCTGATTTTTCTTCTGGTTTTGGCCTCTTGAAAATGATCAGTTTTTGGGTGTCTGATCTAGTTTGCAGACAACGGGTCTAATAGATGCTATAAAATGATGAGTGTGATAACGTCCTTGACTGTCTTTGAACCTTTATTTTCGGTGTGAGCTTAACTCACAGGAGATCTTGAAATCTAGAGCTTCGGTAGTAGCGCGCTGTAAAAAAATGAGAGGTCGCTTTTTGTTCCCGAGCCTGAGAACCAACTTTATCTTCTCTACATTTCTTCTCTTTGAAGTCTATTTTAGGTTTTGGCACTACATTTCTTTGAGTTCAATGACAATGGAGTAAAAATATAAACGGTTAGTTATCTAGTATTTATCTACTTGTGGCAGCTTCCAAGCACTTGTGTGTGTGTGCGTGTGTGTGTGTGTGTGTGCGTGTGTGTGTGCGTGTGTGTGTGCGTGTGTGTGTGTGTGTGCGCGTGCGCGCATTTTTAAAAGTCTCATCTTGGAAATGCGACTGCTGACTTAATGGGAATACACATTTCTAAATACAGAAGGAAAAGTATATATTTGCAAGTAAATTACACATCTGGTATCTGAGTTTTTTGTTGTTTTTATTTTTAAATTGAGCAACACAAGTACAGTGGTGTGTCGGTGTGTTTTTTTTTGTTTTTTTTTTCCCTCTTTTTCTCCTCTGCAAAGATTAGGTGAGACATCTTGATTGAGCAAACATTGTGTAGGAGTGACGAGAGGGAGCGGGATTACCTGCTGCCCTCTCTCTCCCTCTCCCCTCTCTCCACGTAGTCACCTCCCTCTGGAAGAGTAGACACTCCTGCGCTCTCCTCCTGCCTGTTCATACACGCACTCGCCTTCATGCTGCACACACATCCACCGTCTCTTATGACTCACTGGAGCGTCCATGTCAAAGACGGGGAGCTTTAAGTCTGCGAGGTTTTGGACGGGGTCTCTGTGCATGTCCGTGTGCCGGCGAGGAGTGGCTCAGCGCCAGCAGTGATCCATGCGACTGAGATAAAGCAAGACGAGAGCGGATTATTCTTTTTTTTTTTTTCCTTTCTTTTTCTTTCTTCTTCTTCTTCTTCTTCTTCTTTGCTCGGCACTTACGACAGAGTAACTTTTTCCCCACTCAAGGACCTGCTGCTGTCATAGCTCTGCCGTCGACGACTCACCGGACAGGGTGAGTGCTGCTGAACTCCCACGTTGCCTCACCCGCGCTCTCTCTCGCTCAATGGGAAACTCTTCCGTGTCGTTTCTGACATGAAAGAATTCCTCTGATCCCTCTTTGTAGTTTGACATTGTGTTATTGATTCTTTACTCTCTGTGTGTGTGTGTGTGTGTGTGTGTGTGTGTGTGTGTGTGTGTGTGTGTGTGTGTGTGTGTGTGTGTGTGTGTGTGTGTGTGTGTGTGTGAGTGTGACAGGCTTGAACAAGACAAAACCAAAGTCATCCCAGCTCTCTGCCTAAATCTGTGCACGTTTGAAAGATGAGTTAACTACGGACTCGAACTCTTTTATTTGATTATCCCATTGCCTAAAATGTGGCCAAGTAGCCTCTAATTTGCTGTCATAAGCGTGGAAGTACATTCTACTTTTTTTTTTTTTTTTTTTTTTTTTTTTTTTTTTTGGCTGATTACACTTAAAAAAAAAAAAAAAAAGCAAATGTAACTCGGTCTGTTCCACAGCAGTTAAAATGACATCATCATCTAACATCCCAGGCAAGTCATCTCTACCCACATACGGCTATTTATGGTGGCGTCCACCCTTCAAAACACTGCCATTCAAAGAAATATGCACCCAGTGGTTTGAACTGGAGTCTGTCTGAGGTCTTTTCATTAAACTTGATGTCCATTTCTTATATCGAGGTTTATGAGCATCCGCTGTTACTGGTCCTGACTGGGAATTGAAAGTGGAGGAGAAACGGGATTGGTTTGACTTTTTTTGAATTTCTTAAAAAATTTGTGCAATAGCAATGTTTATAAATACGTTTTTTTTTTTTTTTTTTAAATTATTATCATTGTTGCTGGTGGCCATTAATGTGACTGTTATAGATGTAATATATACGTTTCTGTTAGTGTTGGTGCAAGTGTGTTATCTCATGTCTAGGGTCAGTTTACAGGAAGGCTCCGTAAGTGTAAGTGCATCCTTGATCTTATGGTTTTACAAATAACACGGATGTCCTTCAGCAGCTAATGGATTTAAAGCGTGGTAGCTAGGCACTCTGTCCATTGGAGACCTAATGGGAAACTTTGAAGAGTAAACTGAAGATGACAGCATGTAAGCTGTCCGTGAATCCTCAAGTCATGTCTCTCATGCTCTTGTTTTAGGTTTCCGATTCTTCTGTGCACCTAAACTGGATGAGTTGGACAGTTTTGGTTTATTATAGCTTTGGTGTGTTTCCTGGTTTTGATTAAGATCTGTATGTTTTATCAAAACCAAACCCCATACCTGAGAATGAAATTGAATGGGAACAAAAAAACGGATGCTTGTTTTTAAGGAGGAGCTTTTCTTAAACCATCATTTAAAACAGTTTAAGTACAGAAATGCGACATTAAGCTTGCGCTGGAAGGCTGTTGCAAATTTTCCAGAAGTAATCCTCATTTGATAACTGTGGTCGGGATGCAAAGGCTCAAAAACTCCAGATATATCACAAGACTCTTGTCTGCAAATACCTGCCGTAACTAAAAAGAGCAAAGTCACAGCCGGCCGTTCATGCACAGGAGGCCAAGATAAGAAACATGCACCGTCAATTTCTTTTTACGCAGGATGCCGAAACAATGAGTTGCCTCAATAGATACTGGAAACCTTTTAGTAAATATGGGTGGCTGTTTGTATTGACACACAAATCCAAGAGTGAAATGAGCATTAATCTGTTTGTTTTTCCCTTCTGAGTCCACTCGTCCGGTTCAGATGGTCCACACCCTGCCCACCAGACTGCTGCTCTCGTTAATCATTACCTCCGTTTTGTCGCATTGTGCATTTCTACACCTGTAAATCGTCTCACTGGTACAAAGCGCTCTTATGTGTCAGCCTGAATATCTAAATAAACATTTGTGGCACAAATGTTCAAGAAAGCATGGTATGCAGGCATACGGGAAGGTCGTTTGACAGGGAGCTTTACATTTTCATGTACATTTGTCTGTGAAAGCAGCTCACATATCCTGCGTTTTCCTTTCACACTTATTCACGTATGCTCTGTAATAGTGCAGCAGCTCTAGGATTACCGCTGTGACCATTATCCTATTACACGACAGAGGTTGTAAGCTATCATGTGTGTATGATATCGGTCTAAGAGGCAGTCTCGCTCCCCGGGACATGCGCGCCGTCGGCGTGTGTGCACACAAATGCCACGACGTGCATTCGTACCTGTAACATTCCTCATCTTCAATTTCACCCCGAGCGTTTACAAAACATTACATCTACAGTTCGGGAAGGCAGGGCTTTCGTTGTTGATGGAGGATGTAAAGATAAGACTCCTCTGTGTCATGAGGTCATCTATTTTTATTTATTTAGTTTTTTTTTTAGTTTTGGCAGACAGCCGTATAGAGGAATTGATAATGCATTAATGCAAACTTTGGATTTGCAGATTTTGAGCGTGAAATGTCTATTTTTCCTCATAGCTGCAGGCCCACGCTGCTTAGGTAATCCATATCTTCACACCAATAAGAAGACTTTGAACTTGCCACAACCCCCCCGGGAGTGGCTGCCAGTGTATGTGAGTTATGAGATGAGGTATTTAAGGTTGCCTCGAGGTGAGCGTGCACGGTGAATATGTACGCTGTATATTTTTTATTTCTTTTATATCTATATAAAAGAACAGAGCCACACAATACATTTTGTAGGGCAAACCAGATGTTTGTTTATTTTTTTTAGTCGTATCTGTGTTTTCGGTTTAGCTTTATGGCTGTTTTTACGGCGTTCACAATGCCGTTGATACTGTGACTCACTGGTCACGGACTAAAATAATTTTCCCTTCTAATAAAAAGAACAGCATCTCTGCCCCCCCCTCCCCCCATAGTTTCGTCAAACATAAAGCTCATCAAAGAAGCTCTCCTGAATAAAGACATTTTCTGCTGTCAGTGAATGTGCCTTTCTGTCTTTTGATAAACAAGAAGCCAGTGTAAAAATAGCTAGAACAGTGTTTTTTATAATCCTCATCATCTCTGTGAGGAACGGAGACTTGCCGCCAAGCGTGCAGCCCGCTGTGTACCTGCTGCACGATGCAGCTGAACAGAAGCTGCCACTGGCCTGATTACAGCCTGCTTTAGATGTGACAAGATGTCTCAGCTTTCTGGCCTGGAAGCTCTTCTCTCTGCTCTTGTAAATCTCAGCAATACACAAGTGCTGATTAAAGCAGTCCAGATGTGCTGCAGTTAGTGGTCACTTGTACCTCAGTAAGCAAGATTAGTTTTAACAAAAATGTGTATCTGATGGTTGCTTCTTATAAAACGTTGGTTTTACTCAGAGCTGTAAAGCCTAAAACGGTTATGTTCTCCAACCGAGATCAGTAGTTTTGCTGTAATGTGTAGTGATTCATGCGAGTTTTTAAAAACCCGTAGAGCAGGGTTGCCCGATTTTAGTCCTTGAGAGCTACTGTACTGCATGTTTTAGATGTTTTCCTGCCTCAGCACACCCGATTTAGATGAATGGGTCACTAACAGACTTGTGCAGACCTTGATGACGGACTGATCCATTTATTTGAATCGGGTGTGTTGAAAGCATGCAAACGTCTAATACATGCAAAAAAAAAAAAAAGAAAACAGCAACACCAAAACAACGGCTCCCGAGGACTGGAATGGGTGACCCTCCTGCATATTTTAAAAAAAAAAAAAAAAAAAAAAAAAAGATATAGTATATTCTTGACATGATCACTAATTAAAGAAAATGACTCAATATTGCGAATTTCCAAAAGGTAAGCTGTAAACCTCTGGGTTAAGGAGTTACTTTGGATCTCAATTTAATCAGTTCAGTGACAATCATTTGTCTTGTCACTTTATTTTGAGCAGCATATAGGAGCTTTTGCCATTTTTAGCTCAGAAGATCCCTTTATTAAGCCTAAAAAATCTAGACATGCAGGTACATTTAGCTGCCATCTGTGGGAACTCATTAACAATCCCCGAAAGTCACGAGAAGCCAATCGGATCAGTTTATCATTGTAGAGCGTCTCTGGGCGGGTTTGACACGATGAGCACAGAGAAGAGACGTTGTAATCTGGATGTAAACAGTGTAGATGGCTGCAGCTGAGGATTAGCAGTGGTTTAAATCAGTTTTGGCATCGACAATTAAAGACGTGGACTATTTCTTTGAAAACTGAACAAAGATGGTTCTCAAATCAGTCTTGTAAAAGGCAGATATATTTGCTGTTATGCACATTAGCTACGGCAGAAATTTGACTCGCACTCTTCAGTTAAATCTGTTGCTCTGATCACCTTTGTCGTTGCTATGATTGGTCGTAGCACTAATTTACTTCGTGCAAAGGCAGTTTGATAAGCAACCAGGCTCCGAAATTAAATTTTTGAGTCACTAGCCAAGTGGACTGGTAGATTTAAAAAAAAAAAATAAAGTAAAAAAAACATAAAAACACTGGCCAAGCATATTTTCTACCAGCCAAAAACAATACTTAAAATGTATGGAAATTAATGTATTAATGCAAAAAGCCAGAGTATTATATTGAATACAAACTTAAAGAAGTGGCTAGATAAAAATTGAAGCAGAGTTATTGTTAATATATTGATGTCTATGTGTGCATGTGTGTGTGCGTGTGTGTCTGAGGGACACAAGTATCCCAAGATGCAGTTTGTGTGTCATTATTACCCCCTTTTTACATTGGCAGTTTTTAACACTTGAATCTACTGTGTCGCTTGTCCGTTTGACATTAATGACATGTAGTGGCCCATCGAGGTGGCCCCGCCCATAACTCGCCTCTGAGGGTACACTTAATCGCGGGTCAGGACAAATGTAAACAGAACTGATGCAGGGCGGCGGGATGTAGGTGGGATTTGTTAATGACAAGAGAGGACGTCTGCAAGCTCTTCGTCCTCAGAACCGTGGACGTCATAAATATTACAGAACCGTAATCTGCAACTGGCTGCTAAAATGACAGACCGCAGCTTTACGAGACACGAAACTCGGATCAATAACAAACTGAAGAGCCACAGACAGACGTTATTCGCATTCAACGAACACAACAGCGGGAGTGACAGAGGGAGACTGCTGGTCGTATTCGTGCAACACGATTCGGGCTAAGTCACCATGCAAATCCTGGTGTTATTCATCATGGATACACCACCCGCTCCATCTCCTCCATCATCCAGCTCTTCTGATGTTGGGGAAGCCTCCTGAGTCGTCTTCCCTCCTCTCATTTTGGCTTCAGGCGTGTTGAAGGAGGCAAGAACGCCCTTTCAGGGCGGCAATAATAACGCGCCTCGTTTTTACATTGCCCAGCACGCATTAAACACTCGTTCTTCATGCAGGGATATTAACGGGCTAAAATATTAAAACGCCTAATGGAAGACACTTTTACCCACCAGTGTGGCAGAACAGAAAGTTTACCCGCCATTAATGCTTAGGCGGGTGTTTGTTTCTGACCCTGTAAGCAACCCTTTGGATTTTCAGACCCTTCAAGACCACTGTCAGTGGATTCTGATGCTGCTGGCTTCTGTAGACATTGACAAGCTGTACACTTTTTCTGTAGTGATACAAACCAAATAATATACAAAACAAACTGGGTTTAAAAAGCGTAGTTCAGTCAACATGCTTTTCAGCTCTTTACCTCAGGCATCAGTTGTCATGGAAACTTTACGCACTGATATTGATTAATGGTAGCACTGACCGTTGTCACCTGGTTTGTGGTGTGCCGTTTGGGCTGGAGTGAAAACGACACTCGTGTACACGAACCAAACTAACTGAAAAATGATACAATGTAATTTGGTGCGCATTTGACGCTGCGCCACAGGTGCACACCAACATCTGTGGAAATGACCTTAGGCACCTGTGCCATGAACTCAGCTGTAGCTGTGGGAGCCAGTTTCATCGTTGTTGATGTGTACAGTTACTTTGAGTGGTTTTGTTGGAGCTGGATGACACTTACTGATGTTTCAACCTGGAAAACAAAACAAAAAAAAAAAAGAGAAAGTTAGATATTCATAAAATATGTTAATGGTAGCACCTGGCACAAACAAAGAAGCTTTCTGGGGAATTCATAGAAAGAATTGTAAATGCTCAACAGGCTGGTCAAGGTTGCAGAATAATTTCTAAGAGATGTGAACTACAATCCACAGTCGTACATATTGCTTTTAAATTGAACAAGTACAAGATAATTATTATCCTCGCCAGTAGTTGATATGCAAAGATATATTTCTAAATGCCAGGACTGTATTTGTTGAAGCCACAAAGAAACCCAAAGTAACTTCTTAGTCAACATCAGAGTTGCCATCACTTACTAATGTCTGTAATCAGGAGGTCACTTAACAGCATGATTGTGCATAGCAGGTCTATAAGGAGAAAGACGCTTATTTTCAAAAATAACATTCCTGGTCACCTGTGGTTCAAATCTACAACCCAAAAGACTACGTGGAAATCTTTTTTTTTTTTCTTTTTTTTAAAATTAAAATGAGACCAGTACTTTTTGAATTGAATGGCAAGTTGTATATTTGGTGAAACGAAAACACAGCCCTCCTGCAAGTCTTATTCCATATGTTTAAAAAAAAAAAAAAAAAAAAAAAAAAAAAAGTTGGTAATGGTTTGGCCCCATTTTGCTGAATCTGAGCCAGGAAGGCTTTCCATTATTGATGGAAACATGAATACTAAATTATACCACTATATTCTGGAGGGCAGTGTCAAGATTTTTGCTTGTGAAGTGAATCTTGGTGTAAAGTGGGTTGCGCAGTGACTGCAAGCACACACGTTTTCTGTCTATGAATGGTTAAAGAAGAGTACAGCCAATTTGTGGACTGGTCGAGTCAAATTCCTTACTTTTATGCAACTGAAATGTTGTGAAAGACCTGAAGCAAACGGTTCATGTGAGGCAATCCACAGTCATCCCTGGAAAAAAATAAAATCAACAATCACTGAAAATGTTCAGTTTTTGTCATTAATTTCTTAGAGCACTTTTAAGGTGGGACTTTGTGATGATATTCCACCTCATTTTATGTGTTAACCCCCAAAGAGAAACACTGGGGGCATTTTTGTTGCATCACTGTCCCACCTTAGGAGGTAGTAACAGTAACAAGGTCTTTGTAGAAAGATTATGGGTAATTTTGTTATAAATATAATGTCAGAGGATGATACTAATACCACCTTTGTTTAACAAAGCTCTTTTGACATGCACTATATGGCCAATAATTTTCGCTCACCTGCCTTGACTCGCATATGAACTTAAGTGACCTCCCATTCCTAATCCATAGGGTTCAATATGACCCTTTGTAGCTATAACAGCTTCAACTCTTCTGGGAAGGCTGTCCACAAGGTTTAGGAGTGTGTTTATGGGAATCTTTGACCATTCTTCCAGAAGTGCATTTGTGAGGACACACTGATGTTGGATGAGAAGGTCTGACTCTCAGTCTCCGCTCTAATTCATCCCAAAGGTGTTCTGTCGGGTTGAGGTCAGGGCTCTGTGCATGCCAGTCAAGTTCACCACACCAGACTCTGTCATCCAGGTCTTTATGGACTGGTTTCTGCTTTGTGCACTGGTGCAGTCATGTTGGAAGAGAAAGGGGCCAGCTTCAAACTGTTCCCACAAAGTTGGAACCATGGAATTGTCCAAAATGTCTTGGTATGCTGAAGCATTCAGAGTTCCTTTCACTGGAACTGAGGGGCTATGTCCAGCTCCTGAACAACAACCCCACACCATAATCCCCCCTCCACCAAACTTTACACTTGGCACAATGCAGTCAGACAAGTACCGTTGTCCTGGCAACCGCCAAACCCAGACTCTTCCATCAGATTGCCAGATGGAGAACCGTGATTCGTCACTCCAGAGAACCTGTCTCCACTGCTCTAGAGTCCAGTGGCAGCCTGCTTTACACCACTGCATCACTTTGCATTGCACTTGGCGTGTATGACTTGGATGCAGCTGCTTGGCCATGGAAACCTATTCCACAAAGCTCTCTGGACACTGTTCTTGAGCTAATCTGAAGGCCACATGAAGGTTGGAGGTCTGTAGTGATTGACTCTGTAGAAAGTTGGTGACCTCTTCACACTGCGCGTCGGCATCAGCTGACCCTGCTCTGTCAGTATACGTGGGCTACCACTTCGTGGCTGAGTTGCTGTCGTTCATATAATACAGTTGACTGGAATATTTAGGAGCGAGGAAATTTCACGACTGGATTTTGTTGCACAGGTGACATCCTATCACAGTTCCACGCGGGATTCACTGAGCTCCTGAGAGCGACCCGTTCTTTCACAAATAGTTGTAAAAACAGTCTGCATGCCTAGATGCTTGATTTTATACACCTGTGGGCATGGAAGTGATTGGAACACCAGATTCCAATTTATTTGGATGGGTGAGCGAATACTTTTAGCAATATAGTGTAATTTTTTTTTTTTTTTTTTTTTTTTTTTTTTTTGAACTTGTAAAGGAATTTGTACAGAAATGTATAAGGCATTCACAAAATTGTCCCTTGGTAGACCTGAATCAATTTTTCAAATAACTGACTTGCACATTTTAGGTGGATTGCACCTATTTAAATCTAAAGCTGTCTCTCCAGAGCCACGTCTTTCTTCATCTGTTTAAAAACCTCACTATCTACTCAGTGCACTTTTAAATAATATTTTGTGGATGCCCATAATTTTTCCTATAGAACCATCATAAACTTAATATTTTTGCTGCATGCAAGTCTCCATGAGATCTGTTGTACGTATCTCAGCAAGATGCACTTATTGCGTAAATACTGGATCTAGAAGCAAGTATTTCCAGCTTTAAGTCATATTTTTGGAATAGAGCCAGACTCAACAGGACATAACTTCCTCTTTATCTCCTTCAAATTTGTCTTTGCAAGCAAAAACAATTTCTGTGTTGTAGTCTCACTGAAGCCAAGAAAATCCTGAGGTGGCAACAGTAGCCAGTCTCTGATACATGTCTTTAGACTTCCAACATGGAATGTGACTCAGTATGTATTTTCTTTCATGGCCTACTTGTTTTGGTGTTACGTGTGGTGTGTAATGTTTCCTATTGTGTAACTTTTTCCTTTTATATAAAAATAATTTATAACTATTAGGTCTGCTTGAAGGTTTGTTGTTTCTTACGTTTGTCTACCAACCTTCTGGTTAGAGGACAATTAACCCTATCTACTGATCCACAGCCACCTCAGAAGAAGGAGAAGTCCAGTTGTGTTTGATTCAAGCCTTGCTATAAAAGAATCCCGACAATTGTTTGTTCCTTTTTATCACATAAGAGGATTTACCTAATTTTTTTGCTGTTGTAGTTGCCTGATAAAACAAACCGTTTTAAGATTCATCTTTAGGTCCTTTTGAATTAATATTTTTTTGGTGTTTTTATTTATGTTTATTGGACACAAGGGTTAACTAGTTAAACAGAAATGAGATTTCACAAACTTTTACTGTTAATGACTGAGCTCTTTTGATTAGTTTAGTAAAGCCTGTTTGCTGTGTAAGGAGCACAGTGTTTTTGTGATGTACTGTTTAGGGTGTACACAGATCCTGCCATCGTCTACAGGGACAATAACTAATGGAAGGTTGGTTGGATGGAATTCGCACTGTCCTGTAACTGCAGGAGGGTGTTTAGGTGTACCGAGGTATGTTAATGGTGTTGACTATAGTCATTGAATTGCAGCTGTGTGTCTCTGTTTCTTGGCGTAGAAACGCTTTAGTATAGACACATTCCAGTGTGACGGAGGTAGGATCTCTGTGATGGTGTAGGAGTAGAAGGTGAGAGGTGGACAAGTACATAGACGTGAAGTCAGGATCCCCACACTTCCATTTCTGTTTGAGTCTTTATTTTTTTTTTCTATTTTTCTTTAAACTTGACCTTTCTCATTCCTTGCAAAGCTTTTTCTTCCACACCTGTACAATGCTAACATAAATCAGGAAAATTACATAATTGCTTTCAGTTTCCTTTCCATAGAAATCAAAGCCTTTGATGGGTTTATACCTCCTGTTCTTTTGTGTTGCTCCTGCCTGTAGCTCTCCACACACTCTGTGTCCACTATGGTTTCTTGTTTGGGTCAATTTTAGCAGTAACATCTTGTCCATCAGCCTGCTCCACCCTTGATTCATAAGTAATGACCTTGCAGCAGGCAGGCACAGTTGCAGAGCAGACATGCAGGCTGGCCAGGCCTTTCCCCAGTGGACTAGAGCCACTTATCCCTCAATAATTACATATGCATCAACTGGTTGAAGGAAATGGGGTTAGAAAAGAAGGGAAAAAAGTATAGTTGCATAGTAAACCAAATGATTGATATCTTGAAAACTGCTTGTTTTTTGTTTTGTTATGGTTAAAAAGTCATAATTAAATAATTATATTAATAGTAGCTACTTGTCACTTTATGGCCTTAAAGCAGGAACACGTTTATATTTGATTGAAATATATTTAACAAAGATGATGATCACAAGTCTTAAAATTACCTTCATGAGACCATTATTTTTCTATCTATGAATAAAATTAAATATACTCTACGCTTACAATGACTGGAGTCAAAACATTAGAGCTCATGTTTAAAATTTGCTCTTTTCCATACCCCAGCATGTTTTGTTCATGTTCCATGTGTTTTTATATCTTACTTCTTGTATGTTTTGACCACAAATGTGAAAGTGAAAGAAGTGTCTTTGTTTGAATTCCTAAGATATTACTTCAAACATGTAGATGTGCGCCACTGCATGTTTCCACCAGACCTCATCAAGATACTGTGATACAGTGAAGTGATAAGTTATCGCCAGCTATTCCAGACAATTTTTTCACCTCATTTTTCCTGAGACAAAAGAAAAGTCTATATAATATAATATAATATAATATAATATAATATAATATAATATAATATAATATAATATAATATAATATAAGCAGGCATATGAAAGCAAGTACATTTATTTCGTCTTCTTATTTGTTTGTATAATATTAATTAATAAAGAATTACTAAGAAGCAGTATTAAAAAAAATCTGTAGCTGACCTAACACAATGGTTTATCAACACTACAGAACACTGTCTACCAATCAGGGGTGCAACGATAATAAAGATAGTTGCTAACAAATTTTATTCTATTGTCGGCCAAAAAAAAAAAGGTAGTAAGGCATCTCCTTCCTTACGATCTCTGAGAGTTGCACATGCACAGTAGAGTCCAGCGCCGAGTAAGCAGTATGGCGGTGGCGGATGCAAGACCACGGCGACTGGCAGCAAAGTTAATTAAAAGATGCATTTTTGAATGAAGACTCCATCTTTCTTGTCTTTTATTTTTAATTAGCACATAATTTAAACAACCTCATGCAAAATTCAAAAGCTGAGGGCAAATAAGTGGCATTTAATAATTCTGAGAGGCGTATGACAAATAGCGGTTGCCATTACTGATTTGAGTTCTTTAACAGTTGAATGTGTTTCGGGTCCCGTCCTGGCACTGCCGTGAAGAATCGATCAAGTCCACCGTTACTCCGTTTGCCTTTGCTTGTTTAAATGGAGCAGAACTGTTGGCGAGTGTGAATACCAATTACAGATCACTCTTCTCCCGCCTCCTCTCTCAGATGACATGGCGTCCTCAGTACCGCAGCTCTAAGTTTCGCCACGTGTTTGGTAAACCCGCCGCCAAGGAGAGCTGCTATGATGGCGTGCCGATCACCCGCAGCGTCCAGGACAACAACTTCTGTGCTGTCAACCCTCGTTTCCTCGCCGTCATCACCGAATGTGCCGGGGGAGGGGCCTTCCTGGTCCTGTCGCTCCATCATGTGAGTATCTGCACCTCATGCAGGTTTGGAGACGGGCTGATGTCGGACTCGTAATGTGGTGCTTGCACTGCTGCTTTCAAATTCCAAGTACGACATGCATGGATCTGGTGTTATTGTACAGTCAAGACAAGGACGGACCTCAGGTTGCACTCCTCTGGCTCTTCGTATTTATGAATAATTCAAATATCCCTTGCTGCAATAAAGGACAGCTGTTTTTCCTGAGTGGACCAGCAGCTGAGTTTTGTCAGACTGATTATAAACATGCATCGTTGAGAGTGGCGAGAAGCACGGGTGAGATTCACATCTGCGCTTTGCTTCCCATTCTTTTTCAAATATTTATTGTCTTGCAGCAGTTTTAGTTTTAAGACAATAAATCATGTTAAACAATCATGGTAAATGCTCCTGGAAACCTAAAGCATGCTGCATCTTCTGTTTCATTTAAAAGGATCTCAAACGGACAGACAAGTTAGCTGGAACTAATGCAGAAATATTTCCCCATCCCACGCACAGGCATGAGTTATCAAAATAAACAAAACGAAACAAGCTGCCACTGCAAAAGAAGTCTTAGACCGGAGTTTCTCAACCCTGGTCACGACTGTGTCATTAACGGACTTGTGCAGATCCAGGTGTGTTGAGGCAGGGAACCATCCATGACTTGAGACATTTTCAAAACATACCTGGTTGATAATCATGTAAATATTATAAATTGTGAGAAGCTGTGGCGTTTCTTTTCTTTTTCTCTTCTCCTTTCTTGCTGTAAGCTTGAAATGTGAGGGGCAGGGAGGGACTCATCATCACTTTCCGAGCTGATTGTTCAACATTTTTCACGGTTCAGGTTTGTTCCTGCATGCACGCCGCAGCACACCTGGAAGAGCAACCAAAAGAATCTGCGACTGTGATGAAACCTCCGTCTGTTTTTTGTTTCTGTACATGTAATCTTATCTATCTTATCTCCGTCACCAACAAGACTCTTCAAGCTCTCTTCTACACATCCTTTATACAAACAACCGTATCTGCTGCTTTTATCAACAACAACTCGCACAAGGAAGTTAAAAGTTGTTAGTTTAACTCGCTGTTTGAATCCGTATCTCCAGAGCAGAGTGATTCATGAAGCTGATCCCCTCTCCCTGCTTTGCCCTTCTCTCTTTGTGCGTCTGAGTTATCACCGCCCTCCTGGCATGGCCGGGAAGTGCATATGTGCTGAGGAATGACATAACTCATCTTTGTAAACCTCCTTTCTGTCTTGAGAAGCCAAGACTTCAGCCTTTCCCATCTCACCTCTGCATATGCAGATAGGAGCTGTGCTGTCATTCTTTTGGAGAGAGAGCCGTTAACACACCTGCACACATGAACAGAAGTTGTATATATATTCAGGTGAATGTATTGGGTTTGCTTGAGCCACAGATAAAACGCACATGAGCTGAAAGAATTCTCCGTTCATATGTAATTAGCAGTCGTGCTGAAGCAGAAAATCTCAAGTGACTTTTCCCTCTTAATAGGATCATCACATACGAGGGACGTGTCATGAATGTTTTGTGTAAGTTTCCCTTCAGCTGACGTGGTTTGATGTTAATGTCAAGCACAGTTGGACAGCATGCAAACTGGAATACGAGCCCAAACCCGCACAGCAACGTGTCCTGCTTCGACCCTTCGCTTCCCAAATGTGCTCTCTAATCCTTTTATAGCTGCACTCATCAGTATTTTTTAATTTGAGGAATTACTAATTATTTTAAAATAAATAAATGTGTTACTATGTGTGTTTTTTTTTTTTTTTTGTTTTTGTTTTTTAAGAAGGGCTACACAAAGTGTGTATTGGCTGCACATGAAGTCCGATTAATGTCCTCCAGGAATGTTACTTGAGTGAGTAAGGTTGGCTGGAGTTTGCAGTTTGGAAAGTGAAAAACATCTGGCAGTGTGGCATTACAAAGAAGCATATTCTTTCAGCTACACTTACCTCATACCAAACCCATAATACCATGCCAACATGTTCACTTTTCCTTCTTTTTGTTGTTTTGTTGGAGGTGCGAACAACGCTTGAGGATGTCTCAGCAGGTGGCTGCAGCTCGGGAGAGGGAATGTTCATCCGCCAGTCAGAATCCTGCTCCAGCAAATTGACAAACACATTTTTATTGCTTTGCTGAAAACTGGAGCTTCTGACCTGCTGTTGCCTCTGCCGCTGTGTTCTTAAGATTTCTTTTCATCTTCAACCCGTTTCAACCCATGTTTAATTTGTCGGCGCGTGTGTGGTTTCAGCTCTGCTTTGTTTGACATAATTACGCATCGCCAGGGCTCTCAAACTTTTTGACTTCAAGACACACCCAACTGACATCATAATCAAAGCTTTAGTGAGAAAAAAGATGGAAGAACATGAAGCAGTTTTCAAATTAAATCTGATGGCTTCAGTTTTGATGAAGCTACTAATTTACTATTAATTTAAGGACATGCGATGGTTCGTCAGCAAAATTACAAAAGTTTAATGGAACTTTTCAAAGTTGTTAAAATGATATAAGTTTCAGTAAAACTGTGAAACAAGACACTTGCCTTGGAGCAGGTTCAATATGGATTAATAAAAATAGTAATTTAGTGATTGTAGTTGGAGCTATGTTATTAATAAACATAAACATACAGTATTTTATATGCTTATCTGGCTTTTCTTCTTTTTATTGGCACTGTGAGCATCTTATGTATGTTTTAGTCTGTTTAATGTTCTAGTCCTTTCTTCTTTCTTTCTTTCTTTTTTTTTTTCCAGACTGGTAAAGTGGACCCGCACCACCCTCGAATATCGGGTCACAGAGGCAACGTGTTAGACATCAAATGGAATCCATTCAGCGATTACTGCATTGCGTCGTGCTCCGAGGACACCACGGTGTGTACATGAGCGTCGTAACGGTGAAAGTGATGTGATATTCCCTGGATGATGACCATGTTGCCGCAGTAGGAGATCATTTTAATGCCTGAATGTTAAGCCTTCAAAAAGAAGTAAAAGTCATTCCTCAGATTCCTGAGCTCTGACCTGGCAGAGCCGCTCAGAACAAATCCCTGCAGACAAAAAGGACGTGTCTTTAGACCATTTTGGTGAAATGTGACTTTAAGGCAGCGTGATTTTTTTTTTTCCTCCATTTGGATGGATTCATTTTGTGTTCATGCCTGCAGGTGAAAGTGTGGGAAATCCCTCCTCATGGTGTGTTCAAAAACCTGACAGTGCCGTGGAAGGAGCTGCAGGGTCACAGCCGCAGGGTGGGCCTCATCGAATGGCACCCGACCGCTAACAACATCCTCTTCAGTACGGGCTACGACTACCAGGTAACACAAACGTGCAAGAAATGTTGTCATCCATAAGAGGTTTTCTCCTCATCCATAAAAATCCCACTTGCACTGTCTTTTTGTTGTTGTGCTAACATGATCGTAGACATTTGACCTGAAAATTGAAGGCTAAGTGTTTTGCAACCCCCCTGAGGTCTGCTGTTTGGGTGAACTTGCTGAGACATCCACTCCTGAGGAGATTGGCAGCTGCCCTGAATAGTTTCCACTTGTGAATAATCCTTCTTGCTGTAGAATGATAGACTCCAGATGGTTTGATGCTTTATAACCCTTCCCAGATCGATAGGCATCAATAGCTGCTTCATTAAAATCACTGCTAAAGTCGTTCCTACTTGGCATCGTGTTAAGACGGAGTGCTCCCGACCAGTAAACTGCCAAAAGCTCTGCTTTTAAAGAGTTGCACACAACTGCTGGTGATCAGTGGTTTAAGTGCATCTGATTAGCAGCACTTGGCTGTAATTTACCCTTTTTGATTTGCATTGATGAAGCAATATGCTTCTTTTTTTTTCCCCAAGTTTTTTTAAGTTGAGAGAGTAAACGAGGATTAAAATTCTCACTCCAACTTAAACAGGTTCTGTTTTCTTGCACATAACTGAGAGCAACAGTATAAATTCCTTTGCGATAAGAAAAGTATGCGCTGTTGCGCCTATTTGTCCAACTTTTGAGTACCACTCTCTATGATAACATGCCTCTCAGCCATCCTTTGAGCATAGCAGCTTGGACCAGCTTGAAACGCTTTTTTCTGGAAGTAGAATGTAGATTTCTTTATTTTTTATTTTTAAATATATGTAGAGGAAAATGAATCATGTGAGTCATTGTAAAATATTACCCTGATCTCAAGTGTTGCTTTCATAACAAACGTCTTTGCCGGCCGTGTGCATGGTTCCAGGTGATGATCTGGAACCTGGACTCTTCAGAGCAGGTCATCAAAAACCCCATGCGGACCATCAGCCACCACACAGACGTGGTTCTGTCCATGTCATTTAACACGGATGGCAGCCTCCTCGCCACCACCTGCAAGGACAGGAAGGTCCGGCTAATGGAGCCACGTTCAGGAAACCTGCTGCAGGTACTGTGCTGCTGTTGTGTGCGTGTAGGTGTGTACATGTGCCTGTTGTCGTTGCTCGTCCTCCTCATTTTAGTTGCCGTTACTTCAGCGCGTGCCTGACAATGGGCTTTCCCTCTTCACTAATACTTTTATTTCTTAACATGCAATAATTAATATAATTTGCACCAACAATATACAGCATGGCAGTAGTTCTAGCAGGCCACGCAGGTGACCTCAGCCCACATCTCGCATCTCTCAGTGCACGAGCTGATCTCAACCAGCTCACATCAGCTCATGAATCAGAGGGGCCCTCTGCATGTAATTTGTACGTTGCCCTTGTGGGTGCATGAGTTCTCTCCAGGTTCAACAGCTTCCTCCCATAGTTTAAAAACGTGTGTGTGTGTAAGGAACATGTGTTGATTGGGAGTTTTTAATTGAGTAATAGGAGTAAATGTGAGCGCGGATGCTTTGTTTGTCTGTGATGAACTGGTGACCTGTGCAAGTTGTGCCGTGAAGCAGGTATGGAAAACAGATGGAAATGCATGTAATTAGTCATTCCTGTACAGAGGGTCTGTTTACATCGTTCACACTCACCTTTGCTGCCACCCCTGCTTCTCCTTTTTGAACTGTGTCTAACTAAATCACTGTCAGTCTTACTGAAAGTCTGCCCTGACTGGTTACAAAGGACCCTTGTTTGCTTAAATCAGGGCTGACCAGCTTCTTTTGTTAAAGAAAAACAATGCAACAAAATGAAATATAAAATGGTAGGTAAAAACCAAAAAAACATGTTTGAAGCCATTTGATGGCAGTAAATAGAAACAATAAAAACATACTATTCACAGTAATTGCACATGACCTGATCATTTAAGGTAATTTAAAATATGCACTGCTGTTGGGGCGACAAAGCTGTGATGGAATCTGGTCCAGATTTTGTGGGATCCGCACGTCTTCCCAGAGGGAAGTTGAAAGAGACGACGACCTGGGTGGGCGGAGTCCTCAGTGATGGCAGTGGCTCTGCTGATGTGGCGTGACCTTTTACTGAAACAAACTCACAGCAGTGTAAAGTCGATATGAAAGTCATTGATACTTCTTTTGAAGATGAAACTTTCTGAACCACGAGCCTTTGTTGTGGAGTAAAGCAGCCCCAAGGCCAAACGTAAGTGGGCGTCGGGACATCCTGGGACTTATCCAGCGCCAGACGGTCAAAGCTGACACCCTTGGTGTGGTCTGGATCCACAGCGCAGCTTCACAGACCTCTGGGTCACCAGCCAGCGACGCACAGCAAACAAGCTCGCGCACATGTAAACAAACATCGCAGCAAAGTGCTGAAACGCTTTTATGTCAAGCGGAAGTCTTCTTTTATTTCTCACCAATAAATGAAGCAACCAAAGACGAGTAACGGGAAGTTTAAAGCTATTTTTATGATGTCACTGTCATTCATAACCTCAGCGATGACGTCACAGTCCTTCATGGCCTCTTAAAGATGTTAGAAATTAAATTTCTAAATATTAAAAAAAACAGAAAACAGAATAAGAAACAAGCTTGCAGTGTCACCAATAATGAATGAGACCAAATAGAGATAATAGATGAACTGGTTACTTGAGGAATTATAATGTACATAAATGCTCATCATACTTTTTTTTTTTTTTTTTTTTTTTTTCTTTATTTGTTTTTTGTTTTTATGTATCGGCAGGAAGCCAACTGCAAGACGCACAAAGCCAGTAAGGTGTTAATCCTCGGAAATATGAAGATGCTTCTCACATCCGGTACTTCCCGCTGGAATGATCGACAGATAGCTCTGTGGGATCAGGTGAGACTTCGCCGTCAGCACCTCGAGATCTTTTTACAGGTGGTGCTACAGGCCAAACATCTAAAACCATAATTGAAAACGGAACGTGTCAATGTTTTTTTTGCCCCCTACAAAGACCAGAAGGGGCAAATGAGTGGATCTGAAAACAAACATGAACTTGAAATGGTCAACCAGTGGGTGACCTGGGGTCCAGTCCAGTTCACATCGTCGCCGTCTATCCGGCGCCTATGTGGGATGCATCTTTACTGAAGATAGTCGAGCTGCTTTGAAATGAATCAGTGAATATGTAGAACTACACAGCTGTTCCCCTTTGTGCATCAGAGTTGGACAGATCAGATATTACTGCTTCAATCCCAGAGGACAACAGTCAAATCGAGCAGGACGAGTCTCGCCAGTGGCAGATCGAGGATTTTCCGAAGTGAAGGGGCTTTCACGGGACCACATTTCTCCCAGAGGGGAAATGTGGTCCTGTAAGCTGGGTTGTGGTATATCTCCCAGAAGGTGTTTTAGGAAAGAGCACGAAGACTTTATTTCCAGTCCAACTAAGTTAGTTCATTTTAAATATGGCAGTTTTTGCCAGGTGTCAGGCTTTTTTTCTTTCATTAAAACTGTCTGAGTGTAGTGTAAATTATACATTTAGTTGTTTTTGTTTGTCATTTTCTGTACAGGCTTTTCATTGTTTGGGATCTACTTTAGTAACAAAGCAGAGACACATTTACAACATATAGTTAAGTATGTGTTCATATTGTCCTTCATCGTACATTTTCAACAGTGATATTGCATGAAACCGTTCTTTTCTGAATTCTCACCTTCCTCCGGGGTCTCGAATCCCGGACCATGGAGGCCGGCGTCCTGCATGTTTTAGATGTTTTCCATCTTTGACTCACCCTGATACAAATGACTGTGACATAATTGGACTTATGCGGACGTTGATGACAAGCTGATGATGATCCGTTAATGCAGATCAGATGTGTTGATGCAAGGAAACGGCTAAAACATTTAACAAAGTTCATCAGAACAAGCTCTAACGTTAATGTAGCTTTCACTTTATATATTTATGAAAACAAAACTTTTTTAAATGTCCACCTTTTTCCTTTTGGACAGTCATGTGCTTCTGAAGAAGCCGTCTCCAGCACAACTCTGCCATCTAGTGGACAAACGCAGACGCCAAACCTCTCGGGTTTGCCAGAAAATTCTCTGACGACGCGATAAAGTAAATTATTCTCCTCTCGATTAAGTCATCACGTGGCGCTCTGACCACACCTGGCTGTCTATGGCACGCTGGAGTGTTGTGTGTTGTGACGTGACGGCGAGAGTTCATTGAGGGTGGGTGGGATTAAGGCAAAGCGCGGATCAGGGATTGAGCGCTCCCAGTGTTTATAATTCAGCTCTACTTTTTACGTGGCTCTGGATTAAAATGATTCAGTGTTTTGATATCAGGGGGATTTTCTTGTCTGCTGTGCATGTCAAATATGTTGTTGTTTGTTTAACAAAAAAAAAAAAAGTTTTTGATGATTGTGTGTCTCTTGTAGGATGATCTGTCTGTGCCTTTATTGGAGGAGAACCTGGACGGTTCCTCGGGGGTTCTCTTCCCTTTCTACGACCCTGACACACACATGCTCTACCTTGCCGGAAAGGTGGGTCGCGGAATTCATTAAAAAATGAATCTATAGTGCATCGTTCAAACTGAATAAAACAAATCAAGTGTTCTTGTTACAAGGACCTTTTGTTTGTTTTTTAGGGTGATGGAAACATCAGGTACTATGAGATCAGCTCAGAGAAACCCTACATCCACTACTTAACAGAGTACCGCTCACTCTTACCGCAGAAAGGAATGGGTAAGAAAACGCACAGATACATTTTAAAAATCCCCCAAACTTCCAGAAGTGTTTAAAAACATGACCTGCAGACGTGCATCCAGCAGCTTGATGTTACAGAAATGGTATAAAAGTCGTTGTACCTACACTTTCATGTGTAAGCAAAGCTGCTGTGCAAATCAGCCGGCAGCATTTGAATAGCCAAACCAGTTCATCAGTGACGTCATAGATCATAGGAAGAGAGCATGACTGCAACCAGACAGCTTCAGCTGCAGAGGTGCTTGACCTCCGTTTCAGATGTTGTCATCAGCCACGGTACAGTGCAGTTTCACCATTTTTGTCTCCGTCAGTATTGACAAACAAGATTCACATGGAGCAGTGATTGCAAAGCCCTTTATCTGATTTCAGAAGGAAAATGTAAAATGTGCACTACTGACAGATCAGTACTTGGCCTGGTGCTGTTCGATGGTCGCCGGCGTTGCAGACTCAGGTTGCTGTGGGCATTGATTTAATTGATTTTAAGGTTAAAAGCCAGTGCGCAATTCAGTCAAGAGAACCACTGAAAATAAAACAAAACTTCATAACATAAAGTAGACACTGACTTTTTATTTGCAAAAAATAAAAATTAAATAAAGGATAATGGTAGTAATAAAGTGCAAATAAATGCTGAGAGGCTCCAGCAGGTTTAGTGTTGCAGGCTTGTCGTTTATCTTCACTTACACAGTTGCTGCTAATTAAGTTTTAAAGTCTCGTTCATAAAGTACACGCGGATAGACGCCAGCCTTCTTCATCATTACTTGTAATGCTTTAACTTTTCTGACTGCTTTTGTGACTGTTAATAATTAGATTCATCATCAGGTTCACTCTTCTATCATTTAATTGGAGTTTTAAAAAAAAAAAAACAAACAAATCCAAATTAACTTGGTAAAATATTACAGAATACATAAATATAGCCTTAAAGTATGCTCACTCTGTCTGGTGTTTAAGATTTGACTTTACGTGTGTGTGTGTGTGTGTGTGTGTGTGTGTGTGTGTGTGTGGTGTGTGTGTGTGTGTGTGTGTGTGTGTGTGTGTGTGTGTGTGTGTGTGTGTGTGTGTGTGTGTGTGTGTGTGGTTCTACAGGTGTGATGCCAAAGAGAGGTCTTGACGTGAGCTCCTGTGAGGTCTTCAGATTCTACAAACTGGTGACAACCAAGGGTCTCATTGAGCCTCTTTCTATGATCGTGCCCCGCAGGGTGAGAGCGAGCAGACAAAACAAAAAAACTCTGCATATTCTTTTTGGGTTTAATTTTTGTGTGTCTTAATTTTTTCTCCGTCTGAATGTGTTTCTAGTCTGAATCATACCAAGAAGACATATATCCAATGACGGCGGCCAACAAGCCGGCGTTGACTGCAGAGGGGTGGCTCAGCGGCATTGACAAAGGTCAGAAATAATGTTTGTATTAATGAAGGAACCTTCTATTTGTTCCACAGTTGGCAAACAGTTTTTCTAACTTTTTCCAGTAATGTGTCAGATTAACAGCATTCCCTTTTTTTTTTTTTTTTTTTTTTTCTTCTTCCTTCAGTTGGTTCCAAAACAAGACTGTAGACATGATGTATGTTTTGATAAGACACTTTCTTTGCTGTTTAACTGTCACTGATCTGTCTGGGCAACGTAAATCCTAGCTGCTGTCCCAGTATGTTTTCTTACTACTGTCATCGTCACAGTTTCTTCATGTTCATATGTGTGTTTGTGTCCTGGACTTTGTCTTGCAGGTCCAGTGCTGATGTCTCTGAAGCCTGGAAGTCAAGTGGAAGAGCTTCGTTCAGACATGAAGGGGCTGAGTAACTCACTGGACACTCGCAGGTCTCAGAGCAGACCAGGAATGCTGCAACTCACATATATTCAGGACCAACTGGAAACCAAAGATGCCAAAGAGGCAAGCGCACACGCAGAGGATGATGGGAATCTGACACCAGTGAGCAATGGGGAGGACCTCGCTCTTTGCTCACCGCCCAAAACGGAGAATGAGGTGCTTAATGTTTTTTTTTTTCTGTCTTTCAGCGTTTCATATCCTGTTACACGGCTTTGAAATTTATTAAAGCTAACGATTCAATGATTATTCTTTATGCCTTGTATCGGTCAAATAAAATATTTATGGATATGCTTCTGTATGATTGATGATAAAATCTCCAAAGCATAATTACAGTGATGGAAAAACTAAAAAAAAAAGCTTTTTCTTTACATCACATGGCACAAACTTCAAACATTTAATAACGTGAAAAAGGGAACATTTTTAAAGCCACGCTATGTAGCAATACCAGTTCTGACCACATGGTGGCAGCACATCAAGAAAGTTCATGTCCATGTCAGTCCCTGGTCACTAGTTTTGAAAGAAGAGTTGCAAAATGACATGGAGTGGAGTAGGAATGCTGGTTCTGCAGTAAAAACGTGTCAGTTGATTTATCCCACGATGTTGTTTGTGTGCGTCCACAGCTGCGACTGAAGTTCCACAAGCAGCAGGAAGAGATCCGGCGACTGAGGGAGCTGCTCAACCAGAGGGATGTGCACATCAAGCAGCTGGAGCTGGAGATAAAGAACATCAAGAACTCCCAGTCTTAGAGCTCGGTTTAAGACTTTTTCCTCCACCGACTGAGTCCCCGTCACCTCCTCACTGGACACTTGCATTACTGCCCAAACCCGACTCACCCGTTTTTCCTCTAAATACCCCCCCCCCCCCCCCCCCCCCCCCCCCTCTCACACACGCTCGCTGTACGGGGGATTTAAACCTCAATTTTGTGTATTCGGTCTGTCTTTCATGTCGACTCTGCACGTGGTGCACATATTCTTTGTTCATGTACATACACTTGGTAAGACTGCACCTTTTTACCTTTTCGCCGCTTCTTCGTGTGCTTCACAGCTATGCAAGTTAATTGTATTTTTTCAGGATTTTCTTTTTTAATGCTCTTTGTAGCCGACAGATGAAAGGATGATTGAGCCCGTCTTGACTGAATGATGTGGCTGTTTGCGTGTGGGGTTGCTGCATCGTAGGAGCAGATATCCCGTTTGATTGTAAAGATAATGCTGAATATATTTTTTACGCTTGGTGATTGTCTTTTTAAATTTTATTGTCAGTGGTGTTTCTGTCTCGTATGTGTGCTTGAATGTGCGTGAATTCAGTGGATGGCAAACACATTCCTCTACTGGAATGCGTTTGTTTTTATCCTTTTACAATGACTGGAAATCAATTCATCAGACGTCAGACGATGTATAAGCCACTTCTGTGACTGATGCCGTTTAAAAGTTTTGAACCTAATTAGGAGTCACTGTGAAGAGCCAGAGTACCTCACAACTTATAAGTTGGCTTGTGTTCCTCTCACTTCTCAATGTACTCTCCCGTAATTGTTTTGATACCTTCTTTTTTCATGATCTTATTGTATTGATTTTTTTTTTTTTTTTTCCCCATCTGGCTTTAAGCCAAAATGACATTCTGCTTTTTTACTAAATAGCAGAATTTAAATTCTTCACAGCTCAGAGGGTGTGATTAAAAGAGCTGGCTGGTGTGTGCCAGCTCCCGCTTTAAAACAACCCGAATCTGCCAACTAAAAGATGTTTTAACAATTCAAACAGCATCCTCCGCCTTGTTAAGCTGTTCCAGTGCAGTTTTCAGTTTTACTATGATTGCATTATCGTGAAATTTCAGGTATTTAAGTCACAAAATTACAAAATAATTGAAAACAAATGTTCTCATCTGCTTTTTTTTTCTTTTTTAATATTTCCCCCAGTAAATGTACTTCATGTACAATTATGAAGAAAAACAAAAGTGCATCCTCCAATAATTTTAATATTTTAGAATTTAAAAAAAGAGGTAGAAAGGGGTGATATCTGCCAGTTCAGAAAATAAAATGAATACAACCTCAGCTGAACAACACATAACATACAGTATTACACCATATTATTTACTGAGTAGAAACTACACCAAAACGCAGTTGGGTGTGAAAAACTGACGTCTCCCTTCTGCTTCTACAAGAATTGGGACGGTAAGTACGAGCCAGGTTCAAACGTACTTGATTAACTGATCTTCAGCCTCTGACCGTCTTATAAAAGCAGACGTTTTCACAGTTTGCCTGTTGAGAAGCATTCAGGTGTGTCAACCTTATTCCAAGGTGCAACGCCATAAATGATGATCTTGGAGAAGCACATCTTTATCGAGAGGCGTAAAAAGTCCCTCAATCTACAGAGAGAAAAAATATTCACAAGTCACAACTGTGGCTGTTGCCAAAACAGGTGGAAAAAGGGCATGAAAGCACAACTTGGGTTTGCAAAGTACACAAACCAAGCAGCGTATCAGCACCAACACCATCTACTAACTGTCAAGCACGGTGGTGGGGGGCTGATGATTTGGCCTTGTTTCGCAGCCGAGGGAACGTGGGTACCCTTCGGTCATGCACTGCCCCCGTGTACCAAAGTATCCTCAGGTTACATGGCTGATAAAAGAATCGAGAGAGAGAGCGCCGATCCGGCCGGAGTTCAGACCTCAACTAAAATGCTGCTGTGGGACCTTGACAGAAAATGTCCCTAAACAACCGTCAACATCATCCAGAAACCTGTTCTTTTAAGATATCACTCCTAAAAGTTTACAAACCACTAAAGCATAGGATGCGAGTAGTTTTCACATAGTTTTGTTGTGTTCTGGCCTTTTATTTTTTTTCCATTTCTTGTTCTATGCATCTATAACACAAAAGTAGTTTTCCAATTCCAGACCTGGCGAAGTCCAAGTCTGATTATTATACCCTGATATGTAAAACCTTTAAACCAAAAGAGGGTGTGCGTTGTTTTTCACATGACTGTACATGGCTCCTGCGGTTTGAAACGAGTATTAAACCGTATTACTGTCTTTGACGAGATGCTGAATTTTGGTATGTAAGTGGACTTCAAGTGAGGACTGGCGAGGGAGGAGTTTTCGGGCCCGTAACCGAATGTCATCTGCTGAGCTAAAACTCTGGCTTAGAGTTAAACTTGCGAGAGTACGTGTGGAAATCCTGACGCAGTGTTTCAGCTGAGTCACGGGAGAGCTGAAGCAAACCCCAGGGCTTTGGGAGCTGGATGTGCTTGAATCTGAACTGACCTGATGGTGGGAATGTGTTTGCCCTCAGGAATCTTCTTAATAGTGTTCATAGTTCCTGCCACGGTGCAGTCGGACCTGTTTTTAAACATTTACTGCTTTCAGCACTGAAAGGGAACAGACCCCCCCCCACCCCCCTTTAACATTTTCTTATTTTTTGTCAACTTGTCCAAACAAACCGTAGCTTAATAAGCGTGTGATTGGGCATGGAGGCAGTAGTATGATCCACGGATGACTAGTCTTACAATACATCTGACCACGCATCCCTGCATTTATCTTGTTGGAAACACAAGCACTGCGGGGATTTTTCTAGATTTGGCACATGTTTCAGGTATTACATGGAAACTGCCACACCACCACTGCGCACGTACAGGCAATACAATTGTGCGATGTGTGCAACCCCTTTGACCTGCGGCGGGACAATTCCAGCACAGCGACGTCTCTTTTTGACTTTTGTCCGCAAGCACCACGGCCTGTCTGGTGTTAACTCCCATTCACACGAGTCTCAGCGGTACTGCATTTATTTTTATGCTCAGCCGGTGCTCTTGAGGGTCCGATCTAACTGTTCGTGTCAAACAGACTGAAGTTTGATGTTCTTAGTCGTTACATATTCCATTCGAACCACTTGAAATGTGTCCGTGCTCCATCGTAGTTTTTGCTTTGGCAGACAGATCTATGCACTGTATCTGCAGGATGTTGTATCACTTTATTTTATCGTCTCAAAATTCCAAATATGTTTCATATGACAATGTTGATATTTACAGATAAACGATTAATTAAAATAAACGTGTGTAACTGGCATGATTAAACCATAGACGTTGTAATATCGTTCATACTGTCTTGCACGTTGATCTTATATTTATTTATATTTTTGGATGATGTCGAAGACGAAGACTGCAGGTGTGGTGGAAACATGTTGAGGTAAAGAAACTTTTTAAATGTGTCTGAAAAAGGACTTTTAACAAATGTCGTTCCACCTAAGTGATACTGTGGTCAACCAAGGTAGCGTAAACTTTCCATGTATACATAAAGTGTATAAAAAAGGGGTTTTTATCAGCCATCTCCTTCCAGTTGCTGCCAGCTTGTTGGAAGTCGGTACAAATCGACTAACGATGTTGGATCTACTGTCAATAGATGCAAAAGAAGGCGAGTTCATGACCTGCTCTGTAGAAGTGGATCAGTATTTAGACTTTTAGGGCAAAACGTGCAATAGTGAGAAACGGAGACCGTGAACTCTTCATTATTTTTACACATACAAAGGTTGGGATGTCGGTAGAAATCCTGTAGACACATTTGCTGACATGTGTGACATCTTTACTTTTTTTTAAACTCTGGGGAAAAAAAAATTTAGGATTTTTTTTTTTTTTTTTTTTTGGCACTACTGGCCTTTACTCAAAGCAGGTGACCAGGAAATGGGTATAGAGAGAGGAGAAGTCACACAGGAAAGAGCGACAGGCCGGGATTCAAACCTGCGCTGCCTGCACGAGGGCAATAGCCTCTGTAAACGGTGTCCACGCAACCCGCTGAGCAGTCCAGGCCCCTGGGAATGTTCTTTTGAGGGGGAATTTTAAAGTAGCTATAAACTTAGTCTACCCTAGTTTTAGGAAATCACAACTGCAAAAGCGCTTCAATGTAAAACAAAAACTAGGAAACAGTCAAGAGAAGGTGGCTTGTGGATCATAGGGGTCAGGAGGGTATGCATGGCGTCTGAGGTGCATTTTGAGTCGGGATCATTTAAGGACTCAAAGGGGCAGCAGCAAGATTTTTAAATCACAATAACAGCAAGGCAGTGGGAAAAAAAAAAGGCATCAAACGTGGGGGTGGACCAACACGTGCATTAAGGTTGGTATGACGGAGGCTGCGAGGGAGGAAATACCCCCATAAAACATGACTTTTGAAAGCACCCTAAGCTGACAAAACGATTCAAAACTCAACAAAAAGCTTAAGTTATGCAACAAAACAGAGGTCAGTCCTGAAGATTACCTTTGCATTCCTGTGCAACATAATCTAAGTGACGGCCATGTTTCAGACACGAATCAGAATGACCTCAAACTAGAAAAACAGAATCTTTCACGTTTGCGTTTGATTTTAACTGCACACGACACTGCAGGTCATGGAAAGAAAAATCACAGGAGGCATACAAACAAAAAGACAGATTTACTGTTGGAGACGCTGAGCTCATTTTTAAATACTAAAAAAATAAAAATGCAATAACATTTTTCATCAAAAAAGAACCAACTTCTGTGTGAATTGTGTTTAGTACAGAAGAGTATTAGAGCCACTAAGAAATAAAAAAAACTATTCTGAGAAAACAATTTCTGACTTTTTTTCTCTGAATTGTATTTGTTTTTGTCTTTAGTGGCCCTAATACTCATCCGTACTTTGTTTGTCTCTTTCTGAGCAGTTATTCTGAATTACCTGAAGTCTGAAATATTTCAATTCAATTCAATTCAATTTTATTTATACAGCGTCTATTACAACACAAGTTGTCTCTAGGCGCTTTCCAGAGACCCAGAACATGAACCCAACATGTTTAAACTTCAAAACTGCTCAAAAAGATTGAGTTGCCATAAAAAGTTGAAATAAAACAGTAAAGTTTTGCAGCATATGTACTGTTCCTGGACTCAATATTAAGACACGCAGTGGTTTCTGTGGTAAGGGTTTCCTAACTGCTCCACTGGGAAGTGGAGTTCTGTACAGTTCTGAGGTGAAATTCCTGCGTGTGCACACGGATGCAAACGGATGCAAACCAAAACGTAATCGATATCTGCCAGATTTTCACGTAAAGCAAAAATCACGGCCGGACAACAGAAATAAAGGGGAAAAATAAAAAAGAATAGCTAGCACCATTGTCTGACGTGGTACAAACACGAGCATGTCTTGGTGTATTTGTCCAGCAGCTGGCAAATATCATCGGAGTTCAACTCGGATAGGAATCCCCTTCGCCTGTGGGAATGCTGTTGAACTGTGTGCAAAGCCATGTGACTTTTGCATATTTGGACACCAGTATGAAGCAGGAGAACACTTCCTGGTAACACCAGAGATGATCCCCAACTGTTTGCTGCGAGCTCAGTGAGGCTGGACTGGAGTTTTGTCAGAGTCTGAGGAATAAACTGAAATCCGGTCCATTGGAACTCCCACCATGTCCCATGTAGAAGAACAAGAGGCTGGTAGAGGCTCTATTGCAATTTTGATTAGAGATGTTACACTTGACACATCTGTGATGCTTCAGCAGTACAAATGGTGGGTTTTGGGGGCGGAGTCAGCTCCTCCACTTAAAGTCGTACGCCGCCGTTCTTCTGCAGGGTGCCTTTTTAGAAATCAATGTTATAACTTTAAACAACCTGCTTCTGGTCACAGCGAATGCGGCGCAGTGTCAAGATTGGGTGCAACTAAAGTTGGAAAGTGTCCTTCTCAGATCTGGGTCTGTGATGTCACAGCATCCTGCAGACTGTGAACAGCTCACTGGATGACACATTTTCTGACCTCTGCAACCCCAAACTGTGTCAGGACAATGATGCATCCGAGTTGTTGTTGACCGCAATCAAAAATATATTGGAAAGCAAATAAATGTTTATTTCCTTCACAGTATATTCCCTTTAAAACTAAATATTTTCTAAACTGCATTTTTTTAAAATGGGGCAGACCGGAACATGGAAATTGGTTTTTATTTTTTTCCATATTCTGTGACTTAAGGCACCTTTGACAACAGCTAGACAGGAAAAGTGGGGAGCAGGGATACAATGGTCCACAGGCCAGCACTGGAACCTGGACCAGCTGTGCAAGGACTAAAGCATCTGTATATGGAGCACCTTTGCAGCCAGGTGAGCCATCCAGTGCCCCAGTTTCAGTTGTTTCCATCTTTTTTTCTTCCTTTTTCCTCTTTCAGGGACTTGGAGGGTCCAGAGGGGGAGTGGGGGACTATTTATGGAAAGATGACCATCACCACTCAATCTCTAAAAAGGAATTGGACGCAGGCCTCTGCAAACACACAAAACTGACAGGCAACACCATGAAACAGGCCCAAGACTTTTAAAACGATGTTTCCCGTCTGTACTCAACTTCAAGGTACCTCATTTTTCTGACACATTCAGCATCTTTTTCTGCAAATGCAATGCAATTATTAGTTATGTCAAAAGCCAAAATGGGGCTTCACCTCTCCAGGCAAACAAAAAAATTATTAGTAAACGCTTGGATTTAAGGATAATACTATGGACTTCCAAAACTTGACACTATGGCGCACAATTCCATCGGCATCTGGGGAAAAACAAGAGGGAGTTTTTGCATGAAACACACTTTGATCCAATCCACGTCGAGAGAACCTTCTAGGCAAAGAACAGTTTTCTTACATCATTATTTACTTATCGTTGTAACAGTAATGCTCAATAAATCTTTAAAAGCATGTGTAGGCTTGAAACTTCTGTACAAAAACGACTTTAGAAAAAATCTTAAAGCCGTCTTTTAAGGCTTCATATTTTCTTCCGGCACTTACGACTGAAGAAAACACTTTGAGAGTGAAAAAGCCATTTAACCTTGTACATTAATTTTGGAACATCAAAATAGTAAAGCAGGGAGAGAGAAACGCCAAAATGTTAACATTTTATTTACAAAGTTGTTTTTTTTTTTCCTTTTTTTTTTTTTTTTTTTTTTGTCATACAGAAAGTAAAAATGTAGCTACAACCTTGATTTGTGCAACAGGCGGCCACACTAAAAACCATGGCCTGCTGGTTGCACAGCTGCTATAGCAATAATTTTATTGGGAAAATAAGAAACAGAAAAAAAAAAAAAAAAAAAAACTTAAGACAAAAAAAGGGAAAATAATAAACCCAACAACAACAAAAAAAAAAATTCATCCAACAAAATATTAAAAGCACAGACCCAAAACTAGATACCAGTCCCAAAATCCTCACACGGGAATACATAAAGAGGGGTTGACAGTGAAATTGTGGAATGCTGAGTGGCGGGCTGCCTGAGAACCTCGGGGGCCATGGGTGGGGTGAAGTGGAGGGTGTTGGGTGGCTCTCAGTTTCATGAAGGGAGGGGGGAAAAAAAGGAGGAAGGAGGGCGAGAAGAGAGGGGGCAGCTCCACTTGGCTCACCCTTCCGGTACAGTCTTTGCCACATAAAAAGAGCGCAGACCTGGGAGGTGGTGGTGGGGTGGTAAACATGAATTACAAAGGCGGTGCGAGTTGTTGGAGGGACGTTCGGGTTTGTGTGGGGGCAAAAACTCGGTAGGCTCTCGTTCTCAGTTTTGCTTTCAATCGTCGTCTTCGTCGTCCTCATCGTCGTCTTCATCCTCTGGGTCCCGCTTTCTCTTCTCGCCTTTGCCAGTTTCTGCTTCTGAAAAACCCAAAAAACAAATATGTGTCAGAGTTTGAGTCTTTCCCTCGCCGCTCTTCTTCCTTTAATAAGCGGCGACAGGTGCTCTCTGGGCTAACATTAATGGCCGTTACTCTGCAGACTCATGTTCCCTTCCAACTCAAAACTCAACTCAAAACTGCCTTGATCCATGTTGTTTTTGGTCCCTAATCAACCGTTTACACTCATTTCCATCTCGTTACAGAACTGGGGTCACTTTGACGCTTTTAGGCCTGAAACCCCCAACACGGGTACAAACAAATTCACATAAGGTGTAAAACTGTCTTCAATGCAGAGCAGACTCCTCATAGCGAACAGTATCACTATGAAATCAATGTATGTGATGGGATTACAGGTTATGGAATACCACACGCACTTTTTTTTACTGGAAATTATAAAACCCCCATTTTCAGACTGCACCTCCAGCTGGAGGATTTCCAACTTGGAGAAGTTGACTCGTGCAATTCATACTTTTCCTCGCACTGCAGCTCCGTTTTCCCATGTTGGAAAAATTCAAACGTGTGTTGGTTCCACTCAAATGTTCTAAATTCACATCTTAAAGAGAGTTAACAGACTGGTTTAATATTTCCATGAGTCACTTTAAGCGATGTTCTGGAAAAATATTTGTTAAATTTTGTCCTCTAGACTAATAAAAGTTCAGCATGACCGCGAGGTGAGCCTGACCTTGTTTAGTTATGAGATAAGCTGTTGGTCACGTGACCGAGTCTCAGCATTCATTTCAATTGTTTTAACTTTTCATGCAGTTGTTACTATATAAAGCTTAAAAGTGGAAATATGAATATTTTAAGGAGCTGCATACCTTCTTCATCTTCATCCTCATCTTCGTCCTCTTCATCCACTTCTCCATCCTGACCAAAATCCTCCTCCTTCATAAACATTACACAGGTTAAAAAGGCATATTTCACACAATATAAACCATTTTCAGTAAGACGTTTTAAAATTTTACCTCATCTTCACCGCTGACTTCCTCATCATCCTCTTCTCCTTCTACCTCCTCTTCATCTTCTTCATCCTCTTCTTCATCATCAAAGTCCTCTTCCTCTCCATCTTCATCTTCCTCCTCCTCTCCCTCTGAAATGCAAAAATTATATTATATGTGTATATATATATATATATATATATATATATATATATATATATATATATATATATATATATATATATATATATATATATATATATATATATATATATATGTGTATATATGTATGTGTGTGTGTGTGTGTGTATGTATGTATGTATAAAACAAAGTCAGCCAGCAAGAGTAATCTGTTATTTGTCCCTTGAGTTGCTATTGATAAATGTAATTATCAGTAGCAACTCAATCATTTAACATTTTACTGCTAATTAAGAAGCTTGTCACCTCCTGCAACAGTGTGATTAACTGATATATTTTTAATACTTCCAGACAAGAGCCCAGCAGTTTATCATAATAGGCGAAGACCGGTCTGGATCCCGCTCACCGCAGGAACATTTTTGTAGCTCTTCTAGCTCTTTGGAGGGAGTTCCCTTTCTTCTTCTTTTTTTTTTGTCCCAACAACCCACCACAGGAATTACAGCAACTGTAGTTCAAGAGACGGCCTTTATGGGGTCTTTTGGGGCTCCTACTTTGGAGGAGGAACATTCCTAGCATGACTGGAACAAGTTGTGAAGCAACTGTATGTTAATTGATCCAGACAAGATCAGGATTCATCCAGGCGATGTGTGACAGCTGGCTGTTATGTCACTTCAGGGTTTCCATCTGCGGTGCAATGAGCTCCCCATAACCTTGAACAACTGTCTGGTTTGAATGTGCTTTTTCAATACCCAGGAAAGTCACTTGTTAATAAATCCGCTGCTTTTTTATATCATATCAAAATAAATCTTTGCAAAGTGAGACAGGACAAATTCAACCATGCTGCCTCTGTTTTTGTTTAGTATTACTAAAGCACATCCTCGTCCGGCAAGCTTCATACCTTCATCTTCATCGTCATCTACACCATCTCCGTCCACCTCGCCGTCAGAATCGGACGCTTCTCTGTCCTCCATGTCATAACCATCCAGGTAGGTGAGCTGAGGCAGCAACTTGAACACACTGTCTCTATAGTCGTTAAGGTTTGTTACTTCACAGTTGAACAGGTCCAAACTCTTCAGGTTGTCCAGCTTTTTCTGCAAATCAAATGCAGCGATATGCTGTGATGAGAATCTGCTACAACGCTGCTATGGCTACGACGGCATGCACTTGGGGAGATCATTTTCAGTGGGGTGTCTTTTTCTATTTTCTAGTGTGTGACAGAGTTACGTGGGTGCTAATCAGTAAGCAAAAGTGTGATTGACAGTCCTTGATGGTCTTTAATTTAATTCAGTTGCTCATACGTGTAATAAATTGCATTTCTGCAAAAGTACAGTCATAAAGAAATAACAAGACACAATCTTTTAACTCTATGGATATTAAAAAAAAAAAAAAGTCCCCTACCGGGTCTTAAAATGTAATAAATACAAACACAGATAAACAACATGTGCTATATATTTATGTGCCATTAATTAAGAGAAACTACACCAATGCAGAGAGTAAAAGAAAAAAACTATTCCCCAGGGTACAACACCCTGCAGAGCCACCTTCAGCAGAAAAAAAACCCACCCTGATTTCTTTATTTTCTCTCCTGCCATTCTGTTACAGATTCTCCAGTGGATTTTGAGTCGATTGTAAGTTGCAGAAGTCCTGTGACAGCGACAAGCGCAAATCATCACCACTCCACCACCGTGCCTGACAACTATTATGGAGGCGTTTTTACTAATATGCCAGTTTGCTTTTTTTAAATCAAACATGGTCCTGTGTATTACGGCCAAACATGAGCCTCCATCTCTCAGAAGAACATCATTCCAGCAGTTTAGGGGTTCAATCAAGTGCACCTCTGCAAATCCAGGCCAGGGAAGAGGGTTCCTCTTGGTAAGCCTTCCCAGCAAGATGAACTTGTGCAATCATTTTTCTAACTGTACTGTCGTAGACTTTAACGTGCTTTAACCTGTAGAGTCCGAGATGTAGCTCTTGGTTTGTTGCAGTTTCTCAAAGTATTTTCCCAAATTACCCTCTATATAAGCACAGATGGTTAAAATAGTCGTTACAAGAAGTTACCTCTTTCCAAATTAACTTTTATCATATGACACAGTGCAAAACAATAAAAGGATAAACCACAGATGTAACCACAGGCCTTTATCTAAACAATTCAGTTAATATGTTTTATACTGTAAAGAACAAACACTATGATACACAACATCTACATTGACAAAAAAAAAAATGTTGTTATTCATTTTACCTTCAAACATGCTTTAAGTGGGTGTAGAGTGTGTTGCAGCTATAAGGCACATCTGGATACATACCAATGGTTCCAATGTGCTGATGTCTTTCAATTTGTTGCCACTCAGGTTTAGATGTGTGAGGTTGGGGAGTTTCTCTGCTAAAACATCAAGGCCACCACTGATTCTGTTGTCACTCAACTCCAGCTGAAATACAAGTAGGAAATATTACTACACCCGACACTTGTCATCTTTTCACTTTTATGTAGAATAATGAGGGCAGAAGATCAGCCGTACCTTTTTCAGTTTTCCTAGTTTAGGTAGGTTGGACACTGAGATTAAGCCAACATTTATCAAACTGAGGAACTCCAGGTTGACAAATTCAGCTGTGAGACCTTCAATTTTCCCTTCAACTGATCGACAGTTATCAAGGACAAGTTCTCGTACCTGAAAAAAAATAAAAAAAATAAATAAAATTAACAATTATCATGCCCTCTTTGTGCATTAAATATTACTAATACAAATCAATATATACAATGTATTCTCAAGCATTTTAAATTTATAATTATTCAAACCCTTACGTTTTTCTTAACAAAATAATTAAGAAAACCAGCATTATAACCACAATACATTTAAAATTAGTTACTTGTGACTGTAAAATGGTCATTTAAATGGTGCAGACTGACTATTAAGCTGAAATATTTAAGCCATAATCATCGTTTTTCTAGCCTGGCCATGTCTACTAAATTATTTTCCTCTTAGATACAAAGACTTAGTCTGGATTCAATTTAATTCAATTCCAAAAATACTTTATTAATCCCCAAAGGGAAGTTAATTCATTAAAATGTAAAAAGCACAAAAAAAGAAAAAAAGTAGTGAAAGTAGCCAGCAGGCAGGATCTTCTGCATTCAACTTTGCAGGGGGCCGTACCTACAGCTGCAGAGGAAACTGCCTCTGGACACTGTTGGACGGGCATACAGACAATCAGAGGACTGAAACATGTGACATAGGCAGAGCTAGCGCCAACAAAAGACATAAACAAAACAAAATAAAAAAAATAGCTGTGTAGTGCAGCAGAACCACTTTTTTACAGGACAATTGTCTTGATCTATGATGTTATTCACAATTCCTCAACTTTTTTAGTCATTTTGAATTGTGATTTTTGGACACTTCTGCATGAGCCATCGCATAAAGCCCATCCCAGTGCCTTTGCAAATGGCTCGGTACGTTCCATACCAGTGGAAATGGCGGCCAATACGAGGGTTACCGGACCACTTTTGAAAAAACGTCTATGTAGTGAATAGTTTTATTTGGCCAGGCTACAGTTTTTCAAGCACTAGTCAGTCCTTACATTTTAAACAAAATACACACGTACATTATGCTTTATGTAATTTGTGTTCATTCGTGCAAATTATTGCCCACTCAATTAGTGACTTGTTTTATGATATTTAAAATGACTTTCATTAAACCTAAAGACCAAAAAGTCTCTAATGTTAGTGGCCAATTGAGGAAGTTCCATGACAATCTTCCAATAAATAAAGACATTTTTTTAAAAAGACAAAGTGGAATATTTCTGAATTCAGAAATCATTCTAAGAGTATTCAGGGTTTTTACAGATTTTTACTTTTTAATTATCTTACAATTAAAAAACTGACTACAATATTTCTTTAGAGGTTATGAAAAATATTTTTTTAAATTTGCTAATGTATCTTCTTTGCTGTCTGAAGGTGTCTTCTGATTTAAAGAGACACCCAGCATCCCAAAACCCCCTCTGTCAAAACATCACAGATTTTAGAAACCCATTTTATCCTATGTTCAGATTTTTCTTCTGGAAGTGTGTGGAAGCTACATCTAACATTTCAGCTAGACACAATCTCATGTATGCGAGTTAGTAATGAAACTTTTGTAAAACCCTAAAATCCAATATTAATCTTGTTGTGATATATATATATATATATATATATATATATATATATATATATATATATATATATGTTCTCACCTGTATGGCTCATTTGAAACACATTTTGTTTCTTTAAATATTAAAAAACAAGCCTGAAGGCGGAGTTACTTTGACTCAAGTTAAAGCGCACACTGGTTGCGCAATTAATTGTTGGGTTAAAAAAAAAAAACGCTGCAAAAAAAAAAAAAAGTTGTTGTCACCCGTCAAAGACCACGATTACTCAAGTAAACAACGAAATGAATTGTGTGTCTCGCTGGAAAATGGGGCTTTCTGTGTCTCTGTGCTGTTTCCCAGCTACCAAAGATGAAGTATTGATTAGTGGGCGCCGAGGACGAGCGCGGCAGCCGCTTCCCGTGGCCTGCTGATGCAGCCACTAATGACAAATGCAGTGATCCTGGGCGCTAGCGCGCTACAGGCTAGCCATTGCCCCTTTTAAACGCTGCCGTGCGGCGGCGGAGCAGCTAGAGGTCTGCCTGCCCGCCATTAGACAACCCAACGGCAACGGACGGGATTGCTCATTCACTCCCAGTAAAGCTTTTCTTTTTCGGTAGACCAACTTTCATTGGGGGAAAATGGAATACTTCTCGTCTTCGAGCGAGCAACCGATATCGCCAGATTGCTTAAGAATCTCTTTTTTTAGATCGAAGTTGCGAAGGGAAGAGAACGGAAATTTAGTTATAAAAAAAAACAACAAAAAAAAAACAAAGATGGAGACAGTTCCTTTCTTCCGAGGCTTCAAAGACGACAGAATGACAACATGGCGATTCCTGCTCTACAGTATGCCGTCCTGTGAACACTCCGATGGCGCAAATGTGCTACATAGAGCGAGCAGTTACACTTTTACACACGTTGCCAAAATTACTATTTGGTGTTTCATTTGTTTTAACTCATATGCATGAGGCGAACGGAAACGCCGACCGTTGAGGTTTTTTTTTTGGTTGCCCGTGCACGACGCGCGGTGCGCCGGACCTCCGTGTCACTCAGCCACGCCGTGTCGGTTAACGAAACCGCTGACAAAAACGTCGACATATTCGTCTACAGACGTTAAGTTCAGCTTCAGAACCAACAAGTTTGGCACAAAATGTCGCGTTCTGTTGTTGTTTTTTTAAAATCCCGAACTGGACGGTCGAGGTCGTCTTCGACTGGCGTTCAGACGGGGGTTATATGGCGGGAACGTATTCCTAAGTTAGCAGGCTGGTGTCTGAATTACGGGACCACCAGATTTCAATTTTACAACTTATATTCGTCAGATCGGCACAAATGTGGAGAAAAGACAGATGCAATGTGAAAAGTGCGAGCTATTTACGGGAATATGCTGCGCGTTGCTTTTAAATCGCAGGAATCACATCGGCTCAAAAGTGCGTTTTAACACACCATAAATACAGGAGTGGTTCTCCGTTGGGTATAGTCTGTGTTTTTAGTTTTAGTTTTGTTTTGTTAAAACTCTCTGATGTTGTAGTAACAGTCGATTGGACAAGGTATGGATGACTATATATATATCTTTTTAATCGTTACTGAAATGGAGCAATTGACGGGTACCGTTAACGAACTCAACAGAACTGCCGGGACCCAACTAAGATCGTCGTGTGTCATTCATAAAACTAAGCGTATTAAACGTTGTCGGGAGCCGCATTTGCAATAAAAGCGCATGAATCTAGCAACTGTGTTAGCAACAAACATGGCTCCCAAGGACTGTATAAACTATAGCCCCCGTGTGCACGCCAAACGCGGCGCAGGAAGCAGCTTCCCCGATATATCCGCGTTAAAAAGAAGTTTACTAATTGTGTTACAACGACTGGATCGTGTGTGTGTGCGCCGCTGACCAAAGAGGCTGCGAAACGGTTAAAAGCACTGCGATAATGTCAGCGAGCTGCGGGGGGAATCGCCGTTTGAAAGTAACCATTAAACATAGCATTTCTCGTCTCGTTTGCCCCTCTACGCCCAATCCTAAGCAGTACTGAGGCTAGAGCGTTTTTTTGTGCGAGTGTTTTCCACCCTGTTATAAAGGAGAAACACTATCTAAAGCCCATGTGGCCACCATTAGTTTCACAGGTCACTTGCAAAGCAAAAAAATTTAAAAAAAAGGAAAAAAGTAGCCAGCTAGCATGCAAGGCTAGCCACAAAACTACGGGTTGCTTTTTTAATTAAAAAAAAAAACAACAAAAAAAAAACGCACGACTCACATCAGACGGTGTCCTGTTTCTTAGCTCCAAGTGGATCCTCCTTTTCATGTCCATCTTCCCCTGCGAAGGTTAAACTTTTCTCTCTTGGGTTTTGATGGGATCTTCAGTCCAAAGGCAGAGATGCCCTTATGGAGGGAGAATATAGGACTGTATAATGAACTGAGCCAAACGCTAAGTTGGTCGGAGAGAGGGGAAACCATGGAGGGAAACGGGACTGAAACAAAATATATGCTCAACAGCGCCATCTACGTCCAGAAACGCCCATCGCCTCTGAAAAGGGCATTGCAGTCAGAAAACATGACGCTGCCCTGAAACGTTACTTTGGTGCATTTTATTTCTCCAAAGAAATATTAGTGAAGTGTTTTTTTGTTTTTTCATTTACTCGATGAAGACATTCGGAAAGCTTATGCATTTTTTAACCCCTAAATGGTATTAATCTAATTTAAAGAAGAGAGGTACTTAGCATTAACTTAAGAATACAAATCCAAGTTTATAATAATCTACAATATTCACGTTTATTCTCAGTGTTTAAATATAGAAAAAAACCGGTTGGCTTTAGAAAAAAATGTATCTGTTCTCTGGTGAATTTGTGTTCTCATGTACATTTTGATAAATAAACTCAGTGTTCTTCCCTCAGCTTTTTCAATGCCTGATTTTTTTTTCTACCCCCCTTCTGTTTGGACACATAACTAGAAAGGAGGGGTGAATTTGGTTTGCAGTAAAGAGAGCATTGTGCATGTATGTGGAGAGTAGGACACCCCCTTCAACCCCACCCCTTTACTTCCTGAGACACCGGAGCCCTGAAGCAGAAGACTGCTGAGTATTTCTGAGCCTGGTTGTTTTCAGTTTTCTGAGAAAGAAACTAAGAATCAACTTTAATATTCTGGCTGTTTTTGTTTCAACTGTAGAGCGGTGCCTGGGTTGGACACAGGCCTGTATGTATGTTACAGGCACATTATTCTAAACAGCCTCTCTGCGGCCTGAAGATGGCGTCGTTTTATCAAAGACTTCCCATTTAGGGATATCTGCTTAAACATCTCTCATTTGCTGGAGTCATGTATGACTGACAGCTTTCTGCTTTTGGCTGTAATACTAATGTCAATACTGTTAGTCAGTTTGGAGAGCCATGCACACCAGGAAGGGGTGCACGACTTTTACCTCTGGACTGTTATCAGTTACAGAGTTAAACTGATCAGTTGATCAGCTGCGAGTCAGCACTGTTACTGGTGGTTGGCATTTTTCATCCCAGTAAATTTGAATTTGCAAGTGTGTATGAGTGGGGGTGATGACAAACAAACCAGGCAAGCTTTCTGCGCTTGAAATTTCACACTTGAACAATGTACATCAGCTCTGCTGTGGTTTTAGATGGTAGATTTTGTTTAGACTAAGCACCCCCCACCCAGCCAGCCACTCCAGAAGTCAGTGAATTTAAAGGAACCCCCTCAGCATTTCCACTACACAGCTAGAGGCAATTGGCAGTTGAGTGTTATTTACTCTGCTGGGTAGCTTTTTTTTTCTCCGAGTGTCTCAAACACACACATCAGGGCTCAATGTGCTGTGAGAAGATTTGAGAACACTCCCCAACTGAGCAGCACTCCATCTGAGAGATAAGACGGGTATGCCCCGTTCCACTTTAAAGACAGGATTTCTGCCTTTGTTTCAGGCTCCGCAACAGTTGACCTCATCCCAAATAAATTAATCTTTTAGCCACATGGAGGAGTTTGGAATAGTCCTTTACAAAACTGCATGCAAGTCTACCTTGCACGCAGCTTCCAGCAGAATTACGTAGTTTTAATAATGAGCAATGGTCCAAATTTAACCACTGATCAACAAAGACCTGCATTAACTTCAGTATCAACTGCTGTAATTCATGCATTTATTAGTTTTATATATATATATATATATATATATATATATATATATATATATATATATATATATATATATATATATACTTTTTTTAATACACTGCCGGCCCTCCTTCCCCCAACTGAACTTGCTGCTCTATCCCTCTCTCTCTTTTTTTTTCTTTTTCTGACAGTACTGTGCCAATTCCTCCGGCTTTACAAATATGATAAGGCACAAGCTGCAAGAACTCTCCCTGCTCTATGGTAATGGTTAACCAGATAATACATCTGTTGGGTGGGAATAGACAACAGTCAGATGTTTTACTGTCTCCTTCGATGTAGTTGCGCGCCTTCAGTTGAATTCATTCATAGCAAGAGTCAGAATGGAGGACTCGTCGCAAGAATTGGAAATTCAGAACCAGAATGAGGAGGAAGGTGACCTTTCCTAAATTTCTGTCTTCTTTTCAAATGATGTGTGGCATTATTTCCATGCTGTTTACTGAACGAGTCCACTTTTTAAAACCTCTACAATGTTCTTTCTTTTTGACACAGAAAACTTCTGCTAAACATTTAAGCAGTAGTGCAGGAAACCGCAGATAAATTTAGTTTCTCTGTATAATTTTATGTCAAAGCCAAGCATGTAAATATGTCTGTTATGAAACTGCCAGTGTGCAAAGAGAGAGAGACAGATGAAAGCATCTCTATAAAGCTTGTCTGTTTATAGCCCCATTTTAGCCAGTCATGTGTAAGAAATGCATGCAGCTTCTGTATCGATGGTTTTATGTTTCAGACATTAAACATCTGCTTTCTATGAATGGGTTTCTGTTTTATAGGTGGGATCCGTCACCGATTACGAGACAGGGACCTTCTCAGGAAGAGAAAGGCCGAAGCAGAAGAGAAGGAAACTAACCAGTGGGTTTTTGGGTAAATTTGTTCAAAAACAGTGTTTATACAGTTGCTTTAATTCGCAGCACAGCCGAGAGGATATAACACAAATCTACGTACCTTATAGGTGTGGAATAATATTGTAAATACAGCATGTGCTCAAATACGTTTGAGACTCACCCACTTGCAAGCATTATAATCATGTACTTCACAGGACATGGTAAAAACACTATCAGTTCCCTCGCTGCTTATCACCCCTCCGGTTTATATTGAATATGGAACAAGAGGAAACCAAAGGTTGTTCTGGCAGGTCTATTGACATCCTCGCTCTCCCTCAAGGACTTTGTACTATTAGCTTTGCAAAAGTATCACAAAGAACCATGTCAGTGTCAGCTGCTGTTGAACTTAATTGGGATTGTTGTGCTCGTTCAGGGTGGAGAGCCCAAGGAAAAGATCAAGGTCTGAGAACAAGGGTGGCTCAAAGAGGAGAGGGAGGCCCAGGAAGACTGAGCCCACGCCACAGCTGTTGGTCGTTCAGGAAGAGGCAGCTGCTTCTCAGAAAACTCCCGCAGTCTTAGTGGCAACTGAACCTGCTGCGTTCATTTCAGATCAAATACCAGGTTCTCTTACATCCCTGCTGGCCAAGGAACCACAGCCACTTTCTGTCCCTGCTGCACCTGCTCCTGTACCAGTGCTCGGATCTTTCCAGAGCTCAATCTTTGGCCCTCTTCTGATTCCTCGACCTCCATTTAATACACCTCTAGAGATTTCTGAAGTTCCTGTCCAAGATTCAGCTCCAGCTCCAGCAGCAGCACCACCTCCAGGTCCAGCAGCATCAAGACCAGCTCCAGCTCCAGCCTCTGATGCCTTTACAGTCCCATGTCTGACCCAAGACTATGCTCCAGCTGCAGTTCTTGCTCCTCCCATAGCTCATCCCCAGGTGGAGAACCTCTACACAGAGTCACAAGCCAGAGAGGCTCTTGACCAGGTCCTGATTGAAGACTTGGGCCCAGATGAGAAGGAAGACATTGCTACATCACAAGATAAAAAAGCAGACGGAGGTATGAATGTTGTTGAAATGCAACAATAAAGTCAGACATGGTGATCTTCTCCAAATGTACCTCCGTTTCAACCATTAACTATTTTTGTATTTATCTTCCTTTTAGGTTTAAATGAAATGGTGTTGACCAGTGTACCTGAACAAACCAAAATGTATTCAGTTCCAAACTTGTCCTCTGCTCCTCTGCCCCAGGAATATTTTCCAGGAAATTAATTGTAATTTTTCTAACTCTGACTGTTCAGATTTTGCTTGAGTTAAGACCATGCAGCGCCAGAAAGTTCCCTTTAGGTAAGACTTCGTATCTGAGTATTATTTTTGGTTAGTGTGCAGTTCTTTGATGAAAGAGAGTGAAAGTGTTGAGCTTAGGCATTGCTTATTTGAAAATGTATGAATGCAAACCAAACCTTTATGGTTATTTATTTTAGGTTGTGCTTCACAGCAAAGTTTTATGATTTAAAAAAAGAAAAAAAATATATATTTTGCATTTAGTAAAAGTAAAATCTGCTTGCTTTATTTAAGATTGATGGATATAAATCTCTTCCTATTACATATGTATTTGTAATTGTGCATTTTGTCTGATATATCTTTGTAACAAATATGTTTTTAAACCAAATAAAGTTCATGGCACACATCGTGAAACGTTGGTTGTTATTTTCCATTATTCAACAGCTTGAACTATGGTAAAGTGCAAAGATCGCAGAATACCTCAAATTCTACATTTTTACTGAAGTTAAGAGTCCAGCTGTCAAATGATCAAAAATTAGGCAATAAAACTGCTTGGAAGATAAGCAAAAGTGAGAAAATAATGTACATTTTATTGAAAACAGGGCTTTAGTCTTGATGTTCATCTATTGTTTAACCACTGGAGCGTGAAGATCTGACCAATCAACTAATTTGCCTCCAAAACGTTCTCAAAAGCTTTGAAAGTAAATTACTGAAGTTGCCGCATCTGTAGAATTTGCTGGCTTATATCCTCAAAGGCTTTATTAAATAATAAATATAATTATCTTTATCAAGTACATTATGTGTATTATTAAAGTTAGATGATATTTCAACTGTTGGTGATCTGCACATTTATGACCAAATGTGTGGTCTTTACTTAAATTGCTTACATTTCTTGGTCACTTTATTGATTTGCATTGTTTAAATCGTACTAAAGTAAATAAAATTATAGCATATATGTCTTTGTTTGAAAACATATATGAAGAATATGAAGATATATATATGAAGAAGGACATCAATTTATTTTGCAGAAAAGTTGTGTCTTTGTGCAAAACTTTATCAGCTCTTCTAACATCCAGAATTTGCTTTTTTTTTTTTTTTTTTTTTTTGAGAAAAGAAATGAGCTATTATAGTGCGGATGAATTCTTTTATTTAACTATGATCAGTCTACATATTGTTCTCACTGGTTAGTTAATTACAGAGTACGTTCTGTAGAGTGTGAACAAGATATTTTTATTATTTCATCTGAAGTAAAACATGTTTATTTTTGTTTTTCTGGCAGTACAATTAAATAGGCCTATACAGTAACATTTAAGAGTAATAAAATTTCATAAAATTCCTACATCCAACAAACAATAAAGGTAACAAACTCATTTAGAGGAAGTGCAGGACCTCATTAAAAAATGTTGTTCGGCATATTGGTGGAATATTTACTGCTGCTGGTGTGTCAGAGCTTTTCTGCAGCTAGTTTGTATTTTGTTGCATCTATATGGATTTATTCTTGATGCCATATTACAGCTTTTAAATATCTGGTTGAATTTGTCAGTTAAATTATTCCCATTTCTCATTTCTATCAGCGAGTCCTCCTCTACGGGAAACTGCTGTGCCATCAGTTTTACTCCTCACAACAGGAGGAGGAATGGAAGAGAGCAAAGAGGGATGAAAAGCCAAAGGAATTAGGACTGTTGCCCACTTTTTTGGATGGAAATGGAAAGTTTTTGTTTTTTACAGTATGGGGAGTTTTGCATAAAATGTAAGGTATATTTCACAAATACAGTGTGTAATAAAATGAACAACTCTATGCACACTTCTGTGAAATTGATGCTTAAAAACGACATCTCCCCATTCCCGAGGCAGCTCTACACCCCTGTGATAATAAATGTATGAACAGAACTTAAAGGAATTTAAAAAAGGATGATGTTATAAAATTTACAACAATGTATATCACACTTTATTTATTTATTATTTGTTTCAATAATCAAATGTTAAAAAGGTGAACTTCAAAATTTTCAACCAAACCTAACTAACTAAAAAGAAAAAAAAGTTAACAAACAAATTAAATGAAGAGACAAATAGTTGTAGTTTTAGTTGGAAAGTAAAAGAGAATGTGGATCACCTGTTATCGTCACTGCAAGTCCCTGCTATTGTTCTGTGACCAGTTTCAAACTTGTTTAGGTGAAGGAGGAGTTGTCATGTCATCCAACAACGCTGTTCCAGATAAAGAACGTTTGACCCAGACCTGGCCCATAGCTGCTGTTTTCTTTGGCACGCATTTGACTTTGACTGACAGCACTGATGCCATCTGAGTGTGACTGCCTGAAGTCAACGGCGTGTCCACCAGACATGCCATACCACATGTCAAAACTGACTTCTGAAATCTGGACTACCTTTGAATTACACAACATATGCCAAAACTCACGTTTGGGCCAGTTTGTGAATGAACTTTGGTGCACATATCGCCCTTATAGCAACTGGCAGTACAAAAAACATGCAGGATAAACCCCATTAATGTACTGTCACATTCAGTGTTTACCCTGTTCATTTAATCTACAACTAAGGGGGGTGATAGATAGATAGATAGATAGATAGATAGATAGATAGATAGATAGATAGATAGATAGATAGATATTTTCCTTTTATTGAAGTTGCACTCTGCTGCCACCTGCTGTTAAAACCATGCATTTGCATCCGATTCGTGTGACAATTCACCGTTTAATTTGTGCCTTTTTCTCATTTTATGCGTACAGTTGTGTGCGGGACGTAAAGCAACTGTCAATGAACGCCATATATTCCGTATATGAACCTGAGAGAGGACTTTCACGCCTCGGATTATCCGTTGCGCTTTCGTTCGTCACGCGAAACGCTCCTGGGTGGCCAACAATAAAACCCGACACGTGCTTCCGCGTTGGGGGACGTCTACGCGTCCCGCTTCTAGGTTCAAGACAAACGCGGCGCTCCGTTAAATCCCGTTTTTAAAACCCGAAAGATGAGTCCGCCGTGCAGCTGCCGCGACGCGCAGATCAGTAAGCTGAACCAGCAGGTTTCCGTGATGCGAAACGAAATCAAGAATCTGAGGTAAGCTCATCGGCAGTGACGACATTCACACGGGGAGCTGCGCGTAACTGGGCGCGTGTGTCTGTGTACACAGGCAGATGCTGGACAGAGGTGGCAGAGCTCATCGGAAACATCTGGCCTCCGTTCAGGCTGCGGTGTCAAAGATGGGCTTCAGTGAAGGCGATGACGACCGGACAACTCCAACTCCGACACCGACACCAACACCGCGGGCTGCGTTGGAGCAGGGTGATTAGTGCCGTCACACCTCCAACAAGCAAGAATGAAGCTGAGTCCTTCCTTTATCCTTCTGTTTGTGTCTGAGCGCCAACAATGAACGCTTTTGATTGTGTTGCATTGAAGGAAACGTCCAGACGGTGCCGATCGGTTACATTGGGTCCTGTTTTGCCGTGAAGAACGGGACCCCCAGACAGCCCAGCGTCTGTGGGCCCTCCCGGGCGGAACTTCGAGTCCAGCAGAGCGTCTTCAACAACCCCGATCACGCCCTGCTGGGCCTGGAGCAGTACTCCCACGTCTGGTAGGTCTCACGTGTTCTGGGTCCGGTCCAGACCGGTGTGCTGGGTCCGGTCCAGACCGGTGTGCTGGGTCCGGTCCAGACCGGTGTGCTGGGTCCGGTCCAGACCGGTGTGCTGGGTCCGGTCTAGACTGGTGTGCTGGGGCTTCCTTTCCTTCCAATATAAGCTTGTTGTTGAGTGTAACTTTTCATATTATGAGACGTGACGTGTAATACCTAAAAAAGTAATAATAATTAGTTGATATAAGTGGCAAAAAGCTGCTATACAACTCTATCAAATAGTCAAACATGGAAATGTGACGTTTCTGATAGTTGTTTTGTTCTTTTTTACACATGTAAAGATGATTATGCAGAAAGTTTGTAATCAGATCAAATAATAGATTCTATTTTTACTAAAAAATTTTGACAGATGTGACAAATACAAATATTTGATAGACTCAACTTAAACTTTCAAGAGTAACATTCCTAGTTGACGTGAGGTTATTCGTTTTCAAACCGAGGCCATTTGACACTTGTAGGATGAGCATTTTCCTTAATTTTCATACTTTTCCTGCTGTATTCCGGTTGTCCAGTTCTTTATCATCATCCTTTGTTTGTGCAGGATCATTTTTCTTTTTCATAAAAATGGGCACCTGAGCTACAAAGCCAAAGTGAAGCCTCCGAGACTGAATGGTCAGAGAGTGGGCGTGTACTCGACGCGCAGTCCACACAGGCCAAACGCCTTGGGCCTAACGCTGGCGAAGCTGGACAGAATTGAAGGTGAGTGTCCTTAAATGTTCATGATGTAACATTTTGCATTTAAATGTTTTGCTGACTTCAGTTATCCTAAAGGTTTTCAAGAGTTTCCAACATTAAAATGATTTCTTCTTAACAGCTTGTATGATTTAAGAATACAAATATGTTCTGGATGATGTTAATTTTTAAGTGTTTTTTTTTTTTTTTTTTCAGAAAATTACAGGACTATAATGTAGATGGGGCACTTAAGTGATTCTATTATTTCTTTTACAACTATTAGGAACAATTTGTTCCACTGAGTGGGGTGAAGCAGATGCAAAAAAGGAACAAATAATAGAGACTCCTAGTAGAAGAAACAACATACTGTACATTGTCATTAAATTGTCTCATCAATGTGTATCAAGTCTAATTTGCTCTGTATTTACTTATTCATTGGAATAGGAGAGATTTTACAGACTAAGTTGGAAAATTCTATTAAAGGAGGGAATAAAAGTATAATTTAAAGGGCGCATAGGGCACGCTCATTTAATTTAACTTTTTCTTTATATTTTCTTTTTTGTTTGCATGGGTTGGTAAATTTGTGTGCCCTAAGGAAAATTTAAATTCAGTGAATCTTTACAAACAAACTGTCCTGAAATCATGATTTGCAGGGGTTTTTTTTTCCTCCAACATTTTAGTCGACACAATTTCCTGAGGTCTTAAAGAAATAAATGACATATTTCTGTAAAAGTAAATCGATATAATGGATCTCTTTTCATCACAACTCCGCTCAGAGCAGCTGGTTTGAGGGGGAGGAGTCAGACACATTGACTCCCCCCACTCGTCTGCACAGTATGCCAAGGAAAGCAAATGCAGGAGGTTGGAAATCTGATGAGGAGGTTCAACAATTCTACTTCGATCTAGGTCTGTGATGTCACAGAAACCTGTATCTCTGAACCCACCCACTGTCCCATGACTGGTCATCACGACCAGTTTGCGATTACAGTTTTACAATTTCTTATTGCTCACCCCTCCTGTGATCTGAACCATCTGAATGGGATTCAGTTTGAATCTTCTGCCACGTTTAACCATCTTGTCAGCATCAGTGATCTGCTGTAAGATGCAGAGACTCAAGTCAAAGTCAAAGCCTAAAGTGGGCTTCTTTATTTCCTAGGTGATACACTTCATCTGTCAGACATCGACATGATTGCTGGGACGCCGGTCCTGGACATCAAACCGTACATCCCAGAGTACGACTCCCCCGACTCCAGGAAGAGTCTGGAAACACAACAGGATGACTCAAACGAAGATCGGGCGACTGCAACCACTGTGCCACTGAACGAGGAGACGAGCATCTTAAACCCAGACGAAGACTTGGATACAGATGGAGAGTTTAGTAATAAAACAATAGATGAAGAGGATGATGGAGGGAATCTTCTTGCAAAAGACGAAAGTCCGGAGCCTGATGTTTCTGTAACAAAGCCAGCTAAAGTCAGAACTCAGTTGCTTTTGCCCAAAGTTTTCAGCGACGTGCTCGAGGATATTAAGACTTTTGTCAACCAAGAAAACATTTCCCAACCACGTTGTGAGCGAAAGAGCCAAGTTTCTGTCTCTGCAAGAACTAAACCTCCAGCGGCAAACGCGGAAGTCCCGTGCTACGGCGAGGAAGCCTACACAGCTATCGCTAGATGGATCAGAGAGCCTCCTGTTGCCAGTCTGGATGTACGCTTCACCCCTCATGCTGAGAGACAGCTGGCAGAATTCCTTCCCGCAGACCAGCCAGGTAAGCAGAGAAAAAGGATGATTTATTCCTTGTCCATAGGGACGTGCTGTTGAGTTAAATTGGATAATAATGACCCGGACGAGCTAAAACTCTGTTTCTGACACAGGAGCCTCTGAAAGCGATAGACCCAGGTTTAGGTTTCTGCGCAGCGCAGATGAGGCGTCTGCTGCCATCAGAGGGGTCCTGTCAGCCGACCCCAGGTCGGTTTACAGGAGGACCCGCTGCAAAGACAGACTCTTCTTCTTTGCGCTCGACACAGCTGACGTCACGTGCTGGTTTGGACAAGGTTTTGCTGAGGTACTTCAGGTCCGACCCGTTGAACGAAGCATCGCCCCGGTGTGACAGTTTCAGTGGAGGTGTTTGGCACGAAAACTCTCTCTCAGGTGTTCGTCACTTTAATATTTTTGTTTAATTTCTGTGAAAAACAGATAAAACACATGTATCTTTGTAATGTTAATCAAATAAATGTTTTAGAAAAATGTTTTTCTTTACCTTGTGTACATGTTCACAAAATATTTTAATGGATAATGAATAATATTGTATGTGTGGTACATTTAATAGAACAATTTTACCATTGTTATACATTTTCAGCATCAGGAAGGTGTAACTGGACTAATAATGCTCAAGTGGATTGTAGATTGTTTAGCTTTTTGACATTCTCTCATTACTTTACTAGAGTAAGAAATATGTTTTTTTTTTTTTGTTGTTTTTTTTAAACTCTTCCATCTTTTCAAAATTAGAGGGTACCCAGCATCCTCATTGGGAAGTACGGAGGAGTCTTACGACATTGTACTCTTTAAATATTGACAGTAATCTCACGTATTGAAAAAAGCTTGATGAGGCCAGACAGTTTTTACAGAGTCCACGGTTTTGGAAAATTGATCAACTTTAGCAGCTCTTTAAAAAAATGTTTTGACAGTTATAAGAAATGTTGAGGTACAACATTTTTGTTTTTAACCGCTGAGCTGTAGTGACACATGACCACCGTGGGGGGTGGGAGTGCATAAGTAGTTGGGATTTACGTGTCACTTCACCACCGAAGAAGAGAGAAGATCCAATAGGAGCGCTGGATTCTTTGTTTTTGAATCAAACGCGGTTGATGGAAACTGAGACGCTTGTTTACTCCCAAGTCAGCACCTTCTTCCTATCGTCGAAACTGGATAGTAACGTTTATAAGGTAAGGGAAATTCTGACAGAATTTCACCCCCGTGTCTCTGAAAATAATTGTCTTTTTCTATTGTCTTTGCGAGGCGTGGATAAATGAACCTGAGGTAACGTAACGGTTCTAACACGACGAGCTGTGGTGACTCTTAACGGTGTTTTCGTAGCTGATTACTTCACCTTTATTATTCTGACAGATACGTTGGAGTTACTGAATACATTTCAGATCGAAAAGATGTAGCATCGTTAAGTATATGCATTATTTTTTTGGTGACCGGTAGGCTAATTCTCGTCTTACTGTGTCACTAACCTCAAGAAGGAAGTTTGTTGACATTGTCAAGAGTTTCTCTAAATATTGGACTGAAAATCGGGTTCGTTTTTAAATAATTAGGTGCTGCTAAACAAACTGATCCTGTCCTTATTCTTGCAAAATCATTGAATCGATCGTTTTCCTGTTAAATGCAGGAAAACGAAATTCACAACGTAAATATAAATTTACTTGGCAGTTGGCTCTAGTTTGAGAAGAATCTGTCTTTAAGTGCAAAATATCATCTCAATTACTATTTCTGCATCTACTGCTCAGCCCAGGAAGACTAGACGGGGCATGAAGAGAGTTATTTGTTGTCGCTAATATAAAGGATATTTGTGTATTTGTCTGTTTGTGGGTTATGTTTGTTGGTATCAGGAGAGCTGAGATTTTATTCCCTCATTTTCAAATGAAACTACATTACAAAATAACTTGTAGGTAAAAACAGGAGAAATGGTTTAATCAAACTATACCTGATTGAGCATTTATTTGTGCGTCAAACCATTGTTTCCAGACAGATTTAAAAAGAATTGTGAACCCATCCAGCTGTGGCTCCAGAGCACTTTACAGACCTGTAGATTAATGGCATTAACAAAAAGAAGGAAGAAATGGGTGTCATCTTCTTTTGCAGGTGTTTAGGTACCTTCTGAGAATCTCAAAGAAATGTCTTCCAGGAATTCAAGTTGCGGTGAAGACAGCCTGGTAAGACTTTGGTGCACTTTCATGCATGATGTGAAGTTTTCTATGAATAATGTAAACCACAATTGATTTTTGTCACCTTCAGCCCTCCAGCAGATGTGGAGTCCGTACACCCCTGAGAAGCCTGGAAAACGAGATTCTGCAGTTGTCTGCTCCATCATTGATACTCAAATCAAAATCGCAGTTCAGCTCTGATGCAGTCAAAATGAAAAAGGTGGGTTTAAAACATCTGGGAACATTGCATGGTTGTTTTCAGTGTTTTTTTTTTTTTTTTGTCTTTTCCTCATCTATGCTCATTTTTATTTGCAGAGTGGCATTTCTTTCCATGACCAGGACCCCCACTTCCACTCTCCTCCAAACAAACTCCTTCCACTCCCCGGTCCTTCCGGTGTTGATACCAACCAGGCAGCCTGTGGAATTGGAGATATAACATTTAAATCCTTTATTTGTGCTGGCGGAGAGGTTGAGATTTCAGAATCTTCAGTGTGTGCAGAGGAGAGCATCATTTTGCAAAGAGACACAGCTACATGTAACAGTGCAACGGAGGATACAGTCATCTCCGACTCTGTGATGGAGCAGTCACACTGTGATCACCTAGAACACCCTTATTACGATCCTAATGTGAAAGAGATTAGTTTATGTGAAATTCCCAACACTACACTCAACTTTGGTGAAGTGGATGATAAACAAGCCAAGCAGCACTTAAGCACTTTTGACAATGACTACAGTGGAAGGGAACCTGTCACGTGGAAGGAGATCCTTTGTGATGGAGAGGCTGACGTTTCGGATGCCACCAGACTAAAAGATGAGACCATTCCCTTTCCCATGGCTGAGCTGACTGATCTGTTACGGGACGAATGTACGAGTTCGATAAATGTCTCCACCGATGACCTCAGTCAAGTTCAACATGCTGATTATCCATACTGTATAAATGAAAACGGCATCAATTCTGTCACCACCACCTTATCTGAAACCGCAGAGGGTTCTGAAAAGCCTCCCAAAGGACTGACAGACTTAACCTTTAAGTCATTTAACTGCACTGGTGGCGAGATTGAAATTTCTCAGCGTACCAAACATGCAGACGAAACTGTCTCTCTACCTGTTAATCGCACAGTTTCCAGCAGTGAGCCATGCAGTCACAGTATGGCTCCAAGCATTTTAGCTGATGAGGAGGATTTGCAAAGTGGTAATGCTCATTTTGATCATCCATACTGTAACATTAAAGACAACTCCTCTCTTTCATGTTGGAGCACATCCAGTGCTCAAGAAGCGATAACTCGCAGTCAAGAAGCTGCTGGGGTAAAATCTGTAGACTTGATGGTACCTGATTGGCAGGAAAATGCAGAGGAGCATGTTACAATCTCCTCTTTCATGACAGCTGGAGGTGAGCTTGAAAAATTAGATGATACACAGGTGTCAGAGAAGGCCTCCCTGCAACTTAAGGACCAGGATGTGACCTGCCAACCTGTAGACAACAGTGTGCCAACATTGGATCCGAATCAAGATGACAATGACCAACCCCAGAACAACTTGAAGAATGCTGAACTTACTGACAATCACCTACTTATTAGTGAATCTTCACTTAATAAAACTTATTCTAAAGCTTCAGAATATGAAACTGTTGATGGCCAAGTGCAAAAAACGTTAGTGAATACGATAAATCCTGAGGACTGTGTATTACCCTCACTGGCTCATATCGGCAGCTGTCTTGCAGCTTTATCGGAGAGTCCTGGAGCTTGTGAAGTTCAGCAGGATAATGTATCACAAGTATACTCCACCAGAGGACTCCATGAATCCAGTGAGGCGAAAGACAGCGCACTTGGCTCCTCCTCTGACCTTCCTGTTGTCTGCGGTTCTGCAGAAAAACCTCATGTGGAGAACCCCGCAGATGTTTTGAAAGTCCTGTCAGAATGTACTTCATTTGGTTCAGCTTTGGAGTTGGGAATCCTCAGTCCTATTGTCAGGAGAGCATCGCTGTCTTTATCCAAGGCTTATGGGGATTTGGCTCAAGACAATTATTTGGCTAATAATTTTGCTCTTGAGGGTGAGAAAAGCCTGGTTGTTCCTGTTAATGTCGCCCCTGCTGTGCTGTGGGCTGCGAACTTGGAAAGCCCCATGCCTCGCCCTCTTTTCAACTCCACAGCTCTAGGCTGTAAACCCCAGCCAGATGCAGTCGCAGAACAGGAAGAATATTCAGGAAAGAAAAACAGTGCTGTGCAACAGCGCGAAGTTGAAAATCCGCTACGGGATATGCCGTTAATTCCCGAAGGTCAGCTTCAGCAACAACTCCGACAGATGGCAGAGTTCCTCATCTTGGCATCAGGAAAGATGGGCCCCGGTCTTCTCTCTGCGTCTGCTGCCACCGTAGCCCCGTCACAGAGGTCTATTCCTGCAGAATCCCACAGTGTCGGTGTGGGCACCAGTCCTGTAAAACTCTCAAACCACAGCCTCAATACTTCTGGCCTCTTTGAGCGAAAGAGGGAGTTCTCTGTTGTGGACTCCTGCACAGTGACTGACCCCCTAGTTTGGAAGTGAGTTTTATTTCTCTCTCTCTCTCTCTCTCTGTCTCTGTCTCTGTCTGTCTCTCTCTCTGAATTGGTGCTTTATTCAAAAACAAACTTACGAATCAGGGTTTTGCTGCCTCTCACTCTTGTTTCTGTAAATGTGGCTGCAGTTTACCCTCCGGCAGCTTGGAGTGTCTACCCAGACAAGAGTTGGAGCAGAGGTTGATGTCGAGCATGATCATGGTGGAAGCACTGGTGCAGCAGTTGGCTGCAGCCAGGACACAGGCCTGTCTGTCTGCCGGCCCGGTTCCTTCAGACCTCAGAGAGAAACTCGTGCAGACAGACCACACTGAACTCAGTCAGGTAAGAAAAAGCACACATCCCCCATGGTAAAAGATGAAGCCATGAATTTTAAATTTGCTTTTAAGTAGCTCATTGTTTTGTCTCTCCCGTAGAGCTCAATGTACAGAGACCTGTACATGGAAGCTCTTAGTAGGATCGATGCGTTGGAGCTTGATGAACATTCTCTGCAGAATCTGAAGCAGCGTATGGAAGACATGAGGACTATTATGGTGAGATGCAAACGGCTGCTCTGCTGCCTGCTTATGATCTTTAAAATCTTTGTATGTGAGAGAAAAATGTTTAGATGCATGCTTTTGTTCAGCAATTCAATTTTAAAAATGTATCTCCAACAGGGTTCTTTGACTAGCGACACAGATGCTGCGCTCTCTAACATGAAAGAAATGGGCCAAATTGTCAAAGACGACCATCAAAACCTTGTTTCACACGTATGTAAACACGGCCATATCTTTCTCGGATGACAACAGCAGGCTTTTTCATCTGTTCACGTGTGTTTTAGTTGATGTTTTCTTTTGTGGTTTAGTATGAGCACACAAAGACTCTGTTTGAGAAGTCCAAGGAGACTCAGACAAGGATGATGCAGAAGGTAAAGGATGTTCTTCACCAAAGAAATGTCATGATGACTCAGATGGAAGAGGCCTTCACAGCCAAGGAGGCGGTAAGCACTTCTTTACTGTAATGCTCGTGTGGGGAGGGTGTTTGTGTAGGGAATGGGTGTTTCTTTTTTTTTTGGTCTCTATTCAAGCTGCGGTTATAATGGTAAACAAACGTCTTCCAAGTTATTACCTGATGCGTGTTATCTTTTGGTAGATTTTTCAGTCCAGGCACATGATATGCGTGGTTCTGCTTTCAGGCTTTCAGTGCGGTTGAACATTTGAGGAGACACTGTGCTGCAGAAATTTCAGCACTTGAGGAAAGTGTGGGATCTCAGCAAGAGCTCCTGGCTGCTCTAAAGCAAACCCATCCAGAGCAGGTACAAACAGCAGCCCAAATTAAGCTCTGTGTTGCTGTACATGCTCTGAGTTACATAGTTGTGTATTAAGCTTAATAACTGTTTTTTTTCTTTTCTTTTTTCTTCCCTCATCTTTTCTGCTGCTACTACAGGTTGCATTAAGCAAGGAATGCACTGAAACGCTGAACTCTGCTTCAGATATTTTATCTCAAACTATGGAGGAGCACTCTAGTTTGGCAAATGAGGTATGTTTAGTTTAACTAATGAGCAAATCGTCATTGTAGACACACATCATATCACTGTATTGTCGATGTTTATGCTGTTTTTGTTTTGTAACATCTCTCTTTACTTCCTATTCTACCCGGCTGGTCTTCGGCAGGAGGGTCCCCCCTTATGATCCAGGTCCTGATCCAGGTTTCTTCCCTCTTAAAGGGGAGATTTTCTTGCCACTGTTTGATTTAAGGTTTTTCTCCTACTAGGGGAGTTTTTACCTGCAGTTGTTTACTGCTCGGGGGTCATGTTCTGGGTCTCTGAAAAGCGCCTAGAGACAACTAAAAAAAAGAAATTGAACTGAATTGTGTTTCATAACAGCGCAGAAAACCCTTTATGCTGTTATACTGAATTGAGACGGCCTTCAAACCTATTTTGTAAATGTAATAATGGTCACACTGCTGTTTTTGTGTGCTCATTTTTTTTTTGGCAGCTCTGCACAGTCAGGGGCCTGGTGCAGAAAGCTGCTCCCATACTCCTGATGCTGAATGAGAAGGCAGCTGCTGCTCTGAGAGACAGGGACGAGCACATTTCTGCAAGAGATCAAGCTATTGAAGAGCGAGAGCAGGTCAGATGATTCTTTCCTTTGGACATGTGATGCCCAGAGGCCTGGGCCTCTTTTCTACTTGCCTAATGAATTAATATGGTTTCAACAGATTGAAGAGGAATTAAATGAAACTAATGTGAATCTCCAAGATGCCCGACAACACATTAGTGATTTAAATCTGCAGGTGACCATTCTGACATCAGGTAAAAACTGTCACTCTTTCTCTTTTTTTATTTTTTTATTTTTTTTTAATTTATTTTTTTTCCTGCTCATCTGCTTCACATATGATCACTTATTTCCTTTTATTTCAGAGATGGGTGTTTTGCGACAGAAGCTAACAGAAAAAGAAGAGGAGACAGGTCAGCTGGACAGGAAGGTGACAGAGTTGTCGGCCACCGTTTCATCCACGTTGGCATCCTACACTTTTTTGGAGCAGGCACTTGCTGCTGAGACCACAAAGTATGTTTCCCACACCACCAACAAATTTGATTGAAGAAGGAAACAATCTGTGCATGTAAAATCTAAAAAAAAAAACAAAAAAAAAAAAACCACTACATGTTGCATTTGTTTTCATTATTTCTTTTTGTTTTTCCCCAGGTTGCAGCAGTCGTGGAAAGACGTACAACAAGCCAATGAGAGAGCCAATCTGTAAGTGGAAACAATCTTACAGTGATATTTATTTCCAAATAAAAGGTTTTTTGTTTTTTTTGGTTTTTTGTTTTATTCAGGCGGCTTTGTCTTGTTACATCCAGCTTCTGGCAGCATTCCTACAAGTGTTGCAGTGAACAGACGACTGCTCCTGTATGTGTTTGTTTTTATTTTTCTGCTTTCGATCGTCTCCAGGATGGAAGCGTCTCTGGGTGAGTCGGAGCAGCAGGTCTGTGTGCTCAGTCAGACTCTGGCTCACAGCAACGAGCAACTCGGTCAGCTGCAGACCCTCTCGCAGTCCCAGAGTCTGCAGATCCAGCAGCTCCAGGATGTTTGTGCGCAGCTCAGCGGCGTGAAGGAAATGAATGAGGTAAGTTGTATTCGGAGAAGATTGGTTAATCTTGCGGTAGCTTTTTAGGTTCTTTGCTTGGAATGTTTCTGCAACTCCTGGCATTTCTTTACATGTTTTTTTTTTCTCAGCACATTTTTCACTGGCTCAATATCTTGTGTTGAGAAATTTGTGACAAGTTCCTAAATTTGTCTTATTAGGTATTTGACAAAACAGATTTTTTTTTATTTATTTTTTTTTGTGTTTATAACAGGATCTGCTGTATGAGTGACGAGCACAAGTGCAAAATCAATCAATCAATCAATCAATCAATCAATCAATCATAGAGGTGTCTTGGATATATTGACTTGCAATAATGATGCTGGAGTCATTATGTCATATTTTAATGGTGTTTATTGAGGCACAGTTGTTAAGTTTTATAACTACAAACCAGTACCAATTTGGCAGCAGCCCATGCCTCGTATAAAATTGTCATACATCTTATAAAAAAAATTTAGATGGTTTGAGTATATTTCATGAACTGTGTACAGTGTGCCCCAGCGTTAGTCAGAAAACAAGTTTAACAGCTAGTTAACAGCTTGGCAGAAATCGGCAACTCCATCAGGCTGCAGGCATCAGAAATGTCAAGCAAATGGCTAAAGATATGAATATTTACACTGCCAATCAAAGATTTGGATGCACTTTCACATACAAATGAATAGGATAGTATTACCTGTGCTACTCGTGAATATTTTGAACTTGAACAGACAGTTTTGCTCTTAGAAATGGCAAAACAAACTTTATTTTAAAGAAAATAATTGATATTATTTACAAAGTGCAACACTTACTTAGTGGATCATTTTTCTTGAACTTTTACTTCACCGTGGATGAAGTAGTGTATAAAAGTGTGTATTAAGCTTGTCTTGAGGGCTGTTTCTGACTTGCTGCTTGTGTTTGTCAGTTCCTGCAGATGGAGAACGAGTTGGTGAGGGAGCAGGTGGCTGAGAGTGAGCGCATGCTGAGGACAAACCTGCAGGGGCTTCGGGAGAGGAACATCCAGTGTGAGGACCTTAAAGGAGAAGTCTGTAAACTTGAGTGAGTCAACATTTATGAAGAAACAAAAAACAACACAGCTCTTATCCACTCTTTTATCAAAATGCGCTTGTTGGTTTGATTTAAGTTTAGTTGCATCGCTGCTTTTTATGCAGCAGAGTTTGAAGTGTCCTCTGGTTTCTTCATTTTTGACTTCATGATGGTGGTCTGGAGTCTAGATTCTTGATAACGTGTGTGTATGTGTGTTACAGGATGGAGAACAAAAATTTGCGTGAAGTGCTTGAAAGCGGGAGATCTACAGCTGAGGCTACTCGGGTGGAGCTTGAAGAGAACATGTCTCTGGCGATCACTGAAATCACTTTGTTGCATCACACACTGCGGGGACTGACCAACGAGCTGCACGCAGCTCTCGACGACCAGGTAACAGAAAATAGTAGCGCAACTGGACACGTTCTTCATTGTTGTGCACAAAACAAGCTGACGTGGGTTAACGCTACACAACATGCTGCAGGAATCATCACCAGACTCGATCTCTGACTTGTCCGTCTGATCTTTATCAAACAGCTGTCATGCCGGCACTGTGCACACAAAACATCTTTACTGTAATGTAATTTAATTTAATTTGTGGATCTACCTGGGCTTGTCATATTTTTCAGAAACAAGCTGCACAGAGGGATCAAGAGCCTGAACGGATCAACGGTGTGAACTGTCAACCCCCCTCTTTTGTCGACAGCGTCATGGATGCTTTGACTGCTGACGAGGAAGATTTCAAACCCCACACACCTGCCGGTTCAGGTACTTAAACTCACTCTACGATTCTGTTCTCTCAACACATGAGGATCAATTTTCTAATTTAGTTTTAAAGGTAACTTCCTTTGACAAAAGAATTCATGTTAAACCCTTAAAGTCTGAACAGTTGTGGTTTCTTTTATTACCCAACTGTTGCATCTTGACGCCTTTTTCAAACTGATTTTCAGTGTCAGACTGCAGATCAAATCAGTTTCCACTGCGGTGCTGCGTAATTGTGTTGTTTAGCAGGTCAGAATCGGTTCATGTTAATAGTTCAGTGTGTTGCACTCACCTCATTAATGTCTGTGACATTAACAGATGGGTTTGTATGTACAGGTACAAGTTTAGGTTGTTGTTTACTGTCTTCAGCTCCTGCAGACATTCCTGAGCCAGAGAGCGAACCTTTGTTCAGTGAGACGAGCGCCTTCACTCGCATCGCAGTCGTCGTCCCTAAACAGAATCTGGACGCAGCCGATAACGAAGAGGTAGAGGAGCAGAGCGGTGTGGCCGAGCTGCTCTCTGGCCTGGGCTGCACCGTCAAGGAGCTCGTCAGCATGCTGAAGCTGGTGCAGCAGCGCAAAGACGCTCAGCTGCAGGAGCTACAAAACACCATGTAAGAGCTGGATGTCTGGTGTCGGGAGGCAGATCAACTCTTTGAACTGAGTTACTTTAGAGGGGCTGTTTTTTTTTTTTGTGACATTAAAGTAAGGATGGTGGTGTTTTCTTACTATAAATTCAAATATAGAATAAGTTGGGAACCCAGACTGTGACTGATGCACGTGCACGTTTTACGTTTGTTACTTGTATGGATTAAATCTGTTGCAGAATGATTAAAATTGTTGTGACGCTTAAATTTTTGTTTCACTCAAACTGTCAGACATGAATATTTTCCCTGTAACTGTGTTATTCAAGCTGTAGCCTCCAGATGGAGCAACAGGCTGCAAGTAACAGGCATCAAGCAGAAGTGTCTGAACTCCAGCACCAACTCAGTCGTCTGAACAACCTTCTCGAACGAGGAAATCAGGCTCTGCAGCAGAAATCACAGGTGAGGCGAAGTTACTGGACCTGCTGACGTCATCTGTATGATTGGTACAGAATAACGAGTTTTTTAAATGTTTCTTTTTTTTTTCCGCAGGATGAGAAAACTTTGACGAAATTGATGGCAGAAGTTCAAGAGACTCATGAAATTCTTAATAAACACAAGACTGACAGTAATGTAAGGCAGCAAAATACCATCAACTCTCTCAAAAATGCACAGAACCCATTGTCCAAAGGGTGTATTTATTTATTTAATATAATCAATTTTCTTTTTAAAACCCCAGGAAATGCGAAAGGAGGTGACTGAGCTTCAACGAGCTCTGCAGCGGGCCAGAGTTGAGTCTCAGTTCCTGCGGGAGGAGTTGAGGAAGGCTGGTGGCCAGTCAGCTAACCCAGCACATCACATGGAGGAGAAGATCCAGCTACTGAAAGAGGTCCGTGACTGTAATCGGCATGTAAGCGTTAAATTATTATTATTGCTGAGAAAATATGGCACCTTTTTTTTTTTTTTTTTTTTATTATTATTTTTTAATCTACAGGTGGAGAGGCTGAAGATAAGTCTGCAGGAAGTGGAACAAGCGAGAGTGAAAGTCCTTGAACGAGCAAAGAGACACGTGAGTACTGATGTTGCGTTACTGCCGGACCACATGCCAGTGGCCGTCTTTAAATCATAAAACCTCTTGGCTGTTTATGTGCACGTGTGTCAGGACTGCATTAAGCAGATGTTCACATTGTTCACAGCAAATAATCTATCAGACCAACCAACAGAAAAGTGAGAATGAGCTTCAGATGTTAAACAACATGATCAATAAAGTCCGGGAGGTGAGAGGAGCTTCTTTAAAAATTGCTTTCTTCTTCTGTCTTTGGATAACTGAAGTAATGGATGTCTTCATTTTCGTCTTCCAGACTCTGCTGTCTTTGCCAGATATTGTGAAGAATTGTGAACAGCTCCAACAGCTGGCTGAATTCATTGGCTGACATGTTTATCGTCACCTGTGTTTTGTTTTATTTATGTCTGTTATGTTTGAACTTGTCTTAACTATTATTTTTTTGTGTTTCAATAGTGTATTAAAATATTTTTAAGTTCTGTCATTGGCTTTGATCATCATTAAGTCTCTTACCAGATAGGAACACTGATGGAAATGTCTTTTTAAAATGCTCTGTGTTCATGCAATATTTTGATGGTTTCCCTTGAGAAAACGGCGTGTACTGAACACAAGTAGGTATGTCATCAATTAAAATACCCCCACCCCCCTCGCCAGAGTGTCCATGCAAATCTGTACAAAGCTGTTCTAAGTGACGACTTGATCCTAAAATGAAACACTTCAAACCTGATGTGGAGTGATATATTCTAGCACGACAATGGCCCTCATCTGCAGGACTAAAATGTTCACAGAATAGATGAGAAATATAACTTTACAGTCAGCACACGTCCTCAAAACACCAAATGATAGAGGATATTAGAGAAGTGGTACTCAACTGGTCCCACTTCGGGGCAACAGTGCAGGTTAAAGCTCATACAGAATTAAGGTAGTTTTATGTGGGTTCTAAAATTCTGATACTTGAAAATAAAGGAAGATAAAGTGGAGGAAAAAACAAGAACAGAGCAGATCGCCAAAGAAAAGGTTCACAAAGTTTTTAAAGGATCATTCCCAAGATAACTTATTACGTCTATTACTGCCAAAGGTGTGTTGACGAGTAACTCAAAAAGGGCTGGAGTACATTTTGTAAATAAAGTGCAACAAGTGGGAAGTAGTTCCAAAAAGAGTCAAAAATGTGTAGCTTTACCATTACTTGGGGCAAATCCCCGTGACCCCCTGAAAACGGATCGGCGGCTCACTGTTGGGTCCCCCAACCACCCGTTGAGAATCACCGTTTTAGAGGAATGCGGTTCTGGGCCGTTTAGTCCAGAAGCAGTGAGGATGTTCTGGATGAATAAACTTTCTCCTTTTGAGTTTGTCACCCTTGTACAAGGTTTTCATCATTTTGATAAACTTCAAGATTATTATTGGAGTAAAGCATGTTTTACGCAGGGCCGTCATATCCCAACCGCACAACTTCCCTAAAATAAACTTGATGTGAACACTTTAATTTGTCATAAAAGGGGGGAAAAGGTCTACTGTTCATTTTTCTTCACCGTTTATTTCAGAGAAAGTTTGGGATGTGATGAAATGATGACCTTTTTCAGCAGACAAAAGATAAACCAAGTACTTTGTCCTCAAAGCTTTTTTTTTTTTTTTAAATAATGATAATTAAAAACAAATCAAGCGCCGTAATAACAAAGTGTTTCCTCGCAAGTTTTGTCTTGTCAGACCGGGGAAGGCACTGCTAAGCTCTTGTTGTCTTAACTTTGCGGGATGAAATATCGACTTACAAGTCAATTCATTTTCTTGATTAGTGGATTCAAGTGCTGTGTTGATGTTTTGACATGATAATTGAGGCCGGTCACAGTCGCTGCTAATACCGCGGCTCCAGACGCCACTTCACAGCCGCTGAGCTGAAACGCTGCAAGCAGCCAAAGCACCAAGTAAAAGAACCGATTTCCCCCCCCCCCTTTCCTTTTGTTTCTTCTTCCTGACATCATTTTAGGATTATACGAGGCTAAAATATCTGCCCTAAATGACACGTTGCCGCCTGTCTGCAAGTCAAAGTCCCCCCTCCTGATCGGAGAAACGTCGGAAAATTACGGCGAAATGCACCGCACATGGCAATAAATCACCAGTATTTTTTTTAAAGTATTTAATTCTTGAAAGAACAAAAGCTTCGTATCAATCTGTTTATGTACAACAGAAGAAGGTAAACAAAATATACATTTTTCCTTTAGAAACAAAATACACGCAGATTTTCTTCATAAAAGTAAAGCACATGACCACAGACAACACAATAATTTATAAGTAATTTACACTCATGGTTACTGTTACTATTTAAGTTGCAATCACACTAAAGTATATGTAATTTACACCCTCCTCATTTTGCTGTTAAGAGACCTTGACATTTACATATAAAGTATTCAGCAGTAAGTCACCATCAGTGCTGATGATGGGCTCTTGTCAATGCAGAATGATCACAGTAGTGTTTCTGGAGAGGTCACATGTTCAATTTTCAATTTAAACCTCATGTGCCTGGTCTAATTTTTTTTTTTTTTTTTTTTTTTTTGGTGTGTTATAGCGGTGGGAAGAAGCTTAGATTGCTGGGACAAACCTGTCCATATTACTGGGGTATGTGGGGTGTCTCAGGTATCCCCCAGTGTTGGCAACAGGACCAGCTCCACTGTTGTACTGGGAAAAAGAGCCCAGCTGCACTGGAGATGCCCTGCCATAATGCTCCACTGTCTCTACAGACCCGTGAGCTGAGGTGTGGATCCGGCTGGCTGCTGCATACCCGTGGGTCGGACCCTGTCCGTATGAGCCCTGGTGGGCATGGTGGTGTGGATGGCCGTTTGCCCCAGAGTAGGCGAACCCTGGATGCGTGGACATGCGGGGCGGCACAGCTCCTCCACACGGCTGAGTCTGGAAACTGGCAGTTCCCAGGCTGCAGGGAGTTGATCCATTTGGAAGTCCCTCTGGACTGTAGCTGCGGCTGGACTGCTGCATCACCTCTGGTCCTGGACTTGCCAGCATGCTGGCTGTGGTTGGGTGTCCTATGATGTTATTGATGCTGAACATGCGAGTCTGACCATGTGTGAACCCAGGGGGCGATGAAGAGGGGTAATATGCAGAGGGCAGCTGCTGCCCATAAGTAGGGCTCACTGTCATGTTAGGATAGACAGCGTTGGTGTATGCAGCTGATCTGGTAATCTGGACAGGAGAGAAAACTGGCGTCTCATGCATGTATGAGGTGTAGGTACTCAAATCGCAGCGCTTGAACCTCTTCCTGCGCCTCAAAAAGCTGCCGCTCTCAAACATGTCCTCTGCGTTTGGGTCCAGTGCCCAGTAGTTGCCCTTTCCTGGTCGCCCCGGCTCTCGAGGGATCTTGATAAAACAGTCATTTAGAGTCAGGTTGTGACGAATGGAGTTTTGCCACTTCTTTGAATTGTCTCTGTAGAAGGGAAACCGCTCTGTGATGAATTTGTAGATGCCCCCCAATGTCAGCTTGCGATCAGGGGAGTTTGCTATAGCCATGGAAATTAGTGCAATGTAGCTGTACGGCGGTTTCCCCCGCTGGAGGGGTCTCTTCCTTCTGCGACCTCGGGGCTGCTCCTCTGTCTGTGGTGGAGGATTGGAGGAAGGCAAGGTGACATCTGCTTGAGAGTCCTTCTCCACTTTGACCACTGGCATTCTCATGGACAGTTTAAGGAATAAAAAAAAATCCCTTCAAAGACAGATTATTGAAGGATTCACTGTGGACTCTGCACAGTAACAGCTCCTCCACTGGTTTGAGAAAGTTCCTTATGCGAAAGAACCAATATTAGTTCCTGAAGTGTGGAAATAAAAACAACACGCGTGCCTCTCAAACAGTCTTGCAAGAAAGTTCAGTGTTTAAAAAAAAAAAAAAACAACAAAAAACTGTCTTGAGTCGAAATCCAGGAGATTGTCTTCAAACGCAGTAGAAGCAACTGCTCTTCAGAGAAGTCTTCATTCTTTAAAAGCGGTGTTTATTCAGCTTTTTTCTCTAGTTTCTCGGCAGCTGAGTTTGAAAAGTTCAGCTGTGGGAGTGCCATTTGCAGTCTTTAAGGTGTGAGAGAGAATGAGTCACTCGTTGTCACCTCAGGAGTGTATTACCTCCGGGAGAACCTCAAGGGCCACACCCCCCACAGCATCACATGCTTTCAGCATACCTCAGCTTTATAAAGGTGTATTGTTCACGTCCATCTAACTCTGAATGCTATCTTGTAAAAGTTTCGTCCAAAAAGCATTTTTCTGTACTCTCTTTGGGGTTGTAGTGTACGCCACAGTGCAGGTCAAAGAATATCTGCTCTCTTAGCGATTTCTGATTAGAGTCTAAACATTTAAACTGTTTTCTATGTGCAGCTTTTTAATGTCACCTTCTTGACATTAACAGCGTTATTCTAAGAAGATGATTTTTTTTGTTGTTGTTTAAATAGCCAAAACTGTCAAAACAACTTTTTTTCCCCCCTCTTTATATTCAAATGTTCCTTTAAAGTCAACCTCAGTTTATTTAAAAATGTCTAAAATGGTCCATGTTGTTTTGACATTTAGTACTAAAACACCTCTTTAGTGGTAAATTAACCTGTGAGTTGTTTTTCTTTGTTGCTTCCTTGTTTGTTTTGTGCCAGTGGTTGGACAAGCCGGCTGTGTTAAGAGATGTAAATGTTTTCCCGACAAAGGCAGTCCAGTGATTTCACCATGCAAAATATGGCCCATCTTCATCATAAAGCCTGGAGGCAACCTAAGAGAGGAGACTTACCGGCACGTGACATAGAAACTGCTCTATTGTGGAAATTGTGGTGTCATAAAATATTATTCTCTGTCTGCTGTAGCAGGGTCATTCTTACAGCTTCCCTGTCAGCAGTGATGGAGACCCATGCTGATGCTCTGAGCAGCTCTGCTGGTATGAAGCCCAGGGAGCTCAGCGAGTTGGGGTTCGCCACCTTAATCTCTTAACCAAACAAAGGAAAACACAGAAGCACACTCCCACCACTCAACGCCCGCATGGGTTCATGCTGCAGGCATGTGTCAGAGCCGCAGCATGGAGAGCCGGAGAGAGTTGGTTTGTTTAGGCAAACAGCCCGATGAAAAGTGTCGTCCTGTAGGGAGAGCCGCGGATGTGGCTGTCCTGGGTTTGGATCTGCAGCGCCCCGTTCTGTGATGGAGAGGGTGTGGTATGTGATGAGGTGAGGAGCTTTCTGTAGGTTAACATGATGATCTATAGATACCTGATGTGCACTTTTCAACGAGCGGGTCAAGAGCCGCAAAGCTGTCACAGAAACTACAGAACAGATAACAGCTGAGGTGTACTCAGCCAACATAACAGAAACAACCACGAGGGTTTTAGTCTTACACTAACTTTGTATCTAGTTAAATGAATCCAGGTGTAATGTAGTTATAGGGCATCAGAGGCTTGTTGTCTTGTTATTTTGTTGAAATTTTAATTACATTTATTTTTCTATTTTTTTTTACAGAAAACTTTGAAAATACAGCGATCATTTAGAGGTAGAGCAAGTAATCAGTTGGATCATTAATCAATGTGCTTTTTTTTTTTTCAATAATTGGCACTGGCAATAAAAAAAGAAAGGAAACTTAAAAGACCACCCCTCTCCAATTTTATTGAACACCTCTAGAGGTTTCTCCAGAAATGGGACAAGCATTAATTTGATTAAAAAAATGAACGGATCAAGGTGTATAAAAAGCACGTTATTCTTCCATAAGTTTTATGCCAATCATGATCATGGCAGAATTAAACACAAAGGACCAACAGGATGAAGTGATCACATTTAAATCCATCATGCCAATGGTCAGCTGCTCCAGGTAAGGACCGTGGTCAGATAACGACTCGGAAACACTTATCTCACATGCCCGCCTGCTACATTTCTTCAGGACATATATTATGTGAGCTTTGACTGACAGAAACAAAAACCTCCTTGACTGGTCTGACTGGGACAAAACTGCAACGTGGTATTTCCAGTTTTGACAATATGTGGGCTAGTGATGTAAAGAAACATGGCGTAGTTTTATTGTAGGTTGTCATTTGATGACCTCTGCACCGCTATTTTACCCAACTGAACATCACAAAGGATATGAGCCAAATTTACAGTCGTAGGATTAAAGACAGGTCTTCCTCCTCCAATTTCCCAACATTATGGCATGAAAACATTAATGACAGTTTAATAAATATAACCTTGGATGAACAACAGCAATTCCCACACATCAAAAACTAAATCAAAATTCAGATGTCTGTGAAAACTAAATTCATCCTACTGCTTCAAGAGGAATTAAGACGGTAAGTAGCAGCTAAGGGCTACTTATCACCAATAATGCTCCAGAAGATTGCAAAATATCCAAAAGCCGCCTCTCAGACCCCAGGGTTCATGAAAGAAAGAGAAGTGTAAACAGATTTCTGCATTGAATTGAAACTGATTTAAAGAAGAAGTGGATGAGATTCCTTCACAACTGAAACAGAAAACATACTTTGAGTTTTACGGGAGCCAATGGAGGGAAGCTAACAGAGGAGAGACCTGGTCTCTCTTGTTGGTTCCTGTCAGCATTCCTGCTGCTGCATTTTGGATCAGCTGGAGGATATTCAGAGAATTACTTGGACATCCAGCTAATAATACATTTCAGTAATCTAGTCTAGAAGATACAAATACGTGAATTCGTTTTTCAGCATCACTCTGGGAGAGGATATTCTGATCTTTGCAATATTATGAAGGTGTAAAAAAGCAGTTACAAACCTGATTAATATGCTGTTTAAATGACAAATCCTGATTGAAAATAACACCAAGTTTTTGCACAGTTGTACTGGAGGCCATCGCAACACTGTCTAATCCCTTGCTAAGGTGTTTGGGACAAACAGCAACCTCTGTTTTATCAGAATTTAGAAGCAAAAAAATTGTGGACATCCAGTCCTTGATGTCCTAATGACACACCTGAAGTTTGCCTAATGGTTCTGTTTCATCTTGCTTACCATAGACACAATAGCAGACTCTTGTCTGCCCTGAAGAAACCTAATGAACATGAACAAACTGGAATCTATCAGACAGATATGATTTAAACCAACCTAGAGCTGTCCTTTTAATCCCAACAACAGTAGAATGTGCGGTAAAGTGCTGTGATCTATAATAACAAAAGCAGCGCTGAGGTCCAGCAGAACCAGTATGGACACTAATATATTATCTGAGGCCATAAGAACGTAATTCGTGACTCGAACCAGTGCTGTTTCTGTGCTATGATGCATTCTGAACCCTGACTAAAAAACTTCACATAGATTATTTCTATACAAATGGTCACACAGCTGGCTTGCAACTACCTTTTCCAGAATTTTAGATACAAATGGAAGGTTAGAAATTGGTCTATAATTAGCTAAAATGTCTGGGTCAAGAAAGGGTTTTTTAAGTAATGGTTTGATTACTGCGACTTTAAAAACTTGTGGCACATATCTTAAGTTTAGGGATACGTCAATCTGGTCAAGGATGGTCAAGAATGGTCAATTCGTACCAATAAGAGAGAAAACATTTTTGAGTAGTCGAGTTGGGATGGGGTCTAACAGACACGTGGATGATTTAGATCTATTGACGACTGAGGTCAGCTCAGAGAGGTCTACAGGAATTAAACAGTCTAGAGTCAGGTCAGAGCCTAATGGAGTCGCTGAAGCTGAAGAAATGCCCACTGCCGTTGCCGGGTGGGTCTGGTTGATTTCCTCTCTAATCTGACAATTTTACTGCTAAAGAAGCTCATAAAGTCTTGACTACTGAGAGCAGGGATGCACGGCTCAACAGAGTTGTGGCTCTTTGTCAGCCTGGCTACAGTGCTGAACAGAAAACATGGGTTATTTTTATAATCCTTTATCAACAATGAATAATAAGCTGTTGTAGTAGATAAGAAGAAAGAATATATACGGTATATAGTTGACCTAAACACACAACAGTAAATACAACAACAAGACTTTACATTATAAAGCTGATGAGAGCAAAGCTTCAACATTTTTTGATAGTCGCACAATGACTGTATGCCTGGTGAAACTTGTTTTTAATGACCCAGTGTAAATGCAGGAAACATTACATGAGCGGAAGTCATCCACATGCACAAGAACTCGATGGTGTGTTTAATTATTGATTCACTCAGCCTCTGACAGATGTGATGGATATGTAATGCCATTTGCAGCAGACCTCACCAGCTTCTTATGCTCGATGGTCATGAACAATCAGTGAGTAATTTCTCAGGTGTCTGTTTCAGGAGCTCAGGATTAGTTGCCATTGTTTGCTTTTGCATTTTGATTTAGCTCTCGCTCAGCATTTACTGTCTAATGTTTGCTCGTGAGCTTTTTTATCTTGGTGTTTTTTCTGCTGGATTAAAAATATGACTTGTGCTTCTGGAAACTGACTCCACTGTCAACATTTGTTATCGTGAACATATTTAACATGTTTATGTGCTTTTGTTGCTTAAATGATTTACAGCTGAGAACTAATGGATCATGTTGCACGGCTTGAGAAAGTCTCTTTTTCCATGTTTTTGCAACAGTCTAATGTAGTTTTTTTTTTCTTCTGCAAGCAGAATTCCTAATCCTCTTTGAAGAGTACTTGGGTTTGGCATCACTGAGAATACCCTAGAGTCTCTAGAGCTGAGGACCCTGAAGCTGTGCATTGGTGCAGCTGTGAGAGGCCTCCACCTGTCCATCACAGGATGGTGTAAAGACGCAAATGATGGCTGAAGGCTGAGACAGCTTCACAGGAGAGCAAGTCTGCAGCTGAGGCAAATGATGTGCTCCTCACTTTGTGTCTCACCTATGCTTCTGGCTGTGCCAGTGACTAAACGGCTTTCTCCAAACAAGGACAAACAAATTAGACATTTGAATTTGAACACTTAACTTTAAGCATTCTGTGGCTGCAGCCCTGCAGGTGGTGGGCAGCTTTTGATACATGATAGAAACAGGCACAGACAGACATTGCCAATGCTGACAATGGAAGCTTTAACTGATTATATGTGTTTGATGTTTGAATTGTGTTTTAAAGGTTCTAATATGCTGTAAGCCAATAAGGGAACTTTATTTTGAAATTTTAGACCTTTCCACCTCATAAAACTGTTTGCAAAATGTGGATCAGTAAAATACATTGTGTATTTTTACAGCTATTTTATGTATGTATATTATTTATTTAGATGTACATAATTGTTCAGAAAATATTGAATAATATATTTAGATTTCCCACAGACATGAAATCAGAAGTCTTTATTTCCTGCTTGATGCTCACTAATTTACTTACATTTCCAACACATTTCGAAAAAATTAATTTTTTATTACTTGTTTTAAAACAATCTAACCATACCACTAAAACTTGCAGCCTGCAGCTATATGAATATATATATGTGTGTGTGTTACATGTGTGTGAGAGTCAGGCCACAGTTGAGGAGGTGACGGCATCTTGTTTGCATTGGGAGCTGCAGGGGCTTGGTAGGGATGCAAAGTTGTGACGGTTGAATTGCTCCAAACCAGGACCAGTTTACATAACTGAAGCAGTGCACTTCCCAGGGTGCCTGCCGTTAAATCACTGTGTTCTCAAAAGCATGTCAGAAAACGAAAGATTGATATAAAATATCTAATGTGTAATATAGAAAGGTTTCCTTCAGCAACTGAACCAGGTGGTGCAGTGTTCACGTTTATTAACTTCATTAAGGCTATACCCCCGCAAAGACGTAGCGCTAAATAATTTCAAAAACGTTCTTCGTAAACACAGAGATGTGTCAGTAAATGTGTGCGTCCACATGAATGTAGTCAATACGCCTGAAAATGTTGTAAAATACGTGCCAGGCATTAGAGGCGCTGTGATGATATGACAGAAACAAATGAAAACAGGTTCAACATTGTACAAGAGTACTTACGTAGCAATCTGTAAGCACAGAAAATGGCCATAGGTCAGTAAAGCAAGTGATACGTATGACGCAAGCGTTTCAGAAAAGACGCAGAGAGGCAGTAACAACTGAGCCTCGTAAACGGCGTCTTCAAATCATTCCACTCTGGAACCCGGTTTCCAAAATTATCGTTTACAGATCCCCAAAACGCCCTCTGCCCTCTAAACGTGGGAAACTAATGCATTTTACATGAAATCTTATTGGATTCAATTATAAATATATTTAACTGTCAACTAGAGAACCTCTGATAAAGTAACCTGGCCAGCCAGCCTAATTCTTTTACTCTTAGATAAAAAGAGGAAGTGCAGTTCTTGTGTATTTGACATTGATTTTCAGAAACAATATTAATAGAAACAGAAAAAAACAATCGCTCAGCGCCTTTTGTCCAGGCATGCACTCATTAAATTGCACGGCAGCAACCAGATGAATATCAACAACTGGCATCTAAAATGGTATGCGGTGGAGTAGGAACACTGGTGAATGACTGTTGTTGGATTTGTGGTAAAACTTGTTAGGCCATGGTTTAAGAAGCAATTCTGCAGCTATCTTGATTGTTTTAAAAAGCGGCTCCTTTTTAGAGTCTTTGTATAAATCCACCCCCCCCCCCCCCTCCCTTTTTACGATTGGCTCGGTATGTTCTGTACCCGTGGGAGTGACTATGAATGGAAAGGGTACCAGACCCAGTTTTACAGAGACAGTTTTTGTGGAGTGACTGGATATGGCCGGCCAGGTTACTGATAAAGGTTGTCATGGAACATCAAGAAACCAAGTCAATTTCATTCAGTTTAAAACTTCGCAGTTTAAAATAATGAGACAAAATTAAAACCAAATCAATGAGAATCCTTGACAATACAAAACAGGGGAAAGCAAACAGCACACAGTGGTTTTCATGCAACATTTGTTTCCCTTTTACACAATAGTTTTCATCAGCGTTAGATAACACTATCCGTCTCTGTGTGTGCCAAAGCGGCCAACCAGGGAGGAACACATCAAAAAAACGCCAGGCATATGCAGCCTGCATACTGACAACCTACAAACTTCTGGGAGAATGTTATTGCTGCAGACAAAACTGGAGATTTTTGACAAGTCACACCAGCTCTCTGTTTACAGAAAGAAAAAACAAACAACAACAAAAACACGGTACCTAATGTGAACATGGAGGAGGCTCGGTTTTGTTCCGGAGCTGCTTTGCTGCGACTGGTACAACGTGTCTTGAATCTGCAGAGCTGAAGACTTGCAGGAATCACTTGACGGTAGCAACTGTCTCAAAAGGCGAGTCCAATCATTTATGTTTAGGCCAGTATCAATTTTTTTTATTTTAATGATTCTGTTAAGTCATGATTCAAAGTATAATGTGTGATTTTCTGAAACTTTCAGTTTCAAGTTATTTCAGTAATTGTTGTGGGTTTCAACAAATTTGTCAGTATGTGTTTGGTTTAAAAAGGCGCAACAAAGACTGTGCCTGCATTCATTCAAAGTCCACACCCATCAGAGTGAGCTGATATGAGTGAATTTTTTTTTAAAGGCTAAAATATTGGAGCTGGACCAATTCCATGAGTCACTTGATAAAAGTCCATTCAGCTCTTGTCATCTCTACTTTAAGGTAAACAGTCAAATGTTGAGGAAAGGATCTTACACACACACACACACACACACACACACAAAATACAAGGTAAAAGGCTGTCACTTTATTTATAGTCATTACTTTTATATCTTATATATTGATTTATTCAGCTGTTGTTGTTGTTTTTTTTATCTCTATTTGCCCTTGGCAGACAGTTTTTTTTTCTTACCCAGTCTGACTCACTCCTCGACTGATTGCAGCAGTAACTCACTTCTACATTTTAGCAGAGCTCACAATTAAAGACATGGCCTGTTGCAACTGTCAGTGTATCTGTGTCAGTTGGCGCTCTTTTAGGGTCTATGTGTCAACACCTCATAGATGTCTCGGCCTGCACGGAGCCCTGGCAACCACACACAATAGTTTTTACCAGTGCCTGCACCTGAAAGGAACTGGAGTTGCACAATAGAATTGCATGTGAGGATGGTTGTTAAAAGTCTAGTGCTCTTCTTATTTTGTTCTACTTCATTAACACAGATTCATTTCTGTCTGCATTTGTCTGCTGTCTGACACTGAGGTGGAGAGGAGCGATGGAGGGAGGCAGAGGAGCTGTGTTGTTACTACATACAGCCTCTGCGGCTTTGGCAAAGTAGTTCCCATGAAGTCAAGCTTTGGCTGTCTGTCTTCTGAGTAGTATGATATGGCTCATTCTGTGTGTGGGCGCACACTGGCACGCAACAGCCAAGTTGCGTGCCATTGATGTCAGTTAAAAAACAGGTATTCTTTCAAGCTTCTTATTTAACATGACTCTTGAAGCACAGCCTAATCTAGTTCCCTTTTGCTTTCACTGTGAGCTGCAGGAGGAGAGCGGTAAACTTTTACGATTTTTTTTTGCGTGCTCCTGGCAAAAGGGAAATAATAATATAGCAAATGTGTCATCTTGAACAAAAATATAAAAGTTATTGAACAACACTAGTGCATTCTATCATTTTTTCCAGATGGCAATAGATGCATATCTGAAGGAGTGTTGCACAAAAGGCCTGCACGATTCGTAAATTAGATATAAGCTCAATTAAAGCAAAATATTTTAAGATGGGTCTTAAAAGTAGAGTGAGTGTATGCATCATATATCCAGGTTGCTTCAGCAGGGGTGGAGTCTGATAGCTGAGAGGTCCATCTCCCATTCTGGGGCCTGGAATTCCTGGGAACAGCAAGTCAGCTTCCATTCTAAGAGCAAAGACTTTGCTTTTAGAGCTTGGCCGCCGATGCCTTTCTGTGTAATGGGATTTTAAATTATACTCTATATGTTACAGGACGTAAATGGAGAGAGATGAAATGGGATCTCACTTGATGGTACCACTCAGCTGGTGCCACCATTTTGGATCAACTGAAAGATTGTCAGGGAATTGTTTGGACAACCAGCTAAAACGGCGCTGCAATGTTCCAAACCACAAGTGACAAATGCATGAAAACATTTCCTTGCAGAGCTTGGAAAAAGGGTGTTCCTGATTATACAAGTGAAGAAAAGGAGGGGGTAAAAGAAGTGGCCCTGGAAGACAAGTTGGTGCCAACTAGAATGACTACTTGCCTATATATTTATGCTTTAAAGGTTTTCAGGACCAGAAATAATACATTTAGTTTCATCTGAATTTAAACTAGAAAACTACAGATCACCTGGGCCTTTATATTTGTAAGACACTTTAAGCACCATATTCGTTTCCCCAGTGTAACAGCGACCCGGGCCCTGTCTAGGGAAGAAACTATCCCTCTTTGCACATCTAAATCCCAATAATTAAAGTTCAATATTTCATCCAGAGTTATACTAATTAGATGAAAAAATTAATCATTTAATAATGAATTTGTGCAACGCCAAGCTACGTAGCCTCATGTGGCACTTTTTTTTTGCAATTTTATCTAATTCCTTAACATGTTGATAATCTGAGTTAAGTTTAATGCTTGTTATAAATCTTTCTAAGCATTTACAATTGCAATTTATTTTCATTCGACTGGGTGGCAGTACTGAACAACCCCAAAACCCTTGTGGAAAATGTTTAACCAAATTGTTGTTGATGCATGTTTTGCATTGAACACGCATTGATTTTACTCTGATCGTTAAGGCATTATTGGCATCTAGGCTCAAGCCTCATCACTCCCTACAGATAACATCTACATCACTGAGATGTTGGGAGGGATGAACAGCAGCCTAACTACCACCTACTGACTGCTAGTCAGAACTCACATGGTGGATGCTGGAGATGTTTTTTTTTTTAAATTTTAATTTATTTATTTTGCTAACAGCAGCAAGTGTAGTTTTTTCTCTTATGATCATCAGATTATCAAACTTCAGGAGTATTATGCCAACATGCAAAATGTAATGACAGCAGTGTGAGCAAGCAGCCCTACCACATCTGGATCTTCATTATTGCAGCGATAATGGCCAGATCATTCTTTAAGTCTCGTATCTTAGCTTTACGCGTTCAGTGATGCACATCAAGGCTTTTGTGTGTCGTTCCTGACGAGCTTTCACCGCCATCCAAATCCTCTGATTCCTAAGCAGGAAGATACAGGTATTCATCAAGCTTCCCCTGATATCCATTGACACTTGTTGTGTTTTCTCAGCTGTCAAACACTGACATGTCTTTTTAAACTTGACAGATGAAGTACTTGTGGAAAAGACTTTGGCTCTGAAAATCTCTTTTTCTTTTTCTTCCTTTCTTTCTTTTTTTCTTTTTTTAAGATGGTTGATTTGTATAAACAAATCCCAAAGAGTGTGTGTTTTTTTTTAAAGAACAGCAGGCAAGAATCAAATAGGTAAAGTTAAAAGTGGCTGAAAACATTGTTATTTTATACATTGGAGACAGCAGCGCGCTTGAAGGTGATCTTCTATATTTTTCCTGTGTTCTTAAAGCCTTTGTTGCACATTTTCGCTCTCAAATGTATCTACCAGTGTAGATGTTCAAGCCCTATATAACAATCATCAAGTTTTGATATGCAGTTTTACAAATCTCAAGTGGAGATAAAATATAGACACTGCTTTCAAAAGAGGATGGATCATATTTTTTTGACATTCTGATGCACCAACTTTCACAAATCTGGTGAAAAAAGCATTTCCTGGGCTGCAGCAGTTTTTAATGTTCTTGAAATTTTATATGAGAAAGAGTACACGTAACAGAAATGAGCTGTTGTTATAGCAGTGAGCAGATTTTCTGGGATTCAAGGAAGCTGCAGGTTGTAGTCAGGACATCAACAATAAACACAGACCTGCTCCTGTTTGTGAGAACAAATTGAATAAACAGATAATGAAAGCATTTTTATAGTGGCATTAAAATGAAAACCCATTTAAGAGATGACTTTATGGATGGTCTGATAGAAGGAATCTTTATGGGGGAGATAATGGATGAACCCTGCCACCTTTGATGATGATGGTTGAGGAGCAGAGAAAATCAGCAAGAAGATCAGCAAGAAGATCAGCAAGAAGGGCTTGTAAAGTCCAGCAAGGGCTGACAGGACTGCAGTTGTGGTGCTTTATGAACAAAAAAGATACATCAAAATTCAACTACAGTACATGTTTATCTCATAATCAATGCAGGGAGGTCAGTACAACGAAGCTGTAGTCTTTTTTTGTTCACTTTTTCTTTTCTAAAACCTCAACCATTTACACAATGTTACCATCTACTCTTAGATCCCATTGTCAAATTTAAACTAAAGTTTATCTGCACATCATGAATTTCTCTGCTTAGGAGAGTATTTATGTTTTAAATGATTAAATGCTTCTCTACTTGAGAAAGAGGACACGCACAACCACCACACTGGCTCATCTTCAAGCATGACTTGACAGAGGGACTTGAGCATGACCACTGGAACAGGACATGATGCAGAACAGCCCACTTTTGGTTGTGTGTTTGTGTTTGTGTGTGTGTGTGTGTGTGTGTGTGTGTGTGTCTACAGGAAAGAGAGAGAGAAACTGTCGCAACTCTCATGCATACCTGAGGCAGGGCTTTGTGGAGGGAGGCTACCCTTATGAGTCAGCCTTGCATGGTAAGTGGCCAAGGAAGACAGAAAAAGAAATCCTGACTGGTATGCCGTTTCTTTCCAGTGCCACCTGTGTGTCTGTTACCGTGGGATTTGTACCTCCTCAATCACTGACACACGTGGATTATCTGTACTTAAGGCAAAAAGTCAATGCAAGCCACATCTTGTGTGCAAGCAATCAGGTGCTCAAACACAACATATCTTTCTCTTTGTAGACAGAATCTTCTAAGGATCTGCTACTAGTGTAATTGGTACAATTATCTCATAAAGAATGTTTTTTTTAGTGTAACCTATGTTTTTGTAGTGTAATTTGTTAAGTTTATTAAATGTATCTAATAGCCACCCTGGCACAGAAACGTTTTAAATTGGAGACGTCCGTGTCATAATGGTGAATTTATCTTCCAGCCACTTGGCCGGTTGGGTGATAAATGGCCTTTGTGATTAAAAAAAATTTTTTTTTTATGAAGTGTTCTTGTGCGTGGTAAAGATTTCCAAATATGGTTGAAGGTGTGTCAGCCGCTGAGGAAACAATGAGAGTGAGAGAGTGGGATAGAGCGATATTGTCAAACAACTCTGATAACCTTCCCCGTCAGAGACCTAACTACCTAAGTAACCCAGTCAAGAGTAAGAATCTGGAGATGTCAGTTCACCTATAGGCTGCAGTTATGTTGAGCAGCGTCCATGCACTGCGATGAATAATAAGTCATCTAAACACTAATCACGTATATTTAGTCACATTAGCAAAGTTGAAAATGTCTTATATTATGATTAGCCTGACTTTCAAAGGCTCAAAATTGACTTAAACTGTAATATACTCAGTCTTCAGGCTGTCTAGTTTTCATTTTGAGAGGTGCCGAACTGATTAGGCAGTGAATAAAACTTTTGAAAGAGCAGACATACCAGAAACTTCTACAATTTTAATAAAAGAAGATAAAACTCTTTTCATCCATGCATTATTTGCATCTGCAGATTGCTCCTCTGAACCTTAATATCTATACCCACTGAGGACGTGATTCACTTAAGAAAGAAACATCATCCAATTATCTCTGTTGCTTTGGGACGTGACTGGCCTTAGAGTGTGTGATTGGTTTAAGGAGGTAATCAATAACAGGAAAACAAGAGGGCGCAGCAGCACTGGGAGGCCAAAAAGGATGCTCACCAAGCTCACAGAGAAAGAGAAGATTTGGGCTGCACAGACCCAGTCCAGATCTGACAAAAATAACTATTGTGGTGCTTGATCAAAATAGTGAATTATGGGTTCTTTAAGAATAAAATCTGATATAAAGTGTGGTGTGAGTCCATGACAGGTTGTCCGAGTTTGCATGCTTACATGTGTAGTGTTTGTGTGTGGGATTTGGGGTAGTCCTCGCAGGCTAATGAAGGTGCTGCCGTACTCTGTCATGCATAGAGAGGTTTCGGCTGCACAATAGCAGTGTGATGGGTGTGCCTGTGTTTGGGATTAAAGAAGGAGAATAGGTCCAGCAACAGACGGGTTCCACTGCCTCACTCGCTGAGGCTCCTTCACGCCAAACTGGGAAACCCTGACACTTTTTAATGTCACACTCTCTGAGGTATTACTAGTCGCATTACATGTTTTGTCTTTGAACTGATATCGTGGCTCAGGATCTATTTCTTTTCAGTGAGTCAGGTTTAAACACGTTCCTTCTAGTCAACGTAAGCAGGTGGAGAAACCTTTTTTTGTCATTTTTAATCTATTCTGTTTTCTCTACCTCCTCCCCTCCGGTGTATTGATTTGTTTGTGTGTCAGCTTTGTGTTTGGGACGCCATTTGAATGGACTGAAGGATTTGCACACCAAATGTTGCCCCATTGTACTGTTTTGCATGCTATGCGGCTGGCCCCTAACCTGCCACCATTTGTCAGGAAAGCCCTTCTCTCTACTTCTGTACTGGCTCACATGTAAAAAAAGAAAAAAAAAATCTTTTTACAAGTTAAGCTACTGAAGAGAATCTATAATCAAATAAATATTTAAATTAATATGCTTGTTGACTCAGACCCCACTTCTTCATGGATAGACAGGTGTAGTCAATAATAAACCCACAGTTTTGTTAAATTTAAACTTCGAACAATGAAGTTCCGCTTGAACAACATCATGATTCTGTTTGCTGGTGTTTTCGAGGAGACTTTACACAGTATGATGGCAGCGAAAGCTACAATATGCACACTACTGAAACTGGAGGGGAATTTTTGAATGTCACTTAAAATACTACAAAAAAAAAATGCAATTCTGAGAAAAAAGTCAGAATTCTAAAAAAAAGAAAATTGGAATTCTGAGATTAAAGTCAGAATTCTGACTTTTTTCTTAAAATTTTGACTTTGTTTTTTTTAGAATTCTCAGATTAAAGTCAAAAGTCAGAATTCTGACTTTAATCTCAGAATACAAAAAAAAACCCAAAAAAAACGGAATTCTGAGATTAAAGGCAGAATTCTGACTTTTTTCAGAATTTTCAGATTAAAGTCAAAACTCAGAATTCTGACTTTTTTTCTGAATTCAGATTTTTTTTTTTTAGAATTCTGAGATTAAGTCAGAATTCTGACTTTTTTCTTAGAATTCTGACTTTTTTTCTTAGAATTCTCAGATTAATGTCAAAAGTCAGAATTCTGACTTTTTTTCCTCAGAATTCAGATTTCTTCCTGAGTGGCTAGGAAATGTCCCAATGATCCCAATTTTATCAGCATCTTAAAGTACTTAACTAGAGCCAAGGAAGTCACCTTTTTTTTAAGTAGTATTTTAAGTGACATTCAAAAATTCTTTACCCATTATCTGTATCTGCTTTTTCCTGTTCAGAGTTACATGGATCTCCTAAAGTCTATCTCAGCTCTTTGGGCTAAAGGCAGGGGCACACCGTGGACAGGTCGCCAGCCCATCACAAAGCCACATCCTATGGGCAATGTAGAAAAATTAGTTAACCTGCTATATTTGTTTCTGGGAGGAATGCAAAACAGAAAAATCCACACAATTAAAGGGAGAACATGAAAACACCACAAAGACAAGCTGTTGCCAGGATTTGGCACTTTGGAACCTTATTTCTACGAGGCAACAGTGCTCACAACCAAGCCACTGTGCTGCTGTGCAAGAACTGTATGAGGTGCAGGGACACATGAGCGGCTCCGTGTTGCAATCAGACTTTGTAAAAAGGGTCAAAACTAAAAGACAATGTGAAGACATGGAGCAGCTACACAAGGAGATGAACAGGATGAGATCCAAGATGCAACTAATGGAGGGTATAAAAATATGTAAGCCACGTCACAGATCTGACTGCATTTATCATCGACATGATTGGTGTGGGAGATACCAATGTCTAGAGCAGTTAACCGTGCTTGGAAAAGTGACAATAAAAAAGTACCTAGTACATTTAAAAATGATGGGGAGGCTTTCTGACAAAGCATCATTGACGCGTTTGGATTAAAGCCGAGTTTCTGTTTTTTAGTGGCAGTTTCCTTCTTTAGGGATTTGTGACACACAGGCATTGTCCATTTTTAAAACCACACAGTACATACTGATTTTCAAAATGTAGTATGCAATGTGTGACTAATTGTGAAAAAAGACCAAGATGCTGTTTTATTTCTTAAAGACATTCCAGTGTGCAACCAAACTTGCAGACTGCACAATAAAGGGCCAACTAAGGCATCCACAGCATTATTGAGTTCCAGCTCCAAAACTGGAAGCTGCTGTACCGTAATTGTTTTTCTGGTGGTTTACTACGTACTAACGATGATTGGGACATAGAGTACCGGTACATACTGTGTTGTCTGCAGTATGGATAGTGCAGAGCAAAAACAGACATTTTATTGGAGTGAGGTAGAGGTAAAGCCAGAAAGAAACTCAGACTTGAAAGAAAAAGTGTGGCGTCGAGTCCCCAGAGGCCTCGGTGGGATGATTAACAGATATGCAAAAATGCATCCATCCAGCACACGTATATTGCACCTCCTTTCTCTGAGATGTTCGATGCTTCTTTCAGTACCCAGTATCCTGTCTCTGTTTCTGCTCCAGCTGAAGCCATGTAGCTGCCTGGCCTGTCTTACTGCCTCGTTTGTCATCTCCAATCACTTGGTCTTTGAACGTCTCTGACAGACAGGGGTATTAGTTGCTTCAGCCCGGTGTTGAGAGCTTGGCTTTCCCGCTGAATAGAGAAACTATGTATGAACACCACAGGAAAACATGTAGTGACACACAATGGCGCAGTCCCACCAACAGCTGCTCCTCTCAGGGTGCGAGTATCTGGTAGTGTGTTGTTGTGAAGCGTCTACGGTTTACCCATGTTATTTATTTATTTATTTATTTATTTATTATTTCTCCCTTGGACTGTATGTATGCGTGCTTTATCTTTTTTTTTTTTTAACTCGTGTGGGTTTTTTTTAAAAGTCTGTGTGGGAGGACAGAGATGCGGAAACAGATTGAATAAGAGACACAAAACTGTAAAATAATAATAACATGAGTCTTCACTTGTTGGAAGCAACATTGAAATGTTGCGTAAAATCCTGGAATTATTATTAGGAAACTGCGGAAAGGCATTTCCAATCATTGTCATTTTCATGGTTTTTTTATGGAGTATATTTAAACGACATACATACTTATGATTCCTCTTACAGTCCAGAATGTGAATGTTTAATAGCTATATTGTTTTGTTGTTTTTGCTTTTACGAAGGATTATGCTGCTATGCAGTCTGAAGATGGTCCCATTCTGCTTTGTGGTGTAACCGTTAACAACAAGTCCCTAGTGTCTCCGGATTAAACACGTCACTGAAAAAAGGTTCTAACTGGTTGTTCCTGTGGGACATTCATAGATGTTCTAGTCTACGAGTCTACAAAACCTTGTTGTTAAAATTAAGTCCATGGTAATGCCTTGAAGCGTTTTAATATTCTTCACATGTTCATCCAACATTGCTGACTTAAACGTGACTATGATGTAACTGCTGAGAAGCAGAACCTTTGTTTTTTTCGCTCACAATTTTTCTGTCATTTTATTTGAACTGGATGTGACATGTCTTATTTTAATTGAGTGTTTTACAAGGTAAAATGGCTGTTGAGTTTTTATTGTGCTATTGTAATCCTATAATAATTGTCATTATTCAGCTAAAGTGTAGGATTTTATTATGTACTTGCTTTTTAGAAAGTGCACAACTTTCAACATGTTGATGATGTTTATGTAATTCTTCGAGGAACTTAATAATTATATAGCGTCAATTACAACACAAGTTGTCTCTAGGCACTTTGCAGAGAAGAACGGCAGGTAAAAACAGTGGTAGGAAAAACTCCCCGTTATGAGGGAAGAAACCTGGATCAGGAGCTGGATCATGAGGTAGGCCCTCCTGCTGAAGGCCAGCCAGGTAGAGCAGGAAAAGGGAGATCAGAAAGAAAGAATGAGGAACACAGAGAGGAGAGACACAGATATATTGTCGATGGTACAAAAGGCAAGATACATAAGTTTAACTATCTGTCAGCAGCAGAACTAAGACTTCCATGTATATATGGTTAGTTGGTGAACTACAGACACGACTATATAAACAGGTGTAGACTGCAGACACTGAGGTGGTCAGCGGGTGGGACTGCAGGTCAGCATGCAGCTCCTGAGGTTCTGACCTGACATTTATCTAATGACTCTATTCAATGTTACAATACAGTTTAGTAGCACAATCAACTGGATCAAAATTAAAAAAAAAGGTCACAAGGCAGGATTTGTTTGTGAGTTTATTTCTAGTTGCATTGTTTTGCTTCAGCTTTGCTCATCAAATGGGCAGGTAACATTTGTTATGTGTTGACGTCAGGAGCTGTTGGTTAAATTGCAAGAAGTAGGCAAAAAGTAAGCTCTTGTACGGTGCTCAGTCTGGACTAAATCATTTGTAATAATAAATACAGCAGTTAATATATATGACCTATTGTGACAATAGACAGGAGATCTTGTGGTTTTACATGTGTGGTTTGCTTGGGACTTTGTAAGTCTGCAGAAGATTCCTGCGACTCCGGTGGGTTTTTTTTGCGGTTTGGTTTAAGTTTTGCTGGAACGTCGATTCAGCCTGCCAGTCATGCATTAAGAGCTGTTGCTGATTCAAGTGTCAGATATGATGGAGTGGATGCCTATAATACCAGTTTATGCTTGCCATGGCTGAGCAGCTGAGCTGCAGGGTTGCTTCCCTTTACACGCAAACCAAAATGTTTGACTAAATCCAACCCATGGGCCAGTTCAGCAAGATTTTAAAAAAAGAAATAACTTTATTTCGAAACATGTGCTGTTGCAGCAGCTGATAAGTGTTTAAAAACATCTGTGTCAAGTGGTCAAGGATCATCTGGTGTTTAAGCGTGGTGGGATCATCCATCAGCGTGTCAGGCTCTGTAGCACAGGAGGGAGGGTGGAGACACGACGGCTGTAGAGGATTTTTGAAAGAGGAGCTGCAGCATCCAAGCAGGCCACCCACCAGGACAGAGGGTCCGAGGAATGCTTTTTACTGGATTGCTTTCCCACCCTGCCCCTCACCCCCTTTCGCTGTCGTCATCCTCCCCAACAGTATTTCAGTGTGTGTGTCAGAAGTGTTGTTGCATACGTTACCTGGATAGAAATGAAGGGGTGTGTGAATGTATTCCTCGAGTGAACATAAGAGTGTTTTTAACTCAGATTCAGTGCCTGCGTTTTTTTTTGTTGCCGTCTTCTTTTGGCTTTCCGAATCTTCCTTTCTAACACACAATTCAAGGAAAGAATTTTAAATTTGTGTTTTACTTCTTCTCGTAGCTAGTGCTGATTTATCACCATATTACTTTAACAATCGTTTTGATACAGTTTGGTTGTCTGAAACAAGGCAGTTATCGTCTCGGCTTCATCTTCAACACGGCAGAAATCTGCTAAAATGCTTCTAATAATGGTACCTGCGGGTCTGTCGGTTGGAAATTAAAACTAAAAGCCTAAAACATTTTTACGATTTCTGTCGATGTGGAGAAAGAGAAAGTTGCCAGACTGAAAGGAGAGAGAGGATGATTAAATTGGGAAATAAAACTGAATTCATAAAATTGGGTTTATGCCCATTTGGCCTTGTTCAAATGAAATATTGTTTTCATGAAAGAAGGTTGTTCAGTTAGGATGTGCTGCTTATATTTGCCAGATCATGCTGGTTTCCAGACTTCTCCACTTCTGTACGCTGACATTGAGGCGTGCCACCCCTGCTTGTGGCGTTCCTCATTTTTCCATCTTTCTCTCGCCGGTCTCAGCTGTTCTCTTCTTTTATGGGATCATGAGGTCCAGCAAGAAGACTTGCTTTGTTGTTTCTGAGCTCAGCATAATTTCAGATTTCAGGTCCCGGTGAGGTTTCTGAGACGTTTGACCAGATCCACCCTCATCGGCCGATTGTGCTTCTCAGAGACTGTTTTGTCTCTTTTGTCCTTGAAGACATTTCACCATCCGTCTCGAAGGCGTCATCTGCTCGAACTGGAAAACATTACATGGGTTTTGTGATGTTCACATGAATGCAGTTGCATGTTTTACATCTCTTCTTAATACTCACGATTTTTTTAATAGACTTTCCTGACAGATTTGTATTTGTTATATTTGTACATAGCAAATTGACAATCGTTACAAATATTTTATTGAAACAGATTAAACCTTGCACACTTAAATTATGAGTATTACTGGTTTGCTCTGTTTTTTTTTAAAAATGTTTTTCATGTACATTTTTAACCAGGAATAGATACTATCAAGTTAAAGTAGTATCAACTCAAGGGAACTATTTATTTCCCACATTCATATGTTGAAATGTCAACTACAGTGAAGTGAGGCAAGAAGTTTAAGCTGTCAAAAAACAATATTTCTTTCTAAGAAAGCTTCCTGCAGCCACAGTTTCCATCTGCTAGATGTTGCTTTTTATAGTTGACGCTTAATTTCATGCAATTGAGTAAGACTTAAACAGACCCGGTAGCTGTCAGGGCTCCATAAACACCAGCGATTAGGAAACGCCCTGTATCCACACTGTCCACCTGTACACATATCACAGAGCCAGTTACTGTATTGTTGGGTTTGCATAGGGGTTTGTGAACTCACCTCATATGCACAACGTCAAACAAACTGATGGCTGTGTCCATATTTGCCGTGATCGGGGTGTGTGACAGTGAGGGCGACATGCTCTGATGATGATCCAAAGACGTGGCTGAATAAGTGTGCAGCAGGACGTTATTTGAGGTTACCCTGCACAGGATAAATGTCAGTGCTGCACAGCGGTGTGTGTGTGTAGGGGTTAAACTGAGTGCATGGAGAGAGGGTGTAGCCAGTGGTGAAAGATTGAGGGTGGAGACCTAAAAGCTTCACTGATTTTAACTGTCATACTGTTATGATCTGTCTGTCTATCTATAGTGTGCATTAAAGGACATTTTGCTTAGGCGGAGTATTTACTATTAACTTCAACAAGCTGTCACACCTAAATTTCATTGTTATTCTCCAAGCTCCAAATGCCCACAGCGGTCCAAGGCATGTTTTGCTTTAGTTGTTTTTATTTTTAATGTATAAATGTCTTTAAACCATCTTTTAGAATTGCATCACCTGTTTGTATTTAGCTTCTCCGGTTTGTTCTGCATTTTACAGAAGATTATCACTGCATGTTTTGTCATTTTTTTTAATTTTTGTGGCGGACGAGATGCTCAAAATCTGAAGCCAAAGTCGCAATTCAACAACTAAAGTAAACAGACGTAAGTATGATAATGATGATGATGAGCTTAAAATGCTTAATGAGCTCAGGAAGAGGCCAACTATGTTCACATTTACATCCATTATAAAGTTATTAGAAATGGAAATACTTGTACTTAAATAGAAAGTCTGAGGATAATGACTTACTTTCGCTCTGTGCTTAAAACAACTGCTTCATCGTGTTTACAGCAGCTTCAAGCATAATTCTTTGTTTGTGCAGACTGTTTGTTCTGGATATCCATGGTTACATATGCATAGTGTGTGTTTAACATGTTTTAAAGTCTTGTAGATGTTTAAAGCTTATTAAAGTTTTGATTTTTATAATCGCGCAGTAAAAAGGATTGTTGCGAAACCGCATTCTGTCTGGAGATTCAAAAGAATTTTTATCACTCGAATTTCTTCTTTGAAAGAATCCATCATGAACATTGACGACGATTTTCAGGTTCCTCCTGCGATTCCACAAATCCTGCAGTTGTAATGTTGACATTTTTTCTGCTTTGGTACAAATCGATACAAATAATTGTTCTGGTTCCTCTGGATTTACCTTTGATTGCAAAAGAAACGGCATCTGGATGCATCTGGTTTGTACTATAACTAATCTGAGAAACGAAGCATGCGATGTAGGCAGAGCGATAACAAGACGAATATCAACACGCAACATGTGCGCGGTGGGGTGGAAACACCAGACAGCAACTGTTGCTGGATCTAACATAAAAACTGCAAAGGTAGTAATTCTGCATCCACCGTGGTTGTTTTAAACTGCTCAGCCGTCAGTCATCCCATGAAGTCCGCCCCCACCCTGGCATAATTGGTTTGCTATGTTCTGCATTGGCAGAAGTGGTTGTGAATGGGAGGAGAACCAGAACCGTTGCACAAGCGAGAACGTTTTTTATAGTCTTTGTCGGTTCCGTGGGCTTTGCGTTCTTCCTCTGTAGTAAATCCACATGTAACGCACTGTACGTAAGTAAGGATCAATTCACAACTTGTATTTTTCACGGTGCAGGATCAAACCAGATCTGTCGGCAACTACCTAAAAAAAAAAAAAAAAAAAAAAAAAAAAAGGAGATAAAGATCTTCACACTGAAAAAAAAAAGTGAGTGTGGCAATTTACTGTTTCTAATAACACGTTTCCACTCACGGGACTCAAGATGTGTGTTTGTGTATGAAAAGCCATTAAGCAGTAGTCACTTACTGGTATTTATTTGAATAAATTACACTGACTTATCACGTAATTTTCTTTACATCAAGCATACAGTTTTTAGAATCCAGTGCAAGAACAGAATAAAACAAAAACAAAACACAAAAAACATCCCAAAGACAATCATGTGCAGCACAGAGAATCCATCCTGTAATATCACTTCTGGGTAACATATCGTGTATATATATATATATATATATATATATATATATATATATATATATATATATATATATATATATATATATATATATGTGGATATATATATATATACATCTATTCTGTATGTGTATACTTTTGTCACAGTTACAAAAATATGATACGTTACTATCGATGCATGACTATACACACAAGGTGAAAACAAAACACAAAAAGCTGTACAGTCCTCATTGAGGGCAAAGATACACAACATTCTTTAAAAAAAAAAGTGAAAGAGGGAAAGATTTGTTATGCCTTAAAAAATAAACTGACACGTGACCTTTTCAAACTGTATCACTACTCTTCTTCAGCCAACAAAGCATACCGTCTGTTAGTTGTGCTTCCCTTTGAAAAAAAAAAAGAGTAACAATTTGTTATCTGTTAGTTTTGCATCACTTATTGCAGCTTCGCTCGACATGATTTGATCGTCGATGCATGATTTGACGAGGAACACTGTCAAGAGACAGTATATCTTAATTACCTCGGCTGCAGAGGTCCAGTGTAACCCCGTCCCCTTGCATAACATGATCAGTACGCAAGCCCAAATACACACCCGCTCCCCTTAAATACACACGCAACATCACTACAACATGTGCTTAAACAAACGGTGTTGCTGTCAAGCAGCAGACAGGTCAATACATCATCAAAGATGCAGAAAATAAAGCCTCAGGAGGAGGAGTGAAGGAGTGGTGTGTGCACCGAGCGTGCACATGCAGTCCCCACTGACTCGAGTTTTATATTCTCAGTTGGAAAACAATGCCACACAATGCTGCGCATTGGTCAGGGTAAATTAATTCATGCATGATAGATTTTCTTTTTCTTTTTTATCTGAGGGCCGATATGTCAAGAGGAGAATAGAAGGATTTGTTTGCATTACTGCAAACATAGGGGGCTTTTAGTGTCAGTTGCATAATTTCAGATGTTCAAAAAGGTTTCCATCAAGTCAAAAAAATGTTCTCAGTCTACTTTGTGCACTTGTTTGTCCTCCTGGTAGTATTCACCTCTAACATCCTCTTAGTTTACAGCTAAACTACAGAATACTAACAAGACCAGCAGGGGCGCAGCGAGCAAAGCTACACCTGCCGCTGCAGAAGAAACGGCTGCTCCCATGAGCAGTTAAGTCACAATACACCAACCATGCGTCGTGTTGCGTATAAAGTATATGTCATAGGACTAAAACTTATTCACCATAGTTTTCTCACGTCACTTCAAACAGTTTAAACTTCACATACCGTAATTTTGCAAATCATTGACTCAGAGGAAGCTTCGCTCCCCATCTGGTAAAAGTGCCAGAGAACGAAAAGACAGCAAGCTTCACCCCGATGCATCAAACAGATCTGCTGACACTGACCAGACTTTGGTCATCTAAATCGTTTATATTATGGCCAATCGTTCGCGCTTGTTGAATGGGTGAAAATTAAACACACTCAGACTGATCGTGTCTGTCAGCTTGATGAGTCTGTCCACGACTTTAGTCTAAACCCGCCTGGACAGAATCCAGGGCAGGACAGTGCAGAAGATGCCCCAACGCATCAAGAGACAACGTTGTTAAGGTGAGAAATATTTAAAACAAAACCACTCACTTCAATTATTATTTTTACCTGAAAAAAAAAAAAAAAAAAAAACCCGTGAGAAACATGCTTGACCTATGTTTTAACAAACGTACTGTGTTCTGTGGCACGTGGGAGAAAAGCTTCCATCTACTGTAGAGAGTCGCAGAAAGTCTAAAGACTGAGAGGAAGTATGAATTTAAAAAGCTGCTACACAAAAAAAACCAAACAAATAAAAAAGAACTTAAAAGAACTCAAGACGGACTGACAGCCAAATTAAAGTAAGACAAAAACCAGGACAGGAATGGCTGAAATGGTTACAGAAGCCTGAAGGTACCCTCTGGGATTAAGAAAACCATCATATCACTCTTACTTATTTTCCTGCCCGTTGTCATTACATATATTTTTGCACCCGTTTGGTGCATGCTTACGCTTAAACATCGCCGCCCTTACTCACATTTTGATTTTGTTACTGTTTAGTTGTGGTTTAGACTCATTGAAGGAGGAGCGAAGCTGTTTAGAGGGAAATAAATTTCTGTAAAGGTTAGTGGGACTAATGGAACTGGAGGCCAGGACGTTGCAGAGACAGATGGTAATCTGGACGTCTTAGTGAGGCAACGGCACCAGGATGTCCACGTAGTTGATGGGAAAAAAGCCAGAGTTCCCGTGCAGCATCCCCTCGTACCAGTTTTCATCGATCTTATTGGTAAGGGTGATGATATCGCCTTCCTTGAAGCCTAGCTCACCCTGATTCTCGGGATCGAAGTCGTACAGTGCGCGACAGCAGGGCTGGTCCAAGGGAGCTGCAACGTTGGGGAGATGAGGACACAAAATGACAGTTAGAGGACCGCTGTGGAGGAGTTCAGATGCTGCGTACAGGTCATAATAGTGACATTAGAGGCTCACCTGGAGACCGGGCTGTAAGGAGGGAAGAGGAGAAGAAAAAAGACAAAACAGATACAACATGTGACCATCAGTGACCAGAAATTACAAAGGTATGCAGTGTTTGAAGGAGACGCTCAATATTTTGGGTAATGTACTTTTGTTTTGTCATTCTGATGGAGCGTTAAATGAGAGGATCAGTCTCTGCCTCATTTCTTTTGTGCCACATTTTCCTCCAGCACAACCAGCCGAGAAGTTTACGCAGATGAATTTCTACATCTTGTTCGATTATGGTGGAAATTTGAATAAAATTCAATATAGTAATACATCTGGCTTTGGTAGAGGACTGTGCTCTGTGGTCCAATTAAGCTGTGTTTTTTGAAAACAGAATCTGCTTGTTATGCAAGTCAAAATGTGAAAATAGATTAAACGTTTTATTAAGCATTATTTTTAAAACTTGATTACAAGTCCTTTGTAGAGAAGTCGTAAGCCAATGAACACCGACTGCTACGTTTCTTTTCTTGGCTTGCTTTGCAGAGCCTTTAGTGTCTCACGCTGCCTCCAGCTTTTGTGGTAAATAAGCTCCGCTAAGTTAACGTGTGTTATTAATCAGGTCTGAGCTTTTAGCAGCTCGTAAATACAACGCTGGAGAACTCCCACCTACTGCTCCATACTGTCGGTCAAGGATGCTCTACATAACTGGATTCTTGATAACAGGATTTCTGCTTTTTTGGAGTTGGTGGTTACCTGGCATATCAACAAATGGATGATGGAATATGTCGCGGTATCAACACAGACGCTGTGTGAGCAAAAGTCGCAAAGTGGACGTGATTCTTGAACAGAATCGCAGGCGAGCGGCGGTTTTCAAACTCATTGGCGGGATGGAAAAGAACCGGTGGAAACTGACCGCAAATTTGGCTGTTTGGAGTCTCCATTGAGATGCACTAGACGGAAAATTACTGGAGCCGTCCTGACCCAAATAAAAATGTGTTATCTGAATTGTCTTCCCTGCTGCCGGCCTTGGTAAAGCTGGCTATCTCAGAAAAAGAGATTTTAATCTCAACGAGACTAACACCCTCTAGTCTTGATCCAGGAATGCCAGCTAATTATAGATGCATATCCAATCTACCTTATATTTCTGAAGTTTATGTCTAAACTATTCAAATCAACTAATAGACATAAATAATCTGTTTCAAAGAGTTTCAAAGAGGAGAGGTGCTCTTTTCTGATTAGATTACATCATAGTAGAAAAACATCTGAAAGTTACCAACAGCATCTTCACAGCCTCAGACAGTGGACACATGTTCCTGGGATTAAACACCTGGTTTAATTCATATTGATCTGAGTCCGATTTGTTCCTTTAACGTCAGATGAGGGCTAGCGCGATTACACATGATTGTGTGGCGGATTTCAGTTGACTACTATCGCTAATTTCATGATGCTGGACTATTGTGTAAAACTTTCTGCATGTATATAATTATTTGAAAAATCATTTTTTTGTAGAGACTCGTCTTTCTTTCACAATGAGCCAACACCCCTCAGGCTGTATTTTGTTCATATGTTCTTTATATGCTTCTATTAGGTACTATTATTAAGAAGGATGATATAAGCTTTAATTGTTATGCAGATGATACTCTGTTATACCTATATGTTCAAAAGCTGCACTGCCAGATAGATAGATAGATAGATAGATAGATAGATAGATAGATAGATAGATAGATAGATAGATAGATAGATAGATAGATAGATAGATAGATAGATAGATAGATAGATAGATAGATAGATAGATAGATAGATAGATAGATAGATAGATAGATAGATAGTGTAACATGTAATATATCGAATGTTGTATCCTCTCATTTAACTGAACACAAAGACATTACACAAAACACCAGGTTGGTCCTTTAACAATAAAACAAAGATGGGCGAAGGAGAAAAAAGAGTTAGAAACGGCACTGTACTGCAAACAAAAAAAGCAGACAAAAGGCGCTTATAAAGTCTGTTTAAAGAGGGACCAAAATAAGAGTGACGTCCTCCCAAGTCACTCTAGCTCACCTGGAGATCTTGCTGCAAAGGGGAAAGGAGAAAAGATTTGTGAAACTAGAGTTTCAGCAGTTGAATTTTAAAAGTTACCAACAATGAAGTGATGGAGAAAGTCGCAGCAATGACAAGGTCAGTAAAAAGATAAAATACGGGAAGAAACATGTGAGACAGACAAAGAAATGAGCAGATTAAAAAAAAGTGACAACAGAACAAAAACAGAAAGAGCAAATGCCCATCCGCTGGTGAGTTTTTGGGTGACATTGTCGATCAGGTATTCTTTGCAAGGTGAGCAGACGGCACTTGATTTTCTGCTGTTTGTTTGGAACGCTCAAGAGTAAACATTTTCTTAGGAAAAAAATGTATAACTTTACACTCGGTTTCGTTGTACATGTACAATGACAAAGTGATTCTGAAAATAGAAATCACTTTTGTCTCACTTGGAGACCTTGCTGCAAAGGGGGAGTAGGGAAACAACAGGAGGGAGGGAAGGAAGGAGGATTGGAGGGAGAGGAAAGGAAAAGGGTCAAAACAGTGGTGAGTTTTCAGTGCGAATGAAAAGGATCTTATAGAAAAGATGGACTGATGAGTACACAGATGGGCAAAGTTTGACCGAGCTCACCTGGAGACCTCGCACCTACAGATCAAACAAAAATCATAATGGGGAAAAAGAAGAATTCAGAGTTGTATTTATTCGTTCTGGCTTGTTGGATAACTTAATAAAAAAAGGACAAAATTTGTCCACCTGTATCAGTGTTGGTTTCTACTTAAAAACGTATGGCTACAATCTAATAAAAAAAAAAAAAAACACCCATAAATCAACAGAAACTCCTCCAGATGTGCTGACTGTTGTGTTCTGAGAGCCAGCGGTGTGTGAGCAGCACCAGGACTAGTTTCTGGAGGTGTTTCTGAACAGTCTGCTTTGTATTCTGGGTCTCACCTGGAGAACGAGCGCCGTGGATGCCTCCATTGTGGTTCTCACTGATGGAGAAGTCCAAAGACGTACGCGGTTTTGGGACAAACTCTTTCCTCGGTTTGATAGAGGTATCCCTTATGCTACAAAGATGAAGAAAAGCAATCCTTCAGGGGCACAAAATAAGACGTTCTCTTCTTCTGTTGCTCTGGCAACGTAGATAACTGCTCACTGTTCAAAAAAAACAAACAAGCAACTTTTTCTTCACAGAAAACGGAAGTGCATCAGTACTGACCGCTCATCGATTTTGCTGGAGAGCTGTGTGAGGATCTCGGCAGACCGGGTGTGGTACTCCACCTGAGCGTGGACCAACGCAGCCAGCTGGCTCACCTGTTCGATCTAGCAGCACAAGAGGAGCGGCTCCAATGAACATTAACGTTGCTCTGAGATGATTCGGTCATTCAAATTTTAATTATGCACTCAAACACAGAGGCGGTTTAACTCATTCAATAATGACTCATGTGCCCGATGGTTTTTTAGTTTAATGGAGTGATTAAAGTTTATTCCCATTGTTTAAAGTACATAAAAGAGTAATACAAAACATAGCACGTTTAGAGTTTAGTGTTTTGAACAGTAAAGTTAATAAATGGAAAAAGTGGATATAAAAGTGAAACCAACTCCTGACGTGGGGAGACGTGTGGGATGTGTCGTTCTTACATCACTCTCCAGCAGGTTGAACATGCTCTGTTCAGCAATCTCCTTGGAGTCATCAAATTTCTCAAGCGCTTGTTTGATCTCATCTTCTGTCACTTTGCCCTGACGTTTCTTCTTATAATCGAAGTCCAGACGACGACCCTCCAGTTTCTTCAGGTGATGCTGTAAAACACAGCTAGATGCTGAATAAAATTCTTTGACCTGATGATGATTTGAGCAGCATTTTTTTTTTTTTTTTTGCTTAACCTTCAGTTCAGAGTCTAGTACCTGAATCTCCTTTAGATCTTTTTCATGGAGGTTCTGCATTGGATCAATGAAATTCTGCTTCACCTCCATGTCCAGGGCATCCTTGACCTCCCCAAGCTCATGCATGGCTTCTCCGACATCAATCAGAGCGAGACCTGGGAGAAAGTTGGGACACATTTAGCCACTGAGGAACACGTGGAGAACAGAACGTTGAATTACTCAGATCTGCATGAAGAAGGCAGGTGATTGTCTTAAAAAAACGTTTACATGTGTTTAAGCTCACCAAAGTTGGACTCCTCTCCAAGCTCCCTGCCAAACTTCTGCATGGACTCCCCCAGGATGGTCTCGGTCTGCGTGTAGCCCGGGCCCTTCTCCTGGCCTCGGATGCGTGACATGGAGCTCATCATGCTCATCTTGGCTCTGGTGGCTGCAAAGACAGAACTAATTACGTAAAACACCTCGGGATCAAATACGTGACCAGGATTTACATTTGCTGTCCAAAGACGTCTTTAAGGGGCTGTGTCTGCTTTGAATTTCATTCATTTCATTTCTTTGAAGTGAGAATGTTTGTGAACTTTATTATTTTATAAAAATAAATAATTGTAGACTTTATCAGATGAGACTTAGCTGCTCCATCACCATCTTTGACAAAAGAATAAAAAAATAAACTGTTCAGAGAGTGAGTTAAACATTGCCGGTGATTAACGTAATAATCAAACAGTTGTAATGATTTTAAATGTATTTGTGGTTGTTTAAACTAACAACATAATTGCATATTTATTTCCCATCTTAAAACAGATGAGGGAAACTAATTTATCTGCACAACAATGAAGGAAGCAATTAAATCAAGTCATTACAAGATGACTGATCTCAAATCACTTAAACGGTAAAAAGTAGATTATCACCAAAGGCTGATTTAAAATATAAATGTAGCACAGCTGTGGGCGGACGTTTGGGCATCCCTTAACAAGTCACACACACAAAAAAAAAAAACAAAAAAAAACAATGTGCCTCACATGACATTTCATTAATTAGAAACATTCAGCCGCAGTCATGTGTAAGAATCTGGGCTGCTTTCTGCACGCAACGTTTCAGATGTTTAAATCATTAAGTAAAGCACTGTAATGACACTGAAAATACATATTTACCTCAAAGAAAACAGGACAAAACAATCAAAATAAGAAACAACGATCAATCGAGCTGACTTGGATACCTGGGTTTGGCTGCAGGTACTCGGTGGTCTTGGTCATGATGTCCAGCACCGCTCGACTGGTGGAGTCCACCTTCTGCGAGGCCCAACGCCGACCAACACGCAGAAGGGGAACAATAAATATCGTACAGAAAAAGCAGGTAAGAGAAGATGATATACAAAACACACGCTTTAACATGTACTGAAGAACAATAAAATGTGACTTGGTGTTAGAATAGAAGATGTTAGAATTTTCTGGAAAGACTATTTTTGTTCTTTTAATGCCTTTCCTGCATAATAAAAGAGTCTTACGTTGTAAAACATACTGGGAAACTGCTCTTTAAAAATGCAACTCAAACCCACGGTGTGATCTTTGAATACGTTTAAGTGAAGGACAGGAATAAACATCTGGGTAGCACTTCTGCTTCAAAGATTTCATAATCAGGCAACAGGGCGATAACCTCTGGACCAGTGATTCTCAACTGGTGGGTCGGGACCCAAACGTGAGTTGCGGACACATTTTCAGTGGTTCCTTTGTACTTTCAGTTAAAGCTTTATATGTATATGCTTTTATTATTCTCGGAACTACTTTTCACTTGTTGGACTGTTTTATTTCATGTTTGTGCTTGAAAGCACTATTAAATCTCTACAATGTCAAGTTCAAACTGCACCATCTTTTCATAAGATAAATTTGAGGAGTTTAAAATTTTCCTCAATTTGGTTCCAAGTGTCATTAAGGGGGGATGGTGGGTCCGAAAGCCAGACTCTTCAAGAACCACTGCTCTAGAAGCTTAAAAAAAAAAGAAAAAAAAAGATAATCAACACTTGCTTTTTCCATTTCAGTGAAGTCATCATCGAGCTTTGTTCCTTCTGCTCCTCCAACCTTCTCACTCACCCGCTGCAAAAAACAACAACAACAAAAAACAAAAAAACATCAGCTTCATAGATTCTGAAAATACAAGGTGACAAAATTATCTCAACCATTCTCGAAATATCAGTCCTGGAATTAAATATTTGTTAAAAAAAAAAAAACACGTTGTCAATTTCTTCCTTGACCAACCAGAAGAGAAATCTTCTAATTTCAAATGTTGCACATGAAAACTGAAGATGCTACAAATTAAAGCATGTATTTATTTTAAAGAGACAATTTCCTAGCTTTTCCTTTTAACATTTCAGTGCCAGGCTGACACTTCAGCAATCTGCAACACGTGACACATGACATCAAATAAATGCACATTTAACAAACTGCAAATGATGTCTGCAGCTGCAGTGATGGAATCACTCCGTCTCCTAATAATACTCCCAGATTTCCCACCACGCACGCCGCATCACCATGTGATATATATTATACACCTCTAGGGGGCAGCAATCAGACGCAATGAGGCCAAACGGTCTCTCAGAAGCATGTGAAGAGATGACAGAAATTAAAAATTTCAAACTGCTTTTCCTAAAGACACTTTGATACACAGACTGCCAGGAATCCAACTTTCATTTTGGAAGATGAGTAGGCTACTCGACCTCCTGAGCCACAGCTACAATAGACGTCAAGTCAGAGGCCGACTTATATTATCCGGTGTTTTATTGCAAGTAACTGCGACAATCCTGAATCGAGCGAGTAAAGTGAGGCACATTTTTAAGGTGATAAAACACGGAGGGATGATCTGTGACAGACAGAGCAGCAGGGTTTCTAAAGCTAAGCCTGTGGCAGAGGTTTGTGCAGTGTCAGACTTTCTGAGGATTGCTGCTCTATGAGTCATCACGGCAAAGTCTCTTCCCAACACACTTGTGAAACAGCCCACTTTCCTGTGAGCAATGCAAAGAAAACACACGTACACACATGCCATACAAATCCACGCTTCTTGTGAATAATTTCACCTATGCATCACTACTATGCCTTCAGGTAGTTCCCATGGAAACAGGTAGAGGTGTCGCGTGCAAGTCTCTCCCACACTGAATCATTTCTTCTGTCACCTGATAATCAACAACCAATAACGACGCGAGCAGGAATGTGTGGATGCAAAAAGGAGAAAAGTGCAGCTTACATTTGTCACATAGGCAGATGCTATAGAAAGATACTCCGGCATCTATATTTAGATGTTGGAGCATCTAAATATATACTAAGCTATTTTACAGATGCCTGTTATATGAGGAGAGATGCATGTAATACATGCATGTGCATGGACAGGAAACAAGGCCCAAATGGGCCAAAAGGGCCATCATCTGTGCTGTCAACGTTGGTAAACAGACAACCCCCCCCCCCGACACACACAATGACCTTGAACAGGATGAAGCAGGGACAGAAAATTGATTTATGGATAGATGAAAGCTAGAAACTTTGGTTTTATTTCCTCAAATAAATAGATGAATACCAAGTCAGACAGACAGCACCTGTGGGTTTCTGCATGTACTCTGGGTTTTCAGGGGAAGAGCAACTGAGTGAACAAAATGAACTGTTGGTGGAACAGTCTTTGTGAATGCTGCTGCCCACGGCTGCTGTCAGTGCACGTTCGAATGCCAGACTTTTCCAAAGGAGAGCGCGACGTCAGTGGCTCTAATTCTTTGATGACCGCAAGCTGGGGACGCTGCAGTTTAGCACAGTGATGGAGGGAAGATGCATAGCAAGATGCCCTCACTAAATCTAACATGTCACAGCCAATAAGCAAGGATGATAGATTCTGCTACACCCAGAGACTTACTGGACACACTTATGTAAATGTGACGGCGGCCAGTAACCTCAGCTGATGCCCAGTAAACCAGTGATGTAAAACCTCCCCCAGAACCACAAGTTTCACCATGTTTTTAAACACAATGATCTATTTTTGTCCCTCTAAGCTGCCTCATTCAACAAACAACCTCACCTATCTCATTCTCCACCCAACGCTCTCCCTTGGGCCCGCTAACTCCTTTCCCTCAATCTCCCCACAGGGGAAGGACATAGGAAGGTGAACTGCACAGCAGTGGTGGCAGCGTGAAGCGAACCTCACAGAAATCTGTAAAATGCTCTGCTGGCTGCTGGGAAGTAAAAGCAGTGACACAGATAACATGCACGTTGTGACGTCACGGCTTGCAGCAGTGAAGTCAGTCACGAACAGTGTCTGTTCAGGGCGTGCATGCACATAATGCTGCTTCATGACCCCTAAGAAACAAGATACAACTTCAGTTCATGGCCAGGATGATTTTTTTTTTTCTTTTCACTGCAGTCCAGGATTCCCTTTGGGAAAAACAGAAGAAACAAATGGCAGAGATGATTTGGCAAATTTTTCACGGGTACAAAACTTGTTCTGATGCAAAAAAGCAAAACATGTTTGTAATTAAAAGTTATGTGGATTATTAACAATAAAATATGCAGGAAGGGAAATAAAGTCTCATTGCTAAATGAAACGCTCTCTAGTTTGGACAAGAGCAGTAAAAACACCGGATCAGAGCATACATGGATGTAAAAAGGAAAACGGATGTTCCAAAGCAGTTCGCAGTCCTGCCATCAGCACAAGTCTGCAAGTCAGAAGTTAAGTGGATTGTTTTTTATTTCTTATTCTATTTACATTAGGTCAAACAATGCTCTTTGTTAAAGCAGTGACAACAACTACCCAGGTGTTTGGAAATGTTCATTTTCCAGCGTTACAACTGGAATGTGGTCTGTTTGGGTGTGACATCACTGTGAGCTCCAATCTCCAGGGCAACTGGAAGGCACCGTGATAATAATATAAATATGAGTGTGTTGCTTTGCTGGGACTTTAACCAAGTCAGCTTTTATGTAGAGTTGTTTTAACGTTTCTGAAGGAAGGGAGCCACGTTGCTGCAGCCGGCGGGTTTGGCTCAGACTTGCGCCATCGATTACACCAACGGTAAACAAAGTGACATCACGGCAAACCAGTCACATCACTCACACTCATCAGTGAAGAACAGCCGGATCAGGTTGTTCTGCAGACATAACCAAGAGGCTACATCTGGGTTGCTGGTCGGAAATGAAGGAAATTGGAGTTCCTCAACTAACCACTAGGGGCTGGCTCCAAAACTGTACCAACAGCCACGGACCTCCAAGATTAAATGTCCAAATTTACGGCACACATAAAAGAATATTTACAGCCTGGATCAAAAACCTGCTTTGGTTTCCAGAGCTGGATTTCACACCGAAAACAACTGTTTAGGAAACAACTTTTATGTACCTCATCAGATAAAATTATATGAAGCCACAGATTAAGTATAATTAGGGGAGTGGCCTTTAGATTGACAGCTCACTGATGGCTGTCATCACTTTCGCTACTTGGCACCTAACAATGGCTTCTGAGCTGTGAAAGAAAGACCTAACAGAGCATAGTTGTTTCCCATTTTACAGATAATGTTGTTAACTGTGCTAAGTTACCACAGGGACTGGTTTTTGAGGTGGCCTAGAAGGGTTCGGGATGAGGTTCAGCGAGGCAGCAAAGCTGTGGCAACTAGCTCATTGGCTTCTACGTCTTGCAGCAGCTGGTTCCTCAGGTTAAGAGACCTCCACCTGGGATCATCTCAGGATCCCTCCAAGCTGACTAACCAGATCCGTACTCATCTGAAGTACTAGTACTGCCAGAGGTGGCAGTCTGATCAGTTTTACTGTGTTCTGGATCAGCGGTCCCAGCGGTCCCAGCGGTCCCAGCGCAACTACGCCAGGTCCCGTTTTAGCTCTGGCAGCAGTATTCAAATAAGACGTCCACACACTCCACATACGGACGTCCCTGAAACAATACCACAACGCTGTAGTAGATCAAGGGTTCACCTGTACACCGTCAGAATTTACTTTTCAGTCCCCACGCAGATTAACGGACAACGCTGTCAGCAAACAACGTGGAAGTGTTTAAACAGCAGGGACCTCACACCTGTGGCGGACCTGCTCGGCTAATACTATTAAAAGGCTGAGACACACTCTCACACAGATAGCATGCCGTTGCTTTTGAGCACAAGTCCAGGATTAGATTACGCCATAACACACTGCGTATGACAACATCATATCTGCACCATGCATGCCTGATAAGACCTGAGATTACAACGTCACCTTATGGAATCTCACATGTGAACATCTGCTCGTGTACGTCTATCAATCTAACATCCATTAGACAAACTCTTGGTAAGGACAAGTGCAGCCTCACGACTTGGATGCTTAAAAAACATTTGTTGGTTTTATCTGCTTTGAATCATCTTACATAACACATACAAAAAAAAAAAAAACAAAGAAAAAAAAAGCCTAATATGGACTTGAATGTCTGTACACAGTTTCACAGCAGTCTATGTTTCTTCTGAAGAGATGTTCACCTTGCAGAAAGCTAAATTGTTTTCCTGAGGTCCAAATGATTTGTAAATTGGTCAAAATACCAAAGGCGTACCGCACCGCAGCATTCAGTACCTGGGTACAGGTAAGCACGGGGAAGCTGGGTAATACTCAAAACTACTGGGACTATGATGTCAAACAACCCTAACAATTGAACACATTTCCAGACTCGGCGTGCAAAAAAAACATATGATTTCCCCACCGCCGCCTTTAAAAACAGTACTTTCAGCATTAGCACGAGTCACATGGTGCACAATGTGAGGTGCACAAGGAGCGTGCTGCCTCTGTTGGCGCCTCCCACATATCCCCTCCTCTTTTCCTGCTCACCAGTCTAATCCCTGTCGGGCACACGGAGGTCCCTGCTTTAAATACGCCCAGGGTGGAAGAGAGAGATTAAAAACGACAAGAGTGATTAGCGAAGGCTGTCAGGAGGACAGCCCCGATAGTCCACAATAACAGGGCGCTCCGACTCCTCCTGAGAGCTTTATAAACACCCTCTCCCGACTCTGGGACTGACCTGTTTCTACATTTTACTGGGAAACAACCTTGACAAATAACAACCCCTTTCATGTAAAATTGTGGCTTACCCACTAAATATTAGTCTCTTACTTGATTCTCCAAATGTTATGACAACTTTACTCTTTTCCTAACTTCGCTGGTCATTTCTCTATCCCAGGTCCCAGGACTCTATCCCAGGACTAACTGCTGGGATTCACTTGAACTGACGTCCCACCTGCCATGGTTAAACCCTGACCTCAGCCGACCAGGATTTTTAACCACATGACACCAGGAAGTCCACGCCGTGGCTGAATATTAATGCCTTAATTAGCAACAAACCCTGTGATCGTACCGGCTGTTCCGAGAATAGACCTGCGCTCTGGTGGAATCAAGGAAAATCCCAGCGTTACTCCTAAATCACAGTATTCAGTGTCACCGTGGGGGTGGTTGCTCCCTAAATCTGCAGCTGCTTTAGGAGGCTGGTAATCCTGCAGATCACTGAGGCCGGGGGCGACATTAGGGAGAAGAATATACAACAGAGCAGCTGGTGCAAGTTAACAGAAAAAAATAAAACGAGATCTCACACGATCTATTGAGACGTGCCTTAGATTAGCTGCTCATTTCAGCCCTGTCAGTGTCTGCAAGAGAGGCATGGTGCCAGAGCAGACTGATGCCACAAATACCGTGAGTGCTAGATGGCTCTCGGTCCAAACTCAAGCCAGCGTCAGTCGAACGCCGGGCCAAGTTGCTTCACTAACCTCTGTCCTCTCCGAGTGTGCGGCCTGTGGCAATTATAATCTGATTTGTAAGCTTGTGCTCGGCTCTTATGTAACAGGGATGAGTCTGTAGCTGGGGAGAGGTGTGCACTCACTCCCATCCTTCCATGTCGTGCTCAGTAGAAGAATGATGGAGGGGGAGGAAGGGCGGCGATGGTGGAGAACCAGCTGGCGCTGTGTGTGTGTGTGTGTGTGTGAGAGAGGAAAGCGTGCCAGACTTGGTAAGCTTCGTGATATGCGATGATGAAACAAAGATGGAACATTAGTAGTGGCTCACATGATAGAAATTATGGCAAAAACTGCACGACTGGACTCAGTGTATTAAAATCCGTGTTGGATTTCTGTTTTTTTTTTATTCTTTCTTTCGTGTGTGTGTGTGTGTGTGTGTGTGTGTGTGTGTGTGAGATGCTGTGACTGCAAGGAGCCGTGTATTTTCTGACAGACGCATTCTCGTTGCTCCACTTTCAAGACCACCTATTGATCTACCCAGCAATAACAAGAGGGTGTGAAAGACTCGCACTGCGCCGTTTTCTTGCTTTTTTTAAATACCCTTATGCAATCATTTTCCAAAAACTCCTCATTTGTTTTTTTCTCATCCTCACTCAATCTTGTCATTATTATTTTTGTTTATTGTCCTTTTTCCCTCATCCAGCTTCTTTCCGTCTGAGCTCTTCTGTGTTTGTGCTTCTTTTATCAGCTGTATTCAGTGCTCATTAAAATGCCCCACTTTGCTGCAGGTTTTATAAATGTGCAGGTTTATCAGTAAAATATGATGCCAGGGACCGCCCCTGTGTACACAAAGCTGTTTAATACGTCGTTTAAATCACTGCATAAAGCAGTTTCAATGTTTGGGTGTGTTATGAGCTTGAGTCAGTCAAAATACAGAAGAGCTGCAGCGATTTCTGGCTTTTTCTTTTTCTTTGTCAAAGATGAGCATATTTTATTAAAAAAAAGCAGAAAGGGCAAACAATACTTCCTGACGTTATGTTAAACATTATAAGACAAAATGGATTGTACTTTAATTGGTACTAAATATTGTTTTAAGGTGGACACAGTGGGCTGTATAAAATCCAGATGAGCGCCTAAATAGATAGTGAACAGGATCTCCACACACTGACATTTTTATTTCATTTCTTTTTCATTTGCCAAGCTCCTTTCAGACCTATTTATATTTATGCATCACTGGTAACATACTAAGAGTTCGAGCCACACAGGTACACCACAGAGAGAGCACTTTACAAGTGGGAGCGGGTTAATCTGGCACATGATCTGCTTTCCAAAGCAATCCGACAGAATCCGACGCCTCAATCAGATCATAAATGAAGTGCCACCTAAACGTTCCTTCGTCCTGGTTTTACAGCCAATTATAAAGTGGGACACCTGAGCGAGTTTATCGCCAAAATTGAGTCATATTATTTTCAGCTTTTGCTCTGACACGCACATAGAAGACAACAGATGGGCTGGAGCGGAGACAGCGAGCCCAGCTGACGTTAAAGACGACATTTTTCTACCACTAGGGACATTATTTTATTTGTGATAAAACCCTTGAATGTAGGGCACAGATAAGATCACTCACGTGACCTGTTTAGGCAGCTTACATGTGTAGTGATAGTGTGAAATATTTAACTAAATGTTTTGTTGGCATCACCGTAATGTTAGAAATCTGCAACTCTCTACAGACTTTGGTCCAAAACAGCGTAACCGCTATTCTGTTTGATCTCCTGTGAACGATGAAGTACAACTACTGACAACAAGCTTTCAATTCTTTTAGGCAGGATAGATATCTAGATTGCAAGTTGACACCTTCATATGGTTGCAGTGGACAGCGATTTTAATAAATAAGTGTGACCAGGATTCATAATATACAACTGCAATTAGGTGATATTGAAATTTGAATGAACAAATAACTTGCTTTCTTTCTGCAGGATCAACGCATATATTCTAACAAAAGTAAATATTATCAGTTCCTTTTACCTCTGGCAGGTTGCTGATACAGAAGACTCACGCAGCTGTTGAAGAAAATGACATTGGGTCCATTTAACAGGACAATTTCTAGTTTTCCAAATTGCGGGAAAAGCGGAAGTGCAGTTCCTTTAATGACCACTAGGCTCCAACGATGAGTCAATCTACAATGACATTCGCGTTCAAATGTCCAGCTTTACAGCAGAAACATATTTACAGCTCCACTTGAAACATGAACCCGTTTCTACAGCTACATTTCTCTGACATCTGTACGGATGGTGAACGTTTAGGTTGAAACATCCATCCATCACCACTTTCACCGAGTCCTTGTTTCTCGTTTTATTGAAGTAGCCAGTCCTCAGAGGGTTTGTCCAGTTCCTTTTATATACTCTTCGACATAATGATGTGTGTTGAAGCATTGGTACAAAAAAAAATAAATCAATATAAAGCAGAAAACTGGTGAACAGATAAGACCAAGTTTGACCACAGTAGTGCTGAATTACATCGCTGGTGGTTACTCACTTTAGGTTCAGAAAGGACGACGGACCCTTTAAAAAGCTGCCTCAGACGCTATAAAAAAACCCACTCAAGTTAAAAGTTTGTACTTGCACAATTCAATGATAATAAATGTTTCAACAAAATAGCAGGTTCAGTTTCAAAAATATGAATATATAATGAAGCAAATGTTGTCTTTGTTTCTAGATGGGGAAACAGAGCTCAGGTCAGAAACGACTATTTTAAAACGGAGACTTCGCCCTGAGGCGCACTGACTCACCGTCGTTCTCAAACGCACTCCAAGAACGCTTACAGACGCAACAATTTACATTTCAAATGCAAGTGCATCTCTCACAGGAGACAATTACAGGCTTTACAACCTGCAGACAGCTTGCTTCTGGTTTTTTTTTTTTCTTCTTTCCCTGAAACATAACCAAATGGGAGAGCATGTTACGCTGTGTGTGTGTCATTTTAATGGTTACCCGGCAGTGCTGCGAGATTGAGCTGCGTGGGTGTAATGATAGTGTTGCAGAGCTCTGAAAATCAGTATTGGTGATAATTATTAAAGCTCAGTTTCAGACTGCTGCACCCTGCGTATTTGTGTGGGTTTATCTGTAATCCATAGTTTAATAAACACATCATTTCTCCTTAAGGTCACGGCTGCTGGTCAGGTTAAGGTGCAGCATTACTGTCAGTTTATTAGGCACGCAGAGCCACGATTTACTTTAATTAAAGCTGGGGTTTGTCCGTCAAAGAGATGTGAGCCAGATTATGGCATTAGCCGTGTCAAGTGTAGGGGAAGTGGGAACGCAGCCATTTCTACTCTGCGTCTGTTGCCTCCTTGATGTGGGAAGCTGTCCGTCATTGGAATCTTGGAGGAAACAGTGAGGCGGTTCAAGAACGAAGCCAGCACTTCTTTCCTAGCGGGAAGGATGCTCGCCGGTTTCCGTCGTCGGGTCCGTTACTCAAATGGCTCTCAGTAAGTGGATTTACCTTTGAAATCACACAAATCTGAATAGAAAATAGATCTAGTAGAAACATGCTATTTTCACAAAAAGAAAAAGAAGCTTATGACCTTGAATAACTGATGGAAAGATGCACAAGTCACCTTCAAGTGTCGAATCCACTACACGACTTCCTTGAAACCCCCCTGTTGCAGACACATATTTCTCACTTACTTCTTTATCTCGTCCAGATAAAGTTAATGACAGCTAGAGCGGTTTCAAAATCAGAAATGAACCTGCCTAAATTAAGGAGGTTTTGGATGTTTACCAAACATCTGAAATAAAAATAAATAGAAGAGGTGGAAGTATATAACACTTACAGCCATTAGAGATCATTGCAGCAGAAGTCAGTGAAAATTAACATTAAAACATCAATAGTCAGATTTAAATTAATTTACAACAGCGTTGATGAGCTGTTGTAAAATAAAATTCTATTTCTTTAGAATTCAAATTCTAAAGACATTGTAGTTTTACAGAAATAAAACAGCTGAAGTGTGCACCAGCGTGTTTATGTTTCCCAGATGACGATATGAAACTACACGTGGTGCATGCATAAACGTCTCGTTGTCAGTGCGACATCAGCGCGATGCGCTTTACTGTGGTGCAAAACGCAAGAAAACCCTGAGCACAGAAAGGATTTATGGGGTTTGACAACTGAAGACATCAAGGAGAAAAGATGACAAAGGACGCTGGTGACAAAAGAGAAGACATAAAAGTGAAAGGGCAGCGTGTCAGAGTGTACACGCCGTGACAACGCGCCTGCAGAAAAACAGTCGCTGTGAAAACAGGACGCCGCCATTGTCCACCCGGAGCAAACAGCCTCACGTTAGGTGCGAGAGTCGTATATCAGTCTGCCTCCCATGAAAGCAGATCCATTATCAATGTTGATGAAGATAAATGCCTCTAACGTCAAGCTCCGAGCTCAACTGTGATCAACAGGAAAAACCATTGTAATGAATCCTGGAAGAAACCGGCAGGGCTGCACTTAAGACAAAAATCAATAAAACTGCCAAAAACACATATTTCACTCTCTTAACAGTATCACAAACATTCAATCACTCTGCACAAATCCGTTCTTTAATAAAGAAAAACAAATGAATGCTTTCAGAGGCTTCCAGAGGCTGGAACGACCCAATAAAGGAGGCGGGAATTGAAAAGCCGCAGCACTCGGCCATCCTGCGTGTTTGATATTGACTATCTGCTGTTCTGCACCGGTCTGCTTTGATGGGATTTCCTGCCCATAAAGAATATCACGACGAGAGGGGACAGAGAGACATATAAATGAACCAAGAGAACCGATGGCATCTGCTGGGGCTTTATTTCTATTATTATTGCGACAGTACATTTTTACTTTGACTCTTGTTTTGTGAGGCAGCGTAAACCTGTACTCACACTATTCATTAAAATCTAAACCTGACCACATGCTTGTTTTTTGTTTTTTTTGTAATCATTTATCATCAGGAGACTTCTTCCATCCCATGTTTGCCCTCCGGCTGCCGCCTCAGGTCAGTCAGGTCTCACACCTCCAGTTTCAAAACGGCTTTTTCACCTTGGCCATTCGGACTGTAAACAGACATGGGACCACCCCCCTATATCTGTACAATGACAATAAAGCTTATTCTATTCTATTCTATTCTATTCTATTCTATTCTATTCTATTCTATTCTATTCTATTCTATTCTATAATGATGAATCCAAGTACGTCATTACTGTTACTATGATAAATTCTCATGACCTCATGACTCCCTGCACCTCTATGGAGACAGTGGTAATGACGAGCAGTGACAAGACTTCATACGAGGCTACAGGTGGATGCTGGGCCGGCGGCGGCGGCGGCAACGGCGGGTTTTTAGACCAGCAGCAAACTTAATAGTTGTGTACCAGCTGGCAGGACAAACGTGAGCATCGTTGTGCTTCTCTGATGAGCCGTTTTACAGTTTCGTGGGAGATCAGATGAACGCCTGATGGAATATGAAAAGTGAAGCATATGCACTGAACATCTTTGGCGACCTGAACATAAAGCCATTTCACGAGGCCTAAAAGTGTAAGCGTGTCTGGCCGGCGTTTGTGTACACCTAGTTTCGTCGAGTAGACCCAGACGGGGCTCAACGGTCTAACACAACAATAAATCCTCGCTTCGTTAAGGTTGAGAGCTTCGGCTTTTGTTGAGCTTGTTTTAGAGAGATTGTCAGCAGTTGTGCTCATGCTCATGCACACAAAGTAGGTCAAATCAATAATTCAAGGACTGGAACCCAGATGTGCGCCCCGTGAGTGTCTTTACACGAGTCATACATTTAACATCTCTTGGATGGCTTAAGTTTATTTTTCGGTGCTCTGTTGAGGTAAAAAAACAAAAACAAAATCCATCACTGACTCCTTAAATGTTGTTACCAGGAAAGATTGAAACCCTGTTAGGAAGGATTTGACTTTACTTTTACACACATCTACTTTATCACACCGCAAATGGAATAAAATGATGAAAAATAGACTTAATATTGAAATGAAGACCATTTACAACATATACATCGATCATTTTAGCATTATATTTTTAAATTAAACTATGATTAAGCCTTGCTTTGATACAGGTAACTTCCTTTTATTTGAGGAGATAATTGCTTGTGTGTTAAAGATAATAATAAAACTACAAAAGTATCACCAGCTTCACTTTTCCATTGAATTAATTCTCCTGTTTGAGTGTGGGGTTTATTTTGGTGGGCAGTGCTCATCTGCAAGGCACAAAAATAACTTTGCTGCAAAGCTTAGAAATATATTGTATATTACAGTACATACCATCATCCTCACTCATCAAAATGAAATAAAACAGGACCGTGGATGAATGAGGAAATCGCGTAGGTCACAGTTCGAGCACTAAAATCTCCAGATGAAATCAACTGAAAATACAGCCATGATTTAAAAATAAAAAAATAAAAAATAAATAAACCGCTGACCCGTCACATGGCACATCTGGTAGTCTCGTCCTGCACATGCAGCACGTTTTCTGACTCACACAGCTCCAATATGATGCGAAGTCACTGCGGCCTGATTAAACAGCATTTAATCCCTGACAAGCCGTTCGGCTTCAGTTCTGCAGCTGGTGGGAGAACGATGTCTGTGCACAAGTGCAAGCGAGTCCAACGTTGAAACCCAATAAGATGGGCTCTCTACTTGGGGAGCATCACAAGGCTAAAACACAGATGTGCTCCACTCAGTACAATGCTGGAAAACTGCTGTCATGGACAGATATATATGACGGGAAGCGTGTCCCGCTCCTTCATGATCCATGTTAAACATCAGACGGAGGAGATGATGCTTTCCTCCTCTTCACTGCTTTTCTTCTCCCTCTTAAGGCTTTCTTTAAACTCTTCCAGTTGTTACATTTTATATCCCTTTTATTCTATTTTTATCCAGAACTTAGATAGCATCTCAAATACTCTGGAAAATCAGTTTTAAATGGGAGATTTTCAGGTGGACCACAAGTGCCCGAAAGCCAAAGTTTAAAGCTGGATGCGACTACTTTCTTCCACTGGTATCCATAGTAACAGTATTTGTTATTATTGGGTAGTTTGCAGATGGATGAGTGCTTTTTTTCTTTTAATTTCTTTAACTTTTTTTTTTTTTTTTTTTTGCAGGGAAACATAATCATCTGATATGATTTGTTTCATGGTCATTTCTTTGGACCATGACCGTTTACTTCACGTCACACACATCCTCCTTGAACAAGGTCTCTGGGGCGGTAAATTCATCCATATCTGCGATGTGTGCTCTTCATCACACCCTCATCTCTTTGGCAGTTAAACCAAACACTAATCCAATGGCACATGTGAAAGGGAATTGAGGAGAATATAAAGCAGCTTTCTAGATTATGGACCCGCCTAATGATGATGTAACCTGAATGTCCCTGAGGTAGAATGTGTCTGTGAGGGAAAGTGTTATAACTCAATTTTCTCTCATCGTGGTTGGTGCCATTTTCACCTAATAAAAGAAACTACTTTCTCATTGGCAAGACAAGCAACATATCAATTATCATGCAACAAAAGCCGTACCGTAACGATGTGTAATTTCACTGGATTTACGACGACGGAAGTTTTTAAATACTCGACAGAGCAGGGATTATTTTTCTCTTGATTACGTCTGGTGTGGACAATCTCATTCTTAAAAACACGTCCGGAGAACTGCACTTTTGCAGGAACGAGTCATCGTTCATCTCTCCTGCAGCAGTTGATGCCCAGAATGTGAAATATTCAAGTCCTGAATAAAACATCAACCATGGCCTGAATACTGATGCTAACAGAGAGGAAGGATGTGGTGGCAACAAGAGGAAGAGGAGGGAGGAAGCATGGACAAGGAGGAAGCTCACTGTCCATGCACACGCTGAAAAGCCGGCAGCACCTTGGTATAAGTATGAGAAAAGAGCAGAATTAAAAGAAATTGTTCTTCGGATGACACAGGTCAGGACATTAAATGAGTGTAGACAAAAAACCGTCATGTGTTATAACATGTTATAAGTGCGGTGAAAGATGTTTTCCTGTTGGAAAAGCTCAGGAATGAAGCATATTCAGCTCAGAAATGTGAGAAAAATAAACATTTGCACTTGTTAGAAAGCCCACAAAGATGCATACGACTGCGGAGCGCCGAGGAAAAGGTCTCCTGACGGACACGTTTCAGGACCACAGCTCCGGCGCTGCAGCCAGCAACTTTCCTGGAGCCGGAAGGCAAATGACGAGCAAAGATGAAAAGGATTAGAAGCAACTGCAGGAGAGGAAGTAAAGTGGGATGAAAGGATGGTTGGGGGGGGGGGTGCACTGCTTCAGGTACGGCTCAGCTGGAGTCCATCCAGCGCAGCAGCAGTTTACTGCACTGCTGCACTTGCTCAAATCTAGTCGGACAAGTTTTAGATGTTTAACATTAAAACATTATGGTTGCAGCTGAGAAGTGGAAGATTCTTCACACATGATTCACAATTAGTTTCCATGTTGGAATAAGTGTGTCACGTACCTTTACATAATGAAATGGAAAGTAAATCGGTAGGTGACCCTGGTGAATTTGACTTTAAAAAAAACTTCCTTTGCATTTAGACTGACAAAACTCAGGGGGACAGAAACTTCCCTTGCAGTCTGCAGACATGCGTGTAGCGACCTGCTCTCCAGATTGACGCTGCATCCTCCCTCTGTGCGTCTCCCACGTTACCTGCTCATTTTCCATCTCCCTTTCTCTGATCTTTTGTCCCTTGCTTCCCTCTTTTTTGTCCTTCCCAGCCCATCTGTTATCTCCCAGCTGAATCTGTTTTACGCTGCACTGCAGTAGCCCTACCAATAATCCAGGCCGGGTGAGTCACCCCCTCACAATCTGCTGCCCCGAAGCCCCGCAGGCTTCGACCACATTCAGAAACCCCTCTGCTGTCCCCTGGGTCGCATGGACATACATCCGTGCGCCCTCATATGAACCTGATCATTCATATGAGTCAATGTGGAAGAATCTATACGTTAAATAAACATAACTGAGTGCTATTTTCGCTTGTGAGCGACAAACTAAAATGTCAAGTGATCTCAGGAAAGAAACAGCTTTCAAACAATAGTATTCGGCGCACATACCGGGAAAGCTCCTGCCAAACCAAGACTGACTAGAAAATAAAAGATCACTGGTGCAATATCCAGTGAAAGGAGCATAGCTCATTCAGATCTGCTCACCGCTTCTCGATTCCTTAATGCCTAAAAGTACACAGACAGATATAGATTACAGCAATCACACATACTATTGGGTAGCCACGGGGTCTTGACAGATAATTTGGTTTCCACAGAGAACAGAGCTGACCCCTCACACCCCTCACACCCCCCTCCCTGTTGGCTCTGTTGTCCGACTTCCTCCTGCAGTTTTCTCTGTCAAACCAAAGCTGAAGAGATCATTTCTGAAGCACATTATAAGGTCTATTAACTGGATATTCCAGTGAGAAAATGACAAAGATGGAATTTTTGTCACAGAAGGCGTCTGAAATATACCATGTACTGTCACTCTCAATAAATCAGTTTCAGAAATACTACAGAGGGGTACAACATCGAGCCGTTTGGTGTTGTAAACGTGAGTATGCGTGTGTTTATGACAGATAAGATGGGTTCTTATTTTATGAAACTTAAATGAAGTGTGGGAAGTGTGATATTCATTTGGTGTGACCAGACGAAGGTAGCATCACATTTACATAAAGACAGCTTTTTAAAGATGTGGTGAAAACGGCACTTATTAACCTGACATAAAGAGGACCAAAATGCTGAAATTGGCTTATTTCCCGCCAATCCCCGAGGTTGATATGAGGGCAAATACCCGCCCGGAAATGCGGTCTGACAATGCACCCGCTGTCCCAGCTTAGCGTAGCTGCCTGAAACGGCTGCTGCATGTAACCGGAATGACAAAATAAAACCTCTTAGCGCCTCCAACGTGTTCTTATTCACATACGAGGCCTTGTGTAGACGTAAGTTTGTAAAAGAAAACACAGCAGATATATACAAGTGCCCGTGTTTTGGTGCAGAGACCAGTTAGGTTTATCAGCTGGCCGGTGCGTAGTTTGTGTTTAGTTTTTTTTAAATTTGTCGCACACGCACATGCACACGCACGTGCACACGCACAGAAGCAGGTTTTATCTGCTGGAGTCAGACACTTGACTTGACTTCACGGCTTTCCTCTATAGTGTGTGGATACTTTGACATCCCCCTTTAAGCTTTGCACTACTATCTCCAGTGAAAAAACATTTAAAAAAAGAAAAAGAAAGGAATTCTGCATGATCCGTAGTCGTGAGGATGAGAAACGAGGAGGGAGAATCCGCCTGCTCAGATCTGCGTCTGTGACATCAGCGAACCTTGCAAGGCCCCAGCTCATTTATACATTTGCAGACTCAGGCTGTTCAACATTAAATGATAGAATTGTTTTATACCAGAGTTTGTGTAGTAGTCACGTCATGAACACGCTCAAGTAGAACTAAATAATTGTTTTTTTCATAATAGAAATCTCATCATCTCTTGAAATTCAAAATTACGTGCCTTCATAGGGAGTTTTTATGTGCACGCTCTATAGATGCGGAGGAACTATGAGGGAACTTGTCAGTTTCTTTCTGACACTGACAAGAAGAAAACGCATCATTAAATCTGGAAAGTCTGCAAGAGCCAAACCCTCAGAGATCTTTCTTTTTGTTTTTCTCGCTCGCTCGCTTTGCCACACTCTCACACACATTTTTATCTTCCTACTTGCACCAAGCGCTTACTCCTTTCAGATAAAATATGCTCTTTGCAGCCTCAACAGTGCAAAAACCAGTTCTTTAAATAAGCTGTGATTAAAATGTACCAGGGGACAGTTCTAAGAAGAAAACATGATGTTGATGTCATGCTGTGTTGATCTTTGGTTAAATAGTCCTGACACTGTCTGTGTTTGCAAGAACCCAACATATTATCCTTCAAGATCATGTTTTTATGCACATTCTGTAATACTAATCTCGAATACATGCCTCTTTGACACTAATCATGTTCTCTCTCTTTCCTCCATCCCTTTATTTCTCCTGGAGGCCGGACCATTGTGATAAACTTGTTAGTCAAATCAGACAAAAGACAACCAGGCTTTGCAGGTGGCAGCTGCAGATAAACAGCATTTCCTGTCCAAAAATGTTGCTCTTGTCCCAGCATGCAATCCTTCATATTCTTTCTACAGAGCCTTGTCACACGAGCACGTTCATCACATGTTCGCGTGTGCACGGGTCTGCTGCAGGACCCACGTCTGCTGCTGTGAGGTTAGCATCTGCTCCGAGCATTACTCATTTGACTCTGAGGAAAGTTGACTCATGACGTAGTAAGCAGCAGTTTTAAGATAAAAAAACAAAACCCACACAACTGCAGTTTCCTAATTTAGACAAACATGCATCCTCGGCATGCGGTTATGTATGAATGTACTATAAATTAAATACTAATTGCTTCCAGAATCCTCAGTTGCATCTACTTGTTGCATGGTCCAGTGTGAGAAACGTCTTGCTCAACACTAATAATAATAATAATAATAATAATAATGATAATTTCTGATGAAGCTGCAGCATGTTAGCATTCAAGCTCGGTGCTTCTCCTCTTTTTAAAATGGTCCTGGCTATTAAAACTCCACTCTGAGCCTCGATGTCCGTGAGTGAATATGCGAGAGGTGTCTTTTGTCAGGGAGAATTGAGAGTGCAGATCTGTGAGACTAATGACCTGAGGCTGCGGACGAGTGTGAGAATCCCGTAAAATCCCAGTAACTTGACAGCATTCTGTATTTGAGTGGCCGTTTTCATCATCAAAGTCCACAAAGTCTATGATGAAGAAATGCTGCGTGTCTCCTTCCCAAGAACGAAGCTTTCCTTTGGCTCACAAAGCAGATGTTGAACACTGTTTTAAATTTGTGGACCATACAGATTAGTCACTTCGTCCACTGGATGCTTCTCGGCCGTACTTGAAGCGGTGCACCTCCACCATCCTTTTATCCCAGTTTACTTCCCCTCCTACTGAAGCTTCCAACGCTCCGCGTCTTTGCTTGTCTCTTGCCTTATCGGCATCAAATGCGCTCACGGTCATACTGCGTGGTGTATGTAAAAATCTTACTGAGCGTGGACGAAGATATGAAATGTGACACCTTCCATTACTGATTATTCTGAGCAATCAAAAATAATATCATATTTAGATTATTGAATATTAAAAAATGACAAAACGTGCCTCACACATTATTTATATGTGATAAAAATCCAAATATACTTTTGCTCAAATGAGAAAATCAAGCAGCTGCAACCAGCCAGACTACACACTGACTTCTAGAGTTCAGAGTAAAAACCATAAATACAGATATAAATTTCCTGAAACTCATACTGATTATTTGCAATCCCTGGTCCAAACCTCTTAATCTCTTGATCCCCCCCCTCCTTGACCTGGAGTGGGTATCCTCCTAAAGAAGGTTTGGACGACATGAGTGGATATATCAGTGAGCAAGTGGCCAGATTGCAGATAAACCTGGATTACAAGGTTGAGGCATGAAAACAGAGTAGTTGAAGGGAGCCTTCTGCTACAGGTGTGGGGAAAGAAGCGGCGTCTGCGTCATGTTTTTTTTTTCTGTGCATATGTGATGGGGGTATGTGATGTTGAGGAGCAGACTCCAGAAGACCACGGAGACAACTGGCTGTGAGCCTGCAGCTGAAAGAACCACACAGGGGAGAAGAACTGCGCTGCGGACTGAGCAGTGAAAAACCCAGACATTTTATACTCGGTACATATTTACACATTCAACTGTGATTCTTAATGCGTGCAGTCTAAGAGTAATCTTACTGAAAGCATTTCATCTGAAGTAAAGACATAAACGAGCATGTGCACCCCCATGTCTGTGTCTCACAAAAGCACACAGATGCACTTGAAGCTGAAGAGGAATGTGTGCAGGGACGGAGAGGAGATTCTGCTAATTAGTGACAATGGCATCGTCTCACAAAAGTAACACAATCTGTGCTTCTATCTAATGCCTCATGTGGTGTGGTTTTTATTTCTAAATTGATAAATGAGCACCTGAGTGAATGTAATAAATTAATTGTCAGCAGATCACAATTGTTTTCTGTTGTTTCTGTTCTTAATTCCTAAAATAATGTTGTTGTTTTTTTGTATATATTTTTGCTTAAAAATTTGGTACATTTCAGATTCTGTAATATCAGAATCTGAAATGTTTGCATGACCTTATAATAGGTTACAATTGGCAGCAACTATAAATACAGCTTTATAATTAGCAGCATCTCACTGTAGACAAATGCTGGAAGAAAAGGACAGAAATCTTGACTTCCAACATCTGAGATACGGTGAATACAGCATGATTTAAAAATGAAAATGGTGATAAATCTACTCACAGATGGCTCTGTGATGCAACAGGACTCTGCAACTCTGGATGGCTTACTAGATTACATATTTTCAGCCTGAGATGACATCAAATAAAGTGACAGGGTTGTGTTTTTTCTTCTTCATACATATATATATATACATATATATATATATATATATATAAAAGCTCACAAAAACAGAAAAGTGGTTGATTTTATAAAAAAAAAAACTCCTCTAAGATTTAAAAGCAGAGGCTTTCAACAGACATGCCATTAGTGGAAACAACAAAACCTTACATGCATCAATAGAGGGCAACTGGATTGTTTAAGCTGATTCTTGCATATGTTTAACTCTCATTCAAAAACAGGCCTTTTCACTTCTAACTGACCAGTGGGGACAAAATGCTGCTCTGACCACCGAGAAACGTAATCGAGAACCGAAAAACAACGAGTACATTTGCCATCCATTTATGCAGTGAAGATTAACATGAGCTAAATGAAAAAAACGAATCAGCACAGACAAGTCACGACTGACTCATCATTTCCCTCCATCACAGGGACAATGGCTCACATAGATGAGAGATCATTTCAACAGTTAACGTCGGCCGTTTGGACGTTTGTTGAACCAGTGGGAGCCAGAAGGCTGTGTGTGCGACTCAGCCTCTAGATTCGTTGCTTGAGTGGGGCCTGAAGCCCCTTGACAGTGTCACCGTGACCCACCCTGTCAAACTCAGGACCTCGCCCGAGACCCCAACGCTCCCAGCCAACACCGGAAATAACACTGGTGAGGAGCTGCAGGTACTGATCTGTCACTGAATCTCAGATCACAGAAGTCCTGCCACTGAGGAGGACTTTTAACTTAACGACCACCACTGTGATGGGCTTTAAGGGTAACACAAGTTGAACTTGTAGAAAAAGCTAATGCAATTACTAGGCCCTACTAATATGATAAAAGGCAATGAGACCGGCTGAGGAAGCATCTGAGCAGCCTGAACTAAAAAGCTCAACATGGCGAATTACTGTATCAACTGTGCAATCTAATGATGACAAGCGTCAGACATAGATGAGCAAGATGTGATTTGATTTACCACCAGTATGAGCAAAACGCTGCTTTTAGAGGGCACAGAGGTCATGGCGTGGCCATAGAGGATTTTGTCAAGACGCACTTAATGATTGCATAACATGTTACATGTCGGAGTTCCCCACAGTGGTGGCTGGTAGGAAGGCTGATTTCAACCCGCTTTGTTCAGGGAGGCAACGTGAGCAATACAAATGTGAGCCGCAGCAGCTCCAGTGGGTTTGTGCGCGGAATGTCATCTGAAGGGTACCGAGAGGAACCCCGCGTCCCCGAAAACCCCATCTCCACGCTGGAGTCCAATCCGCTCCCCACACGATCATACAAAAATGCAGAAATTAATAATTATCGTGTTTCCCCCCCGACGTGAGCAAACTGAACGCGAGGCAACAGACCTAAACATGAGTAATGAATGCATCTGTTGGTGCAATGCTGCACCATGTCGGTCTTTAACGCAGCCCTTCTCCTACGGGAGCAGATGGAGCACATGTTACGTCTAGTATGGTGGGCTATAGGAACAGTCTCTACGCTCCCCACCGACACTACCGCACAAACCCCAGGTGATGCACAGAACGCGGTGTCCTCTTACTTGAGTAGCTTTGTGGAATTGCTTCTTGAGTCCCGCCACAGACATGACTGCTACACGCTGGTTCTAGCTGGGAGGTCGAAGGGATGCTGCAGGGGTGGCGAGCAAATCTCGGTCCAACCGAATCTGGCGACTATCTTGCGGCCTCGGCTAACCTCCAGTCTACGCTGGTCTTCTCCAGAGGGATCTCCTGTGTGAGAGAGGCTGAGTAAAGCCCTGATCAGGCTGTTGGATGGCAAACCCACATGTCTTAAACGGTGCTGACGTAGGCGCCTGCTCGTTTTAAAGCGCTCGCGTCGTCATCGAGGATAAACTCGGTTCTCCCAGAAGAAGTAGTATTTCGGATCTAAGCTTGTTTGGAAGAAGGGCAGGGGACGGCAGCATTTATTTTTCACCGAATGTCGCACCTTAACGTGGTGACGTTGTGGCTAAAGTGAGGACAGCTTCAGCACCCAGGACAGCGCTCATTGTTCACGACTGCGGTCCCACTTCCGTCTAACTCAGACACCATTTAGAGTAATACATGCACATTAAAATCAAATAGATACAATTCATTTTTTTTAAACTAAAAAGAAAAAGCAAGATTTCCAAAAGTCTTAGTTGCACATACAGAGCTTCACAACGCTAAGAGCAATAGTAGTGTGATAAATCAACATTTGTGTTGTGAACTTATAATAGGATCAGGTAAGTACATTACACAACCTATATCGGGTTGAATCTGGATTTCTGGCAGAGATGTCACTTTTCTTTCAAAACAGATATGCAGAGGACAAACATTTTGTAAAACGTTTTTACAGTGCAGCAGGGAAACAGATCAGAAATGAAAAGTACAGTGGGAAAATAAATGGTGCGATGGCGCACTAAAGCACAAATATGGAGATACAGCAGACAATATAAAGACTGTTAATGCTCATTCACATGAAATGCCAGGGGATAATGTAATTGATGGAGTTATGTGGGGAGTTTCCCTCACTACTGTCAGCAATAAGTGCAATCTGTTGGGTTCACTAGATAGACTGTATTTATATATTTATGTATTCAGTTCTCTTTTAGTTAAACAAATTGGCTTCATGAATTTTGGACCTGATAGGAATTAAACTGATTCTAAATGGATGGAAACAAAACGGGCTGCATTTATTTTGATGGCATTGAACACGTTGGGAATGTTGGGAATTGGTACTACAAAAGTGATCTAAAGCGAAGCGAACAATGTTGATTGAAGATAATGTAAAAAATGAATTGAAAAGGAATTTTGTTTATAATGTTATAAGACCAAACATTCTATCTTATATTAATTCGATGTTATTTGTTACATTTATTCAAATTGTAAGAATAAGCAGGGGACATGGGTAATTAGAGGATATTAACCTTTTGAGGACTCAAAGAACAAACACCAGAGGAACTTCTGGATTCTTTTTTAAGGTTGTCAGACAAGGCCACGCGTTTTGATGTTCTCTTTGAGTGGGTGTAGGTTTCTCTAGGTACTAAGTTTTCTTTGATAGCCTAAAGTTGAAGAACTGGAGACCTGTCCAGAGTGTACTTCATCTCTCTTTCAGTGACAGATAAGCTGCAGAACCCCCACGACCATGAAGAAGTGGGTACAGAAACTGGACAGTTGACGAAGTCACTTTTTACCCACACCTTAGCAGCTAGTAATAAGATTAGCACATGTCAAATTATGAACTCGACCAACAAATGCAGAACACTTTGTTAATATTTGAGCCTAACTGTGTGTGTATGTGATGGTGAGAAATGTGAGAGCACAGATGCCCATCCTGCTGCCTCCCAGCTTCGTAGGTCCAGACCTCAGTCTAGGCATTGCTTCATTAAGTCCCTGAATCAGTGACAAGCCACTAATAAAGAAATACAGAACATTAGGATATGTCTTATAGTGATGATGACTATGTCCATATTTGCTGCTCTGGAAATGTCTTTAATCAAGGTCTTGAGTCCTAAATCTATTGTGTATCCAGGAAGGCTTTTATTTTTTCTTCTGTATAAGTTTTATAGTCAATTGCAACAAAGAGTGAGTTGGAAAACTATGTGGGTCTTAATTACACACAGTGTTTGTTTTCAAAGATGAAATTGGACAAAATTATTTACTGAGAAGTATCTACAGGAAAAAAGACAAAAAACAAAAACAAAACAACAAACAAAGCAATATATGCATGGTTTTAAGAAAAGCTTTATCAAAAAACGCATCTTACACGTCTTGGTGTAAGAAATCCAGAAGTGCAGGTGCCACCAAAATAACAACAGAGAGGTCTCAGTTATGTGCATCGTAACACCGCAGTACGTGTCCGTACATATGCTTTGTGACAACATCAAATTTGATATTACAAATATGCATTTAAAATTTGTATTGATGTCCATGCATGGTATACGTGCACAAATATGAAAGGATAAGCATTATTCTATCAATGAAATAAACAAAGAGCATTCGGGACACAAATAAATTTATTGTGCTTCATCAGTTCAGTCTCATTCTCATCACTGCTGTTTGATCTCTGACATTTTTGTTCTTGTCTTTCTGTTAATGCCAAGTTGTGTACATTTCACCACGGTAGATCGTTTGCTTGGCAAAAACAAGACATTTGGTATGATACTGGCGCCATCGTGTGGAGACTTTCTTAACATAGAGGAGAAGAAAAACCTTTGAATTAATTAATGGCACTTATTAAACTTAAACAAGGACAGCTTTTGTTCAGAATGAAAAATAATTCTGAAAAAGGGCCCTTGACAGGCATGATCACAGAACAACGTAACCGAATCACGTTTTTGAGATTACAACCGACATCATTAGAAGCTGCAGCTTTGTCTAAAGAATTTTAAGGATGTCAAAATCGTAAATCTTATTTTAAATCATTGAATTTATACAACATTTTAGTTTTAATACTATAATTTCGAGCTCATTTTTTTCTCCTTTACAGTCCATACTCATAACCGCCACACGGCATACTTATAAAATATGACGCTTTGGCTCCATCTAGTGGTGAAAGTGGTGCAACAACGATGACGCCTTTCAATAAAAGTCAACCTTTTAAACAAGGTGAGGCAACACCTGACGGACCAGAATACTTATTTACATATACACAATACTTTTTGAGTAGATATTGTTGGTAATTGAGCTGAAGTTAAGAAATACTTTTTTTCATTAGGTAAATTAAACTGATATTTTACTTTATTTGTGAAACATGCAATAGATCCCAAACAGTTAATGAGTGTAGGATTTTGAAAAAAAATGCTGCTACAACTTCATATTTTTAAACACTTTCACATGGGCTTTTGAGTAAGAATGAAGCAACATAACTCCTGAAACGCTGTCTCCGCAACAGAGTTATTATCAACATCAGAAACTAAGACTCAAACTAACGGTGAATAAGTAATTTTGTCCACTGAAATAAAAATAAAAACTTTTTATAAAACAAAAATTAACAGTGCATATTAAGTAAAATGTAATAGATTCGCAGGTAAACTTCACTTTGTTTTCATTTCGCTTTGTGTCTTATTTTTTTTCATGTTTGGGACTTCATCTTTGTGATTACTAATTTTTTTAAATTCCAATTACTCAAAAGAAAGAATAAAGGATTTCTGTTCTGTACGGGACTGTTTCATCTTTCATCATAGATGTTTTTGTTTATCTTAAGTCAGTAACTTAAAAACTAAAACTAAAATAAAACTACTGATGTGCTTGTTAAACTAACTGAAACTAAAAATGAAATAACCACACTGAAGAACAAATTAAAAATTAAAACTATTAAAAAATTCAAAACCATTCTAACTCTGATCTGTAAGTAACCTCAATACCAGATTGTCTTTTAAGTTAAATGAATAAGAACATTAGGTCAGGTGTTGTACTGTACTGTGGTTTAGGTGTTGGTGGCGGGGGTGCCTGTGGTGGGGGTGGGGGTGCCTGTGGTGGGGGTGGGGGTGCCTGTGGTGGGGGTGGCTGCTGTTCAGGTCAGTTCAGGTCTGACACAAAAAAAGTGATTAATATTAAATACAAGTACTAATCAGAAATATTAGAACCTCCACGTTCGGTGGATGAGGTAGTGTTTTAGCTTGAGATGTTCCTTTTTTCAGTCCCCTCACTTCTCTCCATCATTCTGACAGAGGCGGGCGGGTATTTGCTCATAAGACTTTTATTGTACTTGATTCATACTTGTAGTTCGTGTGAAGTATATCAGCTTTTTCTCCAGCTGACAGTTTTTGCTTCAACGTGTCCACGGCTGATGACTTCAGTGCTGGCTGTCAATCAAATGAATGGCTCACGATCTAATGAGGTAAACAGAACTATATTATTTATCAAAAGCAGGAAAAAACAATCCAAGTTTATCTAATTGGATCGTATTCTCTCTTTAGCTTAAGGCGAACACAGATTTGAATTCTACGTCAAATAATTTGCAACAAGGAGTTCATCAGATCAAACATGTGCACTTTGCCTGCACTGAAATTCTGCCAAAAGAAAAAAGAAAAAAGAAAAGAGTATGCATTATTTGGGTTATTCTTCATCCTAGTGGAAACATATGTAATGTATAGATCAATACACAACTCTTTATGCTGTTGTTGGAAACTACAGAGCGCTTGACTTTTTCTTGACCATAATTCATAAAACTGCAGTTAATCACACACCAGCAAAAACGTACTTTACAGCAAAGACGGGCCAAGCTTTTAATCCAGACTACTCCAACCACACTGTGACAAGAGTGATTAAATAATAAAAAACACACAGTGTATACACAAGATGTTTGAACTTCCATGAACCTTTTGCAAGAATGAACAGACTTCATGAGGTAATTTCCCTGCATATGGCTGCCTCGACGGACCGACTAGCAGAGCGAGAGCAGACTTCTCGGCTTGTTCGACTGGTTTTTCAGCAGGCCGATAATCTTTTCACTACCTCAGTTAACCCTACTGGAGCCAAATGTTGCCTCCTGCCTCACAAGAGGGTGAGCTGGGAGCTGATCCCTCACACTGCTCCATCACACACGCTGAGCTTACGTCCTCAGTTCTCTACTTCATATAGGGCACCTGAGCAAGGCCCAGCATCCTTTTCCTGGCACACGAAAGAGTCCATCTGCAATCTGAACCTTTTCAAGACCAAACAGAGGCCCTGCATCATGTCTAGAAAATGGCAGCGCAGTCATATGATGCCTTTGCAGGACGCCTGTGTCCTCCTTCACGGATAGTTTAAGCTCTCAAAACTAAACTACATTCTTCACCCTGAAAGGAACCACCAAAGGCAGATCTGGACTCCTGATCAAGAATCCCTTTTGTGGCATTTTTGTACCTGCATTAAAATATTTGAAGTGATAATTAATTAGCATCCTTAATAAGTACTCAGAATAGTTCATGGATTAATTAGTAACTATAGTAACTAGAGTAAGTATCTTAATTTAGTGATCAGGAACAGCTTCTTTTGCATTTGCTGTCTGTGATTACATAACCTTCCATCCATGGGAGGCATCTTAGCCAGATGCCCAAACAACCTCAAATGTGGAGGCACATGCGTTGAACTCTAAGCGGAGAGTCTTGAGTTTTAGCTCAGCCCTCCCTTCACCACCACAGATCTGTACAGAGTCTGAACAACTAGACGCCACAGTGATCCACCCGTCAATCTGCCACTCAATTTTTCCCTCAATCTTGAACAATATCTTGAGATACTTAAACTCCTTCACTTATGGCAGCACTTGGAGAAAGCATTCCACCCTTTTCCAACCGAAAACCATGACATCAGATTTGGAGATGCTGATTCTCATCCCCGCCACTTCACGCTCGGCTGAGAACTTCTTCAGTGAGAGCTGAGGGTGAACCACCTGATGAAGCCCACTAGACTCATCATCTGACAAAAAGCAGAGATGAAATCCTGAAAACCACCAAACTGATCACCCTCCACCCTTTGGGGTGCCTAGAATTTCAGTGTCAGTGACCAAGGGCAGCTCTGGTGGACTCCACCTCCCACCTGGAATGAATCTGACTTACTACACTTCACAAGGGCCAAACTCTTCCTATGTTTGTACAGGGACTGAATAACCATGTAACAAGAGACCCAACGGAGCCAATTGAGGGACAGATACCCTCTTTAAGTCCACAAAACACATGTGGGCTGGCTGAGTAGACTCCCGTGCCCCCTCCAGGACTCTAACAAGGGTACAGAGGTAGTCCAGAGCTCCAAGGCCAGGTTAATTAGGTCAGACTATCAACAAACTCTCTTTTCCAACACTCCCACACAGATCTTACCCAGGAGCCTAGGTTGGTGATTCCCCTGCAGCTGGAACAACCACCCTAGTCTGCCAATCCATAGCCACTGCCCCTGATCCCACAAACGCCTTCAACCACTGCAGTCTCCACAACATCTAAAGCCTTGAGACCACAGTCGACCTTCACCTCGATGGCCTCAGCTCCATAAGCCCATCCCAGAGTTCTTAGACTCAGCCTCCTCCGTTGAAGTCGTGTTGTTGGGATTGAGAAGAACCCCAAAGTATTCCTTCCACTGCCTTATGACATCACAAGTCAATGTGAGCCGCACCCCAACCCCACTGTGACCGTACGTTGTTAATCAGAGAACCTGGTTTATTTCCCTTCACCTTTGAGCTGACTACCAATGAGAACTTCACTTTTTTCACATAAATCCTTAAAACTCCAGCTAACGCTTGTGTTTATTTCCCTATTAATAAGGCCTTTAACGGCCTGCATGTCAAAAAAAAAAAAAAAAATCTATCCTATCCGTGTTTTATCAAGGTGTATGAAAGTGCAGACAGGGAAGGGGTATTAAAAAAAAAAACAACAAAAGATTGGCTGACAGGAGACCAGAGGTCATTTGTCACACATATGCCCATGGTGTCACTGGAGACTCAGCCAACACATGCCAGGCTGTGATCAGGCCTTTCTGCGCGTTTCAGAAGGTCCACCAATCCCCACGCCAACCCACTCCACTCAAACATGCTAATGTACCTGTGCTCTGCTCTAATTGGTCCCAGTGATGCTCGCCCTGTTCCACCTGTGTTCACGGGGAGCCTCCAGTCAGTCCTGCAGTTAGGCCCCCGCCACTGCGCGCGAGCATGCAGTGCTAATATTATGCAAACAAACACTTTGTTGTCTGGCACTTCTTGCACCGTCTTGCCACTGTGGAAGAAAGAGGGATGGTAAGTTAGGGGAACTGGAGAGAGGAACAAGATGCGGACGAGTTGGGAGCGCTTGAATTTATTCGTGTGATTACCTGAGGTGTGCTACTTTACAGGGGGTAATCTCCCAACCACTTTCATACCCTCAAAACTTCAGCCGGTCCGCTAATGAGCGCATGGAAAAGTTAGTCAAGGTGGAGAGGTGCTTAGAGGGGCTACATACCCAAGACCATTGTGTTATTTTGCATACTGAAGCAGAAAAAAAAAGGATGACTGCCTATTTAGTAACATACTGTGGGACAAACGAAAAAAAAAACACCATTTGGCCCCGTTTTGATTCTGAATGCACAAAACCAAAATCCTGTTATGGTTTGACAAAGTTGGAGATATAGAGAAAAGAGAAAAGCAATCCCGTGCTTATGAGACTAGCATTTTCACAAATGAAACCCGTGACAATACAATACAGGGCAGCAAAGCAAGACACTGATTCGGACTATCGAGGCGCCGTGCTCTCTACATCATTTGAGGCGCATCTCTGGTTGAGCACGCAGGCACGACGGGGTTCAGGTAGTCACAGTGATCAGAGTTGCTTCTATGTGAGGTAATGTTAGGGACAGCACATTCTCTCCTATGTTTTAAGAAAATGTGGATTAGAGATGGCAGCACGGTGGCTTAGTGGTTAGCACTGTTGCCTCACAGCAAGAAGGTTCCCGGTTCAATTCCCGGCCCGGTGGGTCTTTCTGTGTGGAGTTTGCATGTTCTCCCCGTGCTTGCGTGGGTTTCCTCCGGGTACTCCGGCTTCCTCCCACAGTCCAAAAACATGCAGTGTAGGTTAATTGATCTTCCTAAATTCTCCCTAGGTGTGAATGTGAGCGTGATTGGTTGTTTGTATGTGGCCCTGGATAGACTGGCGACCTGTCCAGGGTGTACCCCTGCCTTTCGCCTGATATGCGTCGGGATAGGCTCCGACAGACCCCCGTGACCCGGAAACGGATGAAGCGGGTACAGATAATGGATGGATGGATTAGAGATCAAATCAAGACCGTCCTCATTCTTCCTTTTCTCCTCTTTCGAAGAGCTCAGGCCATGGCTTTAGAGAGAGAGAGCAAGCTTAGGACAGTCTGTGGGGAAGGAGAGAGTGATCGTGTCAAAGAACAATAAAAGTGCAGGAAGTAATTGGTTACGTTGGATAAAGCGAGTGAGGGGGGACAGCGTAAAATCCAAAAAGGATATATACAGTGCATATATAGATATATACTGTAATGTTGCCCTACCTCTTGCCCCATGCCAGTACTTTATCACACCACATCAAAACATAGCTTTTTTCCCTTGAGTGGCTTTCCTTTTTATCTGCTCCCTAGCTTCCCACGGCAGGCCGCATCCACCCATAATCTGCTGCCGTTTCATGTCTGGAGCACTGTAGAGGAGGATAAAGGACTCGTTCGAGTGAAGATCAATGAGGATGTGTACATAGCATATGTACATCAGGACAGTCAGATTCCTTTTTCTCTCTTCAAGGTGCCATCTGTTCTAATATTAAAGAATATTATACAAAGACATACCGAGAAGCCAAGCAGGGTGCCCAAGAGTTTTAATAATTGACATTAGCCTGAAATATGGTGTGTGCGGTGAGATTTCTGTCATCCACTGCATAAACAACATCTACCTTTTGTTACTGAACCACCTCTCTGCGGATCAAACATACACAATGAAAAACAGTAAACATGTTGCATTATACATTTGTCAAAAACACATTTGGCTGTACGTCACAAGTACCTTGTTATTTAAGTCAGTGCCAAGTGCGTCGTGCCTGCAGAAATCAAAGCAGATTGATGCATTGGCAGGAATAGCTGGGGTGTGAAACTGTGTCAGTGAAGTAAGGAAACCCACCAGTGGCTGTTTGCTATTCACACCACAGCTGGCTGATGAAATCTGCAAGGACTAATTGTGCTGCAGTTGGAAGCTTAAGAAATTCTCAGATTACGCTCCGACTGTTCTTTGTACTCTCTACCCGCCTTCCCACCCAAGTGGCATCCACTCATACCAGACAAAGGGAATTCAAAAGTGAAACAGAGAAGCCTTGGGACACACGCAACGCAAGCAGAAGTACACAAATCATCGATGGACCCTGAAGTTCAAACCTGACCTCCTCTAACTCCTGCAAGAAGAACCTGCAGAATGAAAAACAATAAGAAACGAGGATCGAAAAAGAAAAAAAAAAAAAAAAAAGTTGGGACAAGGGAGAGTGATACAGATGGAAGAGAGAAATGACAGAGTTGATTTTGTTGTAATGAATTAAAGCGGAAGGGAGGAAAACTTTGCATTTGATCAAAGTAGCTCCCACAGGAAATCTGTCTTAATGAGAGCTATACAAGAAAAGAAGGGAGGAAGACAAGGAGAATGAAAGAGAGGAAAAGGAGGGTATGGCACACCATTTCTACATAGAAAAGAATGAGATGAATCATGTACGGCGCCTAGTGGAAGAAATGTGTGTATATTGGGTGGGGTGCGGGTCTGGTTGAAGGGTGTTTTCAAGATCGTTTTAACATCTTCACTGTGGGAGCATCAGAGGCAAGGCCAGGTTAATTAAACCCAAGGGAGAACCAGCTGAGGGGGCCTGCATTTGAATATGTCACAGAAATAGCACAAGTGTGTCAGCCAAGGCCGGATGGCGGAGCTTGGCGAGCAAATATGTTGACTATGCATTACATGCTAAAAGGAGAAGACAGAAATGAAAACTGTCAGACAGCGTGGGATGGGGGCTCTGGGATCATTTGCGTGGCAGTAATGTTTTGCTCCTTTTTTTTTTTTTTTTTTTTTTCTTACCCAGTGTGCCACCAGATTCCTGAGTTGTTAATGTTTGTCATTAGCTGCATTTTGCTGGAGGACAGTGACTGGAAAAAAACAAAGACTGAAGAAATTTATATGGGACAAATATTGACAATAGCTGGCCCCTGGGTATTGGAGAAGAAGAAAAGATGCAAACTATGTTAATGAATGGTAATTAACCACTAGGGTTCGTCTCTCCTGAATCCCAACTAAATTGGTCCCCGAGTTGCAGCTAGAGACAGTCCTGGTCTAATCCTTTATTATAAAAAGATAAAGGAAAACGACATAATTAGCATATATCTGAGAAGGGAGGGGAGGGATTAAAAAAGGGAATTATTTCTTTTTAATTCCTGAATGAAAAATTCCTCACACCACTGTTAATTTTAATTATACATAACAAAAAGAAAGTGGGAAAATAGTGAAGAGGAAAAGAAAAAAAAGCCATGAAAGGTAAAGAAGTGAAAAAAAATGAGTGTGGGGTCTCTTGTGTGGGATGCAAACTTAAGGACAGAGGAGACTGCGATCTTTTATGATTCAAAATGAATAATAAGAGAGGTTGGAGAAAGAAAACGGATAAAAGGAAAGTAGCTGTCCTCTAACACACCACTGCTCTGTATGTGTGCCCATCCAGACTCTTATTAATGATGTCAACAGCAGGGGTCACTTGTTACAGACAGGAACCATGCCAACAGGCAGCTGTCAATCAGGAGGTAGGTGGAAGAACCCTGCAGTCCAGCAGAGCACCCTCAGTCACCATCGCACACCGACATTCCTTTAATCTGCTACAGCAGGTTCAAAAAAAAAGAAGAAAAAATGAGAGAACATTGAGACAAGTGATAATAATAAATCAGTCTTGGAGGAGTGGAGTACGAGCAGGAGGAGTTTTATTTACAAATTAAGACAAGGTTTACGGAAGCAAAATATTCACTGATATTTAACATAATTAACTGATAAATTATCTGGAGAAACAATGAAAAACAGATGCATCCATAAACAGATCCGTTAAAAATACATCCTTACAGAGCATTTGATGAATGAATCAAAGCAGGATTTAAAAGATACACAAGAACTCTGAGGTTTGCTAAGTGGATCTAATGTCTGAACGTTTTCCTCTTTTACACACTCGACTTGACCTGATAAGTCAAGTCCCCGGACCCGCAGACTCATGAAGGTGTCAAAAAAATTAGAGGAAGTAAAAGAAAGTTAAAAAAAAAAAAAAAAAGAAACAGAAAAAAGTGTAAGTTGAGCTTTAGTGTAAGCATTTGTCTCATCATCCTGGGTCTGAACTGAGACTGGCGGAGAGGGCTGCACTGTAAATTAGTTTGGCACTAAGGCGCCCTGTCTGATAGACATAGTGGAGTGAACACTAACACAGATGTCGAGGGCTCATTTACAAAAGCTGGGGTGCTGTGTTGAGCCAGTGGCCCAGAGTGAGTCGACAGTGCTTTTCTCACAAATATTGGTTCTGCTGCCCTGGCTCAGCTTGGCTCAGCCCAGCTCCCACCGAGTAGGAACTAGGTATGGAAAGAAGAGGGGGGCGGGGGGGGATGACAGTTTTCCCAGCCTCAGCCCAGGGAGTCAGGTTTTTTCGCTGACTGGTGTTGTGAGCGCGGCCAGCTCTTCTGTCAGCACTTTCCTCTCCTTCATCTTCACGCGCACAGCCTCCATTAGTTGGCCAGCAGAGGGAATCTGCAGGGGAGGGGAAAGATGGAAAAAGGGTGTGTGTGGGGGGGGTAGTTTTATAAAAGGGGTTGGAGAAAATGAAGAAAACAAATGCGCCACCATAAAAAAAAAAAAAAAAAAAAAAGTCAAATTTTTGACACCTGGCACCTTTTCAGAAAGCCTGTTTGCTGTTTTGTGAAACAAGAGGAACCCAGATGGGGCCTGAGGACTGTTTGTGAAGTTTCTGAGGGACTATCAGTTGAATGTTTTGACAAAGTCATCACAATGCAAGCTACAGAACTCCGTTTAAGAGCCAAATTTTACCGTTTAATATTTCTAAGCCTTAATGTTTGATTAGTGATAATGCACATTTCCTGAGTATTAATCAAAAATGCACGTTTTGTTCTTGAACCGCAGGCCCAGTTGTATATTTGAAGTCTTCTGTCCAACCTGGAAGTGGAAAGTTCCCATTTGTTTCCAATTTTACACTGGAACTGTGCAAGAAAGAGAGGAAACAGGAGGAAAAATGGCAGAAACTGAAAACTGCTTGAATATACTAAAGAACAAACAACTAAATTGCCTCGAGACAGAGTTGAAAAAAAAAATGTATCTATTGTTTAACTGCAGAAAAATGGCAACCATTAACTTGATTTTTTTTTTTTTGGAGCCGGGGACACACCGTGCTTTCCCTGGAAGTTTAAGTCGATCACTTTTTAGCAGACGTGCCTAAAGGCATAATTTGCATCACAGGGAACATTTTACATGGTTGTCTGTTGTGTGAATCATTGGATGGTTTCAAAACTGGGAAGAAAGAAGGGCTACAACTCATGTACACTCAATCATGCATGATTACAGGGGTCACGTATCAAAGATTTTCCTGTGCGTGTACTTGGTTGTTATGGAAACAGTAGAGAGTTGTAAATAAAAGGTGCAGGTCTTTATTCAGAGCTCTGGCTAATTTTGTTTTTCTTCAAATTCATACAAGGACTTTGTGGTCATTAATTCACTTCATCAAAGGACACCATTCATACTCTATCACCTATAAATATTCCCTTTAAATTACACGCTATTTTTTGAAAATGCTTTTCTGGAGCAAATGATTCCTGAGTCATATTGCATCTAGTAATGCAGGAGACACGTTTTGAGGCAACATGTTATTTTAAAGCATAATTGATGAATTTCTGTTGTCTTCGGAGAGAGAACCTGAGAAACCAACACATCGCTCCACACACAGGCACATGCAGTTTCCCTGCCCCCTGACACCTTCTCTTCTTCATTAAAGGTAACGGGAGCTAGGAACAAGGCTGTGTGTCCTGGGAAGTATGTGTGAAAGTGTGTGTGAATGTGTGCCGGCACATGTTTGCAGTCGGGAGTCGGCTCCAGCAGCACCGGAAGCATCAAAAGCACTGTGCTATTCCTCAGAGATCCACTACAGTGAAGTAACTGCTGAGACATCTCCCTCTGCCTCTGCCCTCCAGGGAGGATTCACTCTCTCGTCCTACACACGCACGCACGCACACACAAGCACGCACGCACGCACGCACGCACGCACACACACACACACACACACACACTTATTAATCAGCTCATTGCACTTAGAGCCACTAACTATGCAAACAAACCCACTAAAAGAGAGACACAGCCACAACACAGGGCTCCGTGGGACAGCAAAGTGGGAGACTGGATCATTAAAAGTCCTGATAAGGGAATACCGGTAAACAACACCAACAGGTAAACATGGTCTAGATAAACCTAATGCGTTAAGATTTTTTTTTTTTTTTTTTTAGCAAAAACTGAAATAAATTCAATATACACACAATATATTGTATCAGGACATAAGTGGAAAGATGCAGGAAAGAGCCTCAATTAGAGTCTGGCCAGGAAGCTGAGCTTTGTTACTACCAGTTTAACCCCTAAAAATGGAGCGGGCCCCTTCATGAAAGACTAAACAAAAGCTAAAAAAAAGCACACATATCATCAAAATGTTTCATATGCAATGCCATTTTTGGTCTTTTTAGGTATTCTGTTAGACTTGATTTCTGATTCTGCTCTTGTGATTTGCCATTTCGATCTGCGGATCCTTCATGTGTGATCAACCACATGCTCACAAACAGGACAAGCATGACCATCATCCCTTTCATCTGGCTGCTACATCGGCTGAGGCCTGATACCCTGTAGGAGGGCTGGAGGTAAGCTTCGATGCAGCTGCTCTTCGGGATCCCTTGGGCTGCTTAAGGCAGTGTTAAGAACTGGCACTAATGTTATGCTACAGTTGATTTAGCTGGGCTCCTGTCCCCTTTGGCTGAACTATCCCCAGAACCAGTGCTAAGCAACAGAACCACTGTTTTGCAGGAGACCCTGTCCCCCTTGGCAACACGAAAATAGCTACTGTAGCATTAGGCCATGCTAACTCACGTCCATTACTATTCAACAGGCCCTGCAGAGCAGACCTTTTTCTCTAGGTATGATTTCATAAGCATCTTTCAGAAGTGAACTGATGTTTAAAGTCACAGACACTGACAAGTGTATATGTGTAAGTGAGTCTGTGTGTGCGGACAAGAAGAGGGCTTGCAAGCAAAAAGTGTTTTTAGGAGCCAATTAAATGACACCGCCATTCTTTAGCCTGGGGCACACCTGAAGGCGAGCAGCAGCTCAAAGTTGTAGCACTTCAGTGACCATTGTGTGGTAGTGGCTTTACACACAAGACATTTTATTTTACTTCTTTATTTATTTATTTTTTGTCTTTAAACATAAAAGATCGATCATTCCAGCTCTTTTGTCCTAACCCTCTGAATAGGTTGGCACAATTATTTCCAAGGGCCCAATTTGTAAATCACTGTTGACCTTCTGTCAGGCAGCTGGATATCTAAACGAGGAGGGAGGGGAAATCACAGAGCATAAAAGAGATATAAGAGGGCACATCTGTGTCTCATCATCAAATAGTGTCTCTCTGTAGTTATTCTCTAGTTAGAAACAAATACGTGAACATTTAGCTCCTGTGGAAATGCAACAGGATTGTATGTATACACACACACACAGTTCTTCTACAACAGAACTTTGAAACTGTTTGTATTTATGCAATAACAAACCAGGAGGCGCACTGTTGCTCCATAATGACCATAAAAGAGAACTAACTTGTATGATGAGAGTGGTGCGGTGTTTAGTGCCAGTTGATACGTGCAATAAATCTTTGTCCCTTGATAGTGAGGGCTCCTTAATCTAGGCCACTAGTCAAGGTGAGGAAGGAGAAGTTACAGCAGTTTATCACAGAGGGGGAAACCAGTTCTTTGATCTCTGATCCTCTCACTTTTGTTTGAAAATCAAATTTATTAAACAGGGGAATAACAACAACAACATGATGAGTAGATTTAAAAAAAGCACAAAGGCACCACACCAAAAAATCTTGCATTTGATTATCTCCAATAATTAATATGTCACATTAGCAAAGAGGGGCTCAGGTAAGAAATTCACAAAAGCACCGAGAAGCCTATTCTTTTGCTCTTCTTTGTAATTACCTCCCCCCTGCAGCAAAGACGATCCCTCTCTTTCTTTCCCCTTTATGCCACAGGGGACTGATATGAAAGGGAATTGGACACCTGGGGCCACAAATACTGTAATTAAAAACCTCTCGTTTTCTTGATACGTTGTTTGGAAACATCATTTCAATGTGCAACCTGCATTTGTTAGGGATCTGACCTAAATACACTCAAGATTAAACAGAAAAGCACCGGGTCTTTGTTTCAGGTTCCTAGTCATTAGGTAGGAAAATGAGGTGATTCAGGCACGATAAGAGTATAAATATAGAAAGGTGCTATCCATATAAAAGAGATGCAACCTCTGGGTAGAATTCAGTGATGAAGAACATCAAAACTTAGCAGCCGGGTCCGGTGGTCAAGGCAAAGTCCTGAGATGTACTCAACAAAAGTGGCTGTTATGGCAGAAAACTGTCACAACACAATAGGTCTACTAAGTGGCTTTAAATGCTTGTTTAGTGAAATTAACAAAATCGAACTTTGTATTTAAAGGGGGAATATCTGTCATTATTTCTCTTCCTGTGTTTATGGAGTCTGCTGCGTTACAGATACTACATTGAGTCCAGTAAGGTCGGACTGTTGAAGCTTACTAAAGACTGATGGAAAAAAAAAAATTAAAAAAGATATTCACCTGGTTTTTTAACCACAAGCAACATCACATCATGAAACGGGTTTATGTGCAGTACTGTAGTTGTCCCAACACTGACAATGAGAAAACAATAGCTGCTGTATGAATAATTGGAAATGGGAGCTGCACAAGCTCCCAAAAATTACAATGCACTCTGGTATAATTAAAAAACTTAATGCGCAACTCTCTAGGGAACCCCCCCCCACCACCACTGATCCAATGACATATTTATACAACAAAGGCTCAGCTCAAGTCCCCTCAACATACATACAAACATACTTACAGAGATAAAAAAAGAGTGGCTGATTTAATTAGCTCAATCATTAAGTGAGGCTTAATTAGTCACTTTACTTCAGAGAGAAGTGTGCGACTCAGAGCTGTTCCTTGTCATTACAGGGGCATAATGAGCCACACAGCACAATACAGTATTCCTCACCCCCATAGCACCAACAACAGAGAAGTTTCTCGGCACGTTTGAACTGTAAGGAGACACGGCCGCTGATGCGTTGAAAACCAAGAAGTGGCATGAATACAATCTACTATGTAACTGTTTACCATTGTAGAAATGAAACACTTCACCCCCCTCCCTAAAGTCTGAAATTACCAGAATAATTCAGCCTTGGAGAGCATCCATAAATGCCTTTGAAGTTTTATAACGCATACCGTCCAGATTGGTCCAAGCCTGTCTCTACCACTCTTAATGTAGGGTTTACCTGCTTGTTACAGCTCCGAGGCTGATAAGAAGTGATGCTTGTACGTCTCCCCAGGGTGTGATTGTGAGGTAAATATTAGCAGGCCCTCAGCGCCACCCAACACCAGTAAACCAAACCACTGTCCTCTCATAAAGAAATCGACACAGTCAATGACTTTTTAAATGTTATTATGCTGTCATGAGGCTGCAGATAGGTATGTGTGTACAAAATGAGTGTGAAAAATTATCTTGAGGGAACGCGTGTTTGTGTGCATGTACACATACTCGTCCTGTTCATTATTGGCCAGCAGCAGAAGCCAGTCATTTCCCTGTCTTCATAAAGACTTGGCCCATTAAATTCTACCTCCAGTCAATAATTAGGACTCCACAAATAAACCAAAGGCAATTAAATCAATGCTTCCCCGGGCTGGTACTTGGATCCCATTGCCCACATGGACACTCCATCTTCACTGCTGGCCTTATTCATGGTAGGTTGCGGTGGAGCCAAACAGTGCACCCCCTTGCCAGCTCATGATTATTAGGTAGCACTGTCCCTTGATCGCGGCTATGGAGTGCTCCTTATCGCGGCTCTCTCCTGAGAGGCATAGGGTTTGATTTCATTAACTCACCGGTGGAGTTGTGGGTAGAGGAAATGAATGCAATGTTTCATTTCATTTTGAGTGGACATGTGGGGAAGTGGTGGGGGGCTCCGCAAATCTACGGCACTTCTTAGACATTAAAGGAGCAGTAAAGCAGCAAATAAGCACTTACATGCAGTACTTCTACATCTGTAATGGATAGAAATGTTGACGTCTCTTTTTCTAGTTATGTTGACACGGGGCAGCACGTGACAGTGATTGTGAACAATAGTTTGGACAATGAGCCATGCGCGTGCATAGATACCTCTTTTGAGCCCTTACATATCAGCAACCACACACACACACACACACACACACACACACACACACGCACACACGCACACACGCACGCACACACACAGAGGAACTGATGGGCTTTGGTATTGACAGGGCCACTGAGATAATAAAGTGCTGTCCCACTGGCAGCTCCATTAGACACTGACAGTGACAGGATGAGGCTGTCGCGACTACGTACATGCACACAAAAATATCTACACATACCCTGACATACACACGCACATACACGCGCACACAGATGGACATATCCTCATCCCCTTTCAGTGACAGGCCAGTCAGTTAAGGACATGGATCTCTCTCATCTTCCCTTTCACAGTATCTATTTCTGTCTCTGTGTCTTTTTATCTGAGAAGTGTGTGTGAGTGCAGCTCTCGGCGTGATCATATCACTATCAAGAAAGTGTGTCATTAGTGTCACGGGCAGGGTGACAGGCTGGACCATTAAACTTCACAGATGTTCTGCTTGGCGAGCCATTCATAAGCTGTCACAGAGGCCTGACAAACTACGGGGTATTATGTGAGAGTCCGTGAATGTTATTCTTTAAGTAAATTCTGGCTTTTAAGGATCAATTCCTGAGCAGCCTTAAAAAAAAAAATCGAACTTTGGAGATATACTTGATTTGCTAGCAAACAGTAAAATTAGTTAAAAAAATTATTACCAAACACTCAAATACTCTGTAAAAAGACAAGCACAGAGAGAGGTTGGCGTCCGTCTGATACGACAGTATCATTTAAAAAACTAGAGTGCGTAAAGAGTGGAAGGAAACTGCAAACCAGAGAGGAAAAAATGTATATAAATAAATAAACAAAAAACAGAACAAGATGGACTTGAAAGGGGATAGAAAAAGTCTGATTCAGGGAAGGGGGGGTGACTGCGGTGGTCCCAGCGGTCCCCACAGGGACCTGGGGGCAAGTCTCAGCCTTGTCATACTTGGCTCCTCTCCTCCTCCACTCTGTACACCAGCTCCAGCCCCCCTCTCCACCACCCCTGTTCTGCCCACGGAAAACGTCGATAGCAGGCTGCTGGTGCCGAGGTCTCTGGTGGACACTAGCTCATTCTCCCGGCATCGACAGGCCCGCCAAATCAATATTTAGTTCCCCACTAACAAGCTGCCTCGGGGTCTGAGCCAGAGAAGGAGGGAGAGAAAGACAGGAATGCGGGACAGTGGAGGATGGCAGAGAGAGAGACAGAGCAGGGACTGAGGGCTGTCCAGCTAGAAGGGAAAAACATGGATTCAGTGGAGTGCTGTGTGTGTGTGTGTATGTGTGTGTGTGTGCACGCTAGTGTGGGAGGGGAAGAGGAAGGTGGAAAGGTCAGAAGAAGATCTGGGGAACAAGAGAACAGCGTCTGGTGTGTGTCGTGGTGCGGAGGCGACGCATGAGTGCCTGCAGCAGCTGCTGACATGAACACAGACAAGACACACACACACACTCAACACTCTCAATCATACATGTATCACAGCAAGCAGACGTTGACAGTGCTCGAGTAAAGCTCCAGCAGAGCCCTCACAGATGAGTGGCTGAGTGCACACAAAGGCTCCAGCAGAGCAAATGCACTTGCTTTTCTTTGTTATATCTTTTGCATCATCTCTGAACACGAAGCAGAATCAATGGGGTGGGAACTAAAAATTCCTCTCGATTTACTGTATTTGCGTGTGCCTGTTGTCAGAATTTTATTCTGCACACGAGACAGAAAAAGCACTAGATTTGCTTGAAATTTCACAGCAGCCTTCATTTAAACAAACAATAAATCAAACAAAAGCATGTCATAATAATCCTTACATTGTAGATAGGTGGCATAAGGAAACCTAAAACTGAGTTGAAATTTTAAATAAACTCATAAATGCGTCTCATTCGCTAATAAACCTGAACAATGATCTGTTTCTAACAAAAAACCCAAAACAAACAAAACAAACAAAACAAAAACAGATGAGAATATCAGTGTAACATTGCTACAGGTGGGCCAGCCTGACCTTCTGCTTGAGGATGACGTACAGGTGTTCAAGCCACTCCTGGTCTCTTGTACTCTCAACGGAGGCACCTGTCGTCTGAGAGAGCAACACGAAACACACATCAGCGTAGCCGAGAAAGAATTACACACAATGACAAGAAAAATTATAATGACATGCAGAGAGAATATCTTCTCATAGGAATATCAGCATCTTGCATGTTTCCAGAGGAAACATTACTTTATCTTACATTAAACTCTTTGGGTCTGCTGCTGTAGCATCACACTATCAGGACCTTGAAGAAGCCCTGTAGAGCGTCAGTGGCGAGGTATGTCAGTATGGCTTTGCATACTACTCTTCTATTGAGACCTTAAAGAGAGGCAGCCTTGTTGCTGCTAATGAACAGGTTGATGCATGACCATGCACACCTCAGCACTTATATATTACCTCTTCACTTCAAACCCCATGTACTGCCACAGGACATTATGTGACGTGCCTCTTACTGCTTCAAACTGACACGAGATGGCCAGGAGGGGAGAAGCGTGGAAGAGGTCATCTTTAATATATGCATGATCCAACTTTTATTCAGTTGTTCAACTGAGTTGTTTCATACGTTTTAACTTTGGTGTGGTTTTCAAGATGTCAGTAGCTGGGAACGGAGTTAAATTTAACAAAGTCCGTGAGTGACTTTAGACCATTCTTGTTTATACCGTTGCATCAGTTTATTGAGATTTGTAGGCATATCTGTATACACAGTTCTGTTGAGGTCCTGCTAAAGCCAGAATGAAGTCTGGACTTGTGGGCCTTTGAAATGTGGCGATTGTTTTTTTGTTTTTCTTTTCCGCCATTATATTTTTATTTAGAGGTGTGCTTGTTGTCAACTCTGTGACTGCAAGATGTCCAGATCCTATGGTTGCAAAACGAGCCTAAATCATTACATCTCCACCACTGTTCTTGACACCAAGTAAGAGGTATTCATGTTTATATCCTGAGTTATTTTTATTGTCAAACATGTATTTATTGTGGTCTAATCTTTAATAAGGATCAGATTATCAATATTTTTCCTACACCCTGATATGTAAAACCTTACCCATGCTCCGGGCGGTTGAGATATTCTAGAAAACCTTTTGTCATTGCAAAGCGCTCTGTTAGTGAATGATTCAAAGACAGAAAGAGTGAAGTTAGAGGAAAGTGTGTGGTTAAAAAGTAAACCGAGACAGTTTCATTTTTGTGGCTGTTGCATTGAAATCCCTTGTAACATGAGAAATGATGGTTCATCAAAGACTGCATGTGCATATGAGATAGCATGTCCACCCAGGGCAGATATATAACAAACAAATGACCCTCCGTTTAACATTAGGATGCAAAACAAACTGGTCTGGCAATTATAACCTTATTATCTGGATCATTAACTCCACAACAAGTCACCCAGGGAATCTGGAGCTGCTCAAACCTTTTGGGTACTCTGCTGCACACTTTAGAAATATAGAGGCAAATAACAAGAATGCAGCATAATACAAGTGAGTTTTATACTGAAGAAGGGTGGAGTAGGTATTTTCAGCAAATTTAATAAACTTCATTTGGATTTGTGTAGTTACACGTCATCAACTTAGTGTGTTTTGTGTGCTGTCGCAGCTCGGCGTCTGTGCATTGTTTTAAAATGCTTTAAATATCAACGTGTCTCCAGTGTTTTCACTCACTTTTTTGACTAAAATCTATGAATATCTAAACAAACAATAGCACATAGTCATGTCACGGCAACATTCCTATATAATAAAATGCCTTTTAGGAAGGGCTTGATTTTTTTTTTTTTTTTTTTGGTGCACAAAACAACAAACTAAAACCTATGCTTTTGAGAAATGTTGGTGGTGGCCATTACATGAAGGTCATCTGGTCCCCACGTAAAACCACTGTGAGAATAAGTCTAATTTTAATAAACCTGAAATTCAAATTGTCATTGATTTCAGAACCATTTGGCAATGACTGAACATGCTGACAACATCTGCAAACATTTTTGATAGAAAAAATCTGGCAATTAGAAAAGTAAAGTAACAACGTAAAACATGAATATAGCATCAAACAGCCACGTAAATGAATGAACAAACCTGCTTTGCTGGACATTTTAAGACACCCTGTAGCCTATTGCTTGTATTTAACGTCCAATGACATATATATAAAATGTGGTACTCTGTAATGTTAAAAGTTCAGGAAATTAATTGTTACAGTAGTCATGATTTAAGGGGAGCACATTTTAATTCTCCACTCCTATGATTAAACACTTTCTGACATTGTTGAGAAAAGTTTTATTATTATTATTAAAATGTCAGGAGTGAGTATTGGTTAGTATATAAATGCAATTTTCTGAACATTGGACACTACCACATATACACAAGCTTGTTGTCTTTTGAAAAAGCTCTTTAACTTAATGGATTAATATTTCCTTTATATACTGTTAACCATCAAATCAGTTCCATCACCAACATTCACCCAAAAACCCCCCCCCCCCCAAAAAACAAATTCAGCGAAATCAGCCAATATGACCACAACAGATAAACATACTCATGTTAGACACGAAGAAGCCCCTCATTAACCATCATTAGTTTGACAAGGCATATAATTGGTGAAAAGATGAATGTGATTTTACCCAAAGAAGTTTCCTTTCTGATAAGAGAGACTTTTTGTCAAATGAGAAAGTGTTCCCCGTCATCTACTGGGTGGAGCTGAGCAGCAGAGGGCCAGAATTGGTTTCAAGTGTGAGTAAGTGCTTGGTGTGCCCTCTCTCATCTTGTGATAGATGGTAGGAAGTCCCCGGGGATGAGAGGCTGATTGTAACATGGTTGCTAATTGATGACATGGCTGGGAATGATATATGGTTTAGAGAGCCCACCAAATTGGAAAAAGAGTTTGAACCACTTTTGCAAGAGTGCAATACCAAAAATTTTCAATTTAATGAATGCCTTTGTCTGAAAGGAAAATATTTTACTCAACCAGTACCATAACCCGTGCCATATTAAATACTGTATTACGCCAATGTGCACTGCAGGTGCGTGAGTTTTTGATCGACTACGGACCGAAAACTCTGGTTTTAAATAAGTTACAATAAATGCTTTTCTACAGGACTGTAACTTCCCTACTTATTAGTGACACGCCTTTGTGTGTATTTCACCTTTAACAAAACATGGTTTCAAACTTTGCTTATTTGCCCACATCTATCTAGCTATCAATAAAAGGTTAGTAAAAATCAGCAATTTCAAGCAAGGATACAAACTGAGAAGAACAGGTGAAATGACCTGAGGATAAAAAGCTCTTATTTCTCCTCATTTCCTCTCTTCAGTAACAATAATAACAGCATTTGCTCCCCGAGGTCTGTGCAAAAGCAATGATTTAGTTTTAATTGACACAAAAGATACCCAAAGCTATGAGATAGTATAGACCTTAAAACTTTACTTCCAGTCCTGGATGCAATCACCTATCAAAAACTTTTAGGTTGCTTAGAAATTTTACACAAAAAAAAAAAAAAATCACACAAAATCTTCTCAAGGTGTGTTAAGCGCTCTGGGGGGGGATCTAAACAAGACATACGTCCTCAAGTTTGCATTTCTATGAAGTGCTGAACCACTGTGCTTTGGCCTTACCTGATCCGTCATTATGTCTTCAAGATCATTTTCTGACATATTGAGAATGGAGGCAGCAATCGACTTGGCTTTGATCATAGACTTGGCTGAGAGGCTGCTTTTTGCTGCCACAGCGCTGGCCTGCCTCAACCTCCTCCTGTTCATCAACTGCTGCTTGACCTCTTGAACGTCTAAAAGGATTTCACTGGCCAGAGTCTGAAGGGGGAGGAGAAACGAAATAAAATAAAGAAGGAGATGATGAAATGGATATAGAAAAACAAGAGGGATAGCTATGCCTGGCAGATGAATAAATGAAATTGATCAAGCATGCGCCTGAGAGGCCTAGTACATTATGGAGGAATATTGAGTTTGACACACTCAGATTCTCTTCGGTTTTGCCTTGCGCTCCCCTGTAGGAATCTGAACCCGAGGGTTTGTTGCCGCGTCGATTGAAAGCTGAGGGAATGCAGCTTTGATATTAAACACACCCCAAGTTTTGCAAAATTCTCCACAGACAGAGAATCATGCATAGGAGAGAGACAGAGAACTACTGATACATAAAATACAGCCATTCATTTATTTATTTGCTTTCTGAATGTCTTCACAGTACAACAGGGTAGCATAACACTGTTAATAATTAAGCTGTAAGGGGCCGTTTCAAATGGTGCCCGAGTGGATGGTGAAGGAAGAGCAGGAAAGCCCTGGACGGCACAATTGTCAGGCACTAAATGGGAGTTTGCTCTAAATACAGACAGACAATTAAATGTTAAAACTGCCATTGTACATGAGTAAGTCAATAAAGTAACTCCCCTTTGCTTCATTTTGAGCTTATTGATCGACGCAATATTCTTCTGTATCATTCCCTTGTAAACCTACTGAAAAGCTGACCTAGGATAGATGGTAAGATGAGGGAAAGTTGGAGACAGGGAAACTTCCAGTAAACAAAAACAAACAAACAAACAAGAAGGTAAAATTTGTTTCAAGACAGTAGATATTTGTTTTTAAAACACTCTATTTTATGGATTGATATACATACACATATTTATAAATGTAAACATTCAAAAAAAAAACCACAAGGGAATTAGGGAAGTAAAGTAACAAAGATAATTACACCTAACAATGAATAGTGACAAAAATCTCTTTTCCTCTCAGCTACGCAGAGGTGCAGCAGGATAGAGTTTCTACTAGAGACTGCTGACTAAATATAGTTACAGTTAGTTACTCATTTAGCAGACAATTTTATCCAAAGGGACTTACAAGTGAAGAAGAACAATAAAGCTACAGTACAGTTAAAGACTCTAGTAAGAAGCACTAAGCCAATAAAATAAATGTGAAAAGATAAATCATGTTTGGAGACAAAAATAACAAAGGGCAAGGCAGCCCTTTCAAAGAGAGAATGTAGAAAGGCTTGGTTAAATGTGAGTAAGACAAGTTAGAATTTTAGAGGGGTTAGGAGAGGAAGTGTTCTTGGACGATATGCATTTTCAAGAGCTTTTGAAAGGAGAGCGGTATGCCGGTGCTCTGAAAACAACTGGTAGCTTGCTCCAGTTGTTTTCAGAGCAGAGAACCACAAACGAGAACTCTCTGGATTGCCTTGTGTGTAGGGGTGACAGTGAAACCAGCATTAAAAAGGGTAACAAAATGATCGGGCAGGAGTATAAGCCTGAAGCATAGAGTTTAAATAACTAGGTACAGACCCAGAAGTTACTCTGTAGGCAATGCTCTTCTAGTGGGCCTAGTCTTCTAGTGGGTTACTCACTTGATGTTATTCAAGCAGCCAACGGTAGCCAGTGGAGCTCAGTGAGTACCGGTGTGACGTGAGCCCTATCTGGTTGGTTGAACACCAGACATGCTGCTGCATTCTAGACCATCTGTAGAGGTTGAACTGTGCCTGCCAGAAGGCCCACTAGAAGAGCATTGCATTAATCAAGGTGACAGATAACCATAACCTGAACAAAGAGTTGTGTGGCATCTTGAGATAGGTATGGCCTGATTTTTTTGATGTTATGAAACGAAAAGCAGCAAGTTTGAGATACAGATGCCGCATGGTCAGAGAAGGACCACTGGTCATCAAGAATGATGCCCAGGTTTCCCACAACCTTGGCAGGACAGAGGGATGAAGAAATCATTTGGACATTGATGTTGCTGTGGATGGTGTGGTTGGCTAGGAACAACAACAGTTCAGTCTTTAGTCTTCATAGGTCTAGTTGAGGTTGTGTTTCCATCCATGTCGATATTGGAGACAAGCTGAGGTTTGTGCCGAGACTGTGGAGTTACTAGGCAGAAGTGATGGATAAAGCTGGGTATCGATGTGTAGCAGTGATAAGAAACACTATGCGATGTGATAACCGGCCCAAAGATGAAGTTTATGGAAAGGAGAAGGGCTCCCAGCACTGAGCCTTGGAGCACCCCTGTGGCGAGGTGATGAGGGATAGATATTTGCCCTTGCTAAGACATGCTGAAGCAGCACCATGTGAGATGAGACCTCTGAATGCCATTTTTTAAGAGCAGTATAGTAGGATATTGTGGTTAACAGTGTTAAAGGCAGCTGGAATGTTCAAAAGGATAAGAACAGAGAGCATTTGCTGTCTTAAGGACTTTTGCTACAGACAACAGGACTGTTTTAGTGGAATAACCATTTTTACAGCTGGACAGATTTGGATCAAGAAGGTCATTTTGTGACAGGATGCGTATGACCTGATTGAACACCGCACTTTCTATAGTTTTTGCCAGGAGTGGAAGCAATGGGACCGGCCTTTTTTCAATTTCTACAGGGCTGAGAGTGAGAGAGAGAGATAGTTCATTAGGATATTTAAATACACAAATGCAAAAGAAATGTAAAAGGAGACGTCTTTAATATGTTTAAACTGTCTAGTTTCAGACTGGACACTGAAACTCTTCAATGGCTGACTGGAATATTTAAAAGGTGTGAGTTGATAAATCAGTACGCTCAGTCACCTCTGACCTTCTACATCCAAATAATGTAATAAAAATCATGTTTTTGTTCAAATACACTTTGATGTAAAATAGAAGGACTTTTTCTCTGGAGTTCTATGGCTTTCAGTTGAGCACAAATATTCGAGAAGGTAACCAAAAATCTCAAACCACAATCATTTCCTTATACATAACGACAGCTTCACCTCATGATGGTGATCTGAGAGATGCGTTTTCCCTTAAGGAATACACAGCTCATTAGCTTGGAGTTGGAGATCCTATTATTTTATTTGCAGCCTAATAGATATTCACTGTCACTAGCCACAAGTTAGATTCAATTGCTGTTAACTCTGCATGAAGAATAATCTGGAAAAAAATGAAGTGGTGATCTTTTTTTCCCCCCTCATTCTTAGCACTTGTAAGGGTGAGATGGGTGAGTACAGGCTTCCCACAAAAACAAACACATACACAGAACATTTGGTGTGTGTGCACATGCATCTCTGTGTGCTCTTAGCCTTGTGAGTACCACGTAAATACAAAAAAACATTGTAGCCAGCGGGCCAATTTAGATAGTATGTGGATTAGGACATGGAGATGAGGATCAAATGAGCAGCTAAAGGATATCCTCCTTAATAACTCGTGACTACTGGAATACTCCTCATACACATGAGTACACAAAGAACCAATCAAAACATAAATAGCAGAGCAGGATTATCTGGATTATCCAGACATCTTTCACAGGTACATTAAGGTAAAATGTGCCTCTCAAGGGTAAATATGTCATTAAAATATTAGTTTATGGTCGTGAATATCCAAGACTGTGAAGAAATTAAAATGAAAAAGAATAAAATACAAAAAAACTATACGCAATATTGTGTTTATCAGTAGGGAATGACATGCCAAAGTATTACTTGCAAAACAATAATCTCAGCGTGCGTATGTGTGTATTGTGGAATAGTCACAACACAGGGCCACTGTTTAGCAGTTCAAGAACAGTGCTTACAGCCTGGGGCATGTGCAGGGGCCAAAAGGGTTTGCTGGCACACAATAAAAAAAAAAAAAAAAAAAAAAAAAAAATCCACACAATGCATACACTCGGCACACACAGGCACAGAGAACAAAAAAATAAGCTTAAACACACTCACACACACACACACACACAAACTACACGCAGCCCTCCGGTCCTGATCAATACATGACAAGAGTAAATCTCCTCCGGACGTCAGGCAGTCCAATCAAAGGGCTTGGTGTTCTTATAGGGGATCACAAGAGCCAGGGGGAGACAAACAATGATGTGAATCCTCAACAACAACACAAAGGCCTCAACAGCTTAGGGTTATGGGAATGGAGGAGAAGAGTAATACAAGCACAAAGTGTATTTCCATACACATCTTTATGAACAAGCTTTTGCATTTAATGCAGCTTTCATTTAAAGGTTGTTGGGTTTTTTTTTTTTGCACTTCACTATTCAAATGTGGACGTATATCTTTGCAGTATATTTTCATAAAAAGGAATCCGCAGGTTTAGTTACAGACACAATATTAGACCGAATCCTATGCATCTTAAAAAGCTCTCAGATCTAAATTAGCCAAACAAAGACAAGAGCAATGGAAAGTTATCACCGCGCCGTCTCCATAATCTGCCACCTTGTTTATTGCGGGTGCGCAAAATTTCTTCCATCCTTATCTATCTGCCAAGTGCTTTTCTCCTTTAATGGACAGATGTCAGAGTTGAAGAGAGTTCATGGACATTCTTTATCAGTCTCTTACAGACTCACGCAGATTGCCAAAGAAACACAAACACAACACGAGGTGATGGATTAGTAAATGACAACATTTCCTTCACAATAGCTAAACAGTATTCTCACAGTGGCGAATAAAATGTTAAAGTCTATCAATCCACGTCCTGATTATTAGTAGTCCCTGTTTTTGGTGGATGCAGAGTTCGTTTGCAACTGAGACATTTTTGCAAAAAGGATGTTCATCTCGAAGAGTCAGGAAACTGTGGGAAATACTGCAATACAAAAAGTTGTTTAAGTTCATTAGATTTTTCAATAGTCAATTCAGAATCTTGCAAATACCACCATTGAAAGCTAATTCCGAGATCTTGATTTTCTACATGTAGACTTAATTATGGTCTACAAAACAAGTAGAACTAAAATGAATCCACTATAAAATGAATCACTATTCTTTTGAGGATGACCAGGTTTTCAAAGTCTTGCACGTTAAAATAAAAGACAACAGATCCTCTTTTCATGGTTCTTTACGACGCTTCACCTCTCAGAAGAGGCTTCTTCAGTTGCTGTGTACCACACTGCACTCAGAAATTCTTTTCTGAATTCGAAAGCTGGAAGTGAAAAATAAAATGCTCCCTGATGTCAACTGTGACAAACTGTTGCTTGTAGTTAAAGCTATGATTTAATGCTGCCAACTTAACCTTTTAACTCAGATATCGTAGTGATTGACCAAATATGTGGAAACGTTGATGGGTGGGTATCTGAGAACTTATTCCATTTGGTTCCTAAATGCTGCCATCTACTGAAGACCTTGAAGCAGGTGTGAGCTCCACACACACGCTGTAAATGCAGCCAGATTAAAGGCCAGATAAAATACATTGTGACCAAACTGCGACTGACAGCCAATAAGGGCTTCTGTCAATGAAACACTTTTCACCTTTGTGAGTGATACTGGCTTGATTAGGAATTTGGTTTTCTGAAAAAGCTGAAATTAGAAGAAAAGCACATAGTTGTTTGCTTTGCTTACACAGACATCTAACCTGTATCACTATTCTGTAAAAGAATTTCAAAATATTGCTTTTTGGACTTCCCAAAGTGCTACACAAATAGGAGTGAAGAATAGCTGGTAACAGAAGAAACCCAAAGCAGGATATACAGTATTTGTGTCTATATGCTGATCTAAGTGAATATCAGATTTTGGTGTTTCTCTCTCCCTGCTTGAAAGCAGTTTGAATGAGTGGCAGTTGTCTGGTTACAATTAAATTATTTCCGTCTTCATTTTTCCAATCACAATAACCTGATACACTTCATTCACGGCCATCATTGAAGAAAACCGTTTGCTACGTCAGCTGAAGGAGCCAGGAGCGAGGAGCCTGGAACTACTGGCGAATCTACCTCTAATGCCGTTGGTGGAGGTCCAGCAGACTTATGCTTGATAAAGTCCTGAAATGACCTCTAGTAGCTCCGACATCTTCAGCTGCTCCACACTGTATATTTGCAATGAGACCCTCTGGTTCATAACGCCATTTAAGTGGCGAAATAATAACTAACTACTGTGTTTAGCCAATGCTTGGTGAGCTCAAGGCATTCTCTTTAAAATAAGAATGATTTTGTTCTGTTAAGTCTTTATTCACAGCTCTGAAGCTATGCTCAGAGGTCACCTAAACCGACTCATCAGTTCATCTATTGATTTTTCTTGTAACGTCCAACTTTGTTAAATGTACTCAAAGCAAAATGTCTCTAGTCCAAATGTTTCAAATGAGTTGTGGTTACGTGATTTATGTTTACATGAGCGTGCTGAACTTAATTTAAAAAACCCCGCTCAGCTGAGACGCCCCGCCAGGAGGTTCCTGTTGGCCAACCTGAGTATCTCTCCTGCTACCAGGCCGTGTTTCACGCCGTAAAGGTTCGTGCAGGTTATTTTTACGGGGTCGTTCCTGGTAGTGGAGACACGTGCAAGTTGGGAAGGGAGCTGCTCAAATGGCTCATTTGTGTACTGAAGATAAATACCGATGACAACTTCTCCATGGTAATAATCCTTTTCTAATATACAACTGAATGCAAAATTCTCTCATTACAAAAAAAAGGATTTCATTCATTTTCAAAATAAATTTCAAAGTTTAAGTCACACAAATGAGAGAAAATACATTGCTTACAAAGTGATGGTGATTTATAAAATCTGCTACTGTAGTATCTAAAAATACTGAACGTACAGCAGGCTATTGATGTTCAATTTAAATTAGAAAATGTCAATATCATTCTTAATGGAAAATGATGCGATCAAAACTTCTACTGATATGACCACTTGAGAATTCTCTTAAGTAATGGAAAAGTTTGTCTGGATCCCAGTATGGAGTAGTCCGAATTTATGGGGACAAAAGCTAGACCGTATCCCCATACTGGGGGCTTGTGAGTATTCCACACCCACCTTGTAAACCATCTGGCAGGTGCTGCCATTACCAGTCCATATCCATATAGACACAATTTCAACTTTTGGCCAATATTCTAAACCCTGACTCCTCACCTTTCTACAAAATATTATTACAATGCATAGTAGAACAAGTTGTGTGAAATCACATCCTAGTGATGTAAGATAACTTTAATTATTATGCTAAGCAAACCCCAGTACTTGTGGACTCACCCCTTCACTACAGTACCTTGATAAAAGTATTAAGCTGCTCCAACTGGGAGTAGGCCAGGCCGAGCTGCCTCTGAAGATTTTCCAAGGCATGGGAGCTCTGCTGGGTCAACCCCTCCATTTGCTCGGTGGCAGTCTTTTCCAGGGCAGCCAAAGCCCGCTCACTGGATCCCAGTCGAGCCTGCAGGGCATGTATGCGCTGCTCCTGAAAAGAATATAACAAGCAGAACTGGTCAGATGAAATCAAACAATACTCTTCTGAATCAGAAAAAACCCCCCCAGAAAATTCACTTAGGTTTGAGGGCAAAGTGTTGAATCTGCTTTAAAAGCATAATTTCTATAATCCTGACTTTTGTAACTGTAACTTGCAGCCACATTCCCCATTAGGGAGAGTTTCTAAATATGGTTCTGATTTTCCCCACAGTGGCTCGTCCTTATATGAGGACAATCAGATAAAACGGGCCAGACGTTTCACTATTACAGACTACACGTGTGTACTTTAAAAGCAACATCAAATAATAAAGATACACATATATGTATGTAGAAAAAAAAATCTACTTGCATACTTTGATGCAAGACTGCAAATAATTTATATTACAGAATTGAAGTGACATCTAGCTTTGCAGTTGTTTTGAACCTTTTTCTCAAGGTCCTCTTTCAGTTTTGTGCCGGCGTTCTCATGCTGGTTTTTCTCTGATGTTGCGACATTTAGTCTTCTCTTCAGAGATTCAATGAGGGCCTTCCTGTTGGCAGCCTCCTCTGATAAAGACTTCACCTGTAAAGCAGAGAGTAAAGGACAGGCTGAACCAATGTTAGAGGGAACGGCAGCATTTTATATGTTAGGTACTAAAATGAAGTGTAATAAGTTTTGTTCAATCCTATTTTTAGTCAATTCCAAATAAACACAACAGATGCATTCTCCCCTTCGGCCGTCCAGAATCTTTAATCCCAAAGTTATGAGAAACGTAACACAATAAGTAACCAAATCTCACAGCAGAACATGCAACGGCTACATTAGTGTACAGCTCAAAGCACGGCAGTTTCACAATGAAGCCTCACTACACTGTGACACCTGCTCAGCATCTTGTTATGTACATGATCATGTTCCCATTTCACATGTTGTACACATTTAGCACCGGTAGTTAGGCCACAAGTGATTATCAGGGGGAGGAGGGGATGGTGGAAGGGGTTACTCGGTGGATTTCCACATTTGAGACCCATCTAATGCTACTTTGAATAAAGTCCTTTCACTTTCTAACCTCCCTCTAACTAAAGAGTGGTTAGGAGTTAATTAGGTCCATTAGGTTTAGTTGGTACAAAGACATACTAAGGGTTGGAGAAAGCATGCCATACATAGTATAGATTTACACATTTACTATTTTTTGCTTAAGATTCAATCATGTTATTGTAGAACCAAACAACAGCAAATAAATATGCTGAAAATGTCACAGTGTAAATTTTACTTAGTTTTAGAAATGCAAAAACATACTACATGTTAGAAGCTATTCTCACTATTATTCTACCAAAAAGCCTTAAGCTAATAGGACTATCTGGTATGCCATGCTTTAGTGTTGTGTACCTTCTTCTCTAGCTCCTCCACCTGCCCCCGGTAACTTTTCTCCATCTCCTGCAGGAACTTGAGTCTAGTCTTCAAGTCTTCCACCAACTGTCTTTTCATGTTAATATCCCGTTCAGCGTGGCCCACCCTACAAGCACACGTAAAAAGGAATGCACACACAAAAAACACGGGTGACTATGAAATCTATCCGTGTTATTAATCAGATTTCTTATATTCTTGCACAGGCACAGCTTCACAGATGGCATCTATCGATACAGTAGTCTTAGCATAGACATACATGGAGAAAGAGTCATAAACGAACAAACACGAATACACAAAGCTGGCAGGCACAGTGTCCCCATGCGGTACATCAGGCGTGACAGCTCATTATGACAACTAAATACACTGGCATGCTGCTTGGGTAAGTGGAGGGGCGTGAAATAGGGATGCATATATAATTCTAACTGGCATATATTAGAACAAGTGCTCTGGCAGGGAATGCCGCTTTAAGTGTGGCTGGGGAGCCCTTTTTGACAAACGGTGTTTCGAATCAGCAGTGACACTACTTGAGAGACTGTAATTAAGCATTTAAATGTTTATTATTTTTAGCCCAGCATTATGGCAGTCATATAAAAACACATCAGCAGGGAAATTTTGCTTGGAAGGTGCTATTTATAAAGTGAAGGTGCTCTAAAAAACTGCAGCTGAGAGACAACATCTGTCTTGTAAACTCTTGTCTTAACTGTTGATACATGCATCATGTGTCACTTCCTATTTCAGCAACCTCCTGTACTAACATGTTTAATATTATTGAATTCTGCAGTGAGGCGTTGCTCTCAGCAGTCTGAGTATGTTAGCATGTTTTATTCTGTTTTTTTTTTTTTTTTTTAAAGGGATATAGAAAGCATATTTCATGCTTGTCTGTACCTTGGGGAATTGGAACAAATAGAATAAAGATCATACGAATCCAGTTAATTAAGTATTTTTTTTTTCCCCCTGTTGTTTAAATCTTAAAGACATAGTGGCTTTCTTTGCTCACAGGCACATCGTGTTGTGTACTTTTATATGAGCCGATGATGCAATAATACAGCAAAAACCTTCTGGATAAGTAAATGTCCCTGCCTCTCCAGGTGGATGGATGCCTGAGGATGGACTTGTTAAATAAGTGTGAGCTTGCCCTATTGGAGTGACATTAAATTAAATGAGAGAGGAGTCTAGCCTGGGGACTTTGGGGGGGCAAGTAGCGCTTGCTGGTTACCCCATGGATTTGGCCATTAATGAGAAAACCCATATTGAACCTTTCAGATGACTGCCTGGTGTTGACTTAAAGATGGAGAGCAGCTATAAGAGTCCCAGCCGCGCTCTCTGCCCCGATGCTAATGGCAATTAGATCGACAACATTTATTTTAGATGTCCTCTTCTTGCACAGCCCAAAAAGAATAGAGGATAAAAAAGAATGAAGGACATATGGAGCTTCTCCTGGAGCGTGTGATCTCTATTTATGAATGTTAGTGGAAAGAAAGACAGAGAGCCTCAAACTATATCCCGATCACTCGCCCGTTTGCTCCCTTTGTTCTGTGCTTGTTGGCAATATTGTTCATCAAACATGCGTGTATTGTAATGATAACAGTCAGTGTTCTGAACTATGTGTGCAAAAAAGAGAGTGAAAGCACACTTTTCTTTGTATGTTGTTAAGAATGAGGTGCGGGTGGATGTTTCAAGTGGCTGATAGACAACAGGGCTAAAGATGAAAGAAGCAGCTTCATAAATAAGGCAGGGCCATAGTGCCGGATATTGACTGAGGACATGCCGGTGTACTTTGAAATTCATTTCTTTTTTTTCACCCTTCTCTTCTTTAAGGCGAAGCAGCCTTGCTCCCTGTGTGTGTGCTGAGATTTATATTTCAGAGACGTCTAGACATGTCTTTCATTCTGAGAAGGGGGTCCCTCCATGGAGGCAAATGGAGTGGTAGTCCAGAAGAAACGGCGAGTTACGTGCATGTCTGTGCATGAGTGAGTGTGTGACAAGTGCTAAAGTAGAGGACGAGGCTGTCTCACAAACAGAGCTGAGGGATGCTCCCTCTGTCGTGCTGTGATCCTTGATACTTCCGTCACACACAAACACATATTCATCATGATTGTACATATGCCCTGGATGCATTATTGAGGACAGGCAGGCAGAGGGCTGAGCATCCAACACAAAGACAACAAGAGAGAGGAAAGCCAAGTTGTACTTTGTACCTTCCACTCAGTTCAAATCTCTGCAGTTTCCCTTAGTGAAATCCCTTAGCATTGCTATGTATCAGAAGCGTTACAAGGATTGCATTGAGTGAAGCATATAACTCACTGGGACTGGTGGCCTACGGGCCAGAGAGCTGCTGTGTGGGTTTTAGTGTCATGAGCCAAAACAGTCCTTTCTGCAGTACAGAAACAATCAATACACTACTTTGATCACCGTTCCTCATCAGCTGCCCACACACATATACATATCGCCAAGCAACATGACACAAAAGACACCCACATACACACGTGTGCACGCACACTAATTCATTTACTTGTTTTATTCACTTGCTCATAAGGAAATGCATAATTTCACCAGTGATTCACAGTGAGGGGATGCATGCGTAAGCAGAGTGCAGGTGCTGCCACATGGTGGAATCAAACACTACAGATGAGAGATGCTGATGCAAACAGAGACAAAGACAGAGAGATGCAGAGACAAAGAGAAAGGGATGCAAAAAGAATAAGCAAAATAGAAAATGTTTTGCAGAGCAACAGTAAGAAAAGAACATAACAGGAAAAAGTAGCTCTAAATTAGACAAAAGGAGTGTAACTAACTTGTCCTGCAGCTGGCGGAGCTTCTCCTCCTTCTCCTGGAGCTGGCCCCGCAGGGCTTTGTTAGCAGTCATCTGCCTTGTGACCTCGGTACTTGCACTCTAGGGAGAGGGCACATGATATGAGTGTTCATTAATATGTTTGAGCTTGTGAGATGCGGGCCGCGGTTGATGGCAGGTTAAGCACAGCACGTCGTTTCATTGCCTACAGTGGGAGTGACGAAGGTGCTCACAGAGGTGAAGGGAAATGCTATGTTTTTCACTTGAAATAATGTTGGGGAGACTTCCCAAATGTATCATTTACAGTGCTGAAGATCGTCAACGGAGAACGGATACAGAAAGGATCAGTAACATCTTAATAACATTAAACAAGTCTGCTTCTGATCATAAGTATGACTGAAATTTAAACATGAATGTTTACTTTGGTTTAAAGAGTCCATGTCTTTTGGGTATTGTACCAGCACAAACATTTCTCTCTCTGAGGGAACCCCCGCAGTGCATCCCTCACCTCCTTCTGAAGCTGTCACCTGCCATGACTTCTTCAGATGTGTGTAATGACAGCAGCAATCTGCTCAGTGACACTGATGAGCAGGCTGCTGAGAGGGCGATAATGCTGTGGTGCCACTCACACCTCATTCTTTATGATGTAGGGCATGTCAGTACTGTTATTCCCCATTTCTCATCTTTTTGTCACGCACTCCGAAAGAAGATCAAGTGATAGGAAAGGCTAATTCATGTTGAAATCACATGCAATTTCAGGCTACGCTCTGAGTAAATTTATAAGCTGGGTTTTTAAACATGACTTATTTAAAAGTAAAAACAACGTTTTTTTTAGGCTATTTACTCCCAAAGGACTGCAAGATGTTCAAACCATTGATTTTATATTTGACAAAAGTGGTACAACATATCAAGTAATAGAAAATAAGTGAAAGAAAATTATAAAAGAAGAAATCAAATGTCTTTCTACATGCGCAAATCAAAGTTGGGGTAATATGAAAAATTAAAAATAAACATTTATGTGGCACTCAAAAATGTGACTTTTATTTATCTGCAAACTCTTTGAGCCCAATATATTTCATGTTGTTTTCCCCCATCAACTTTTATTTTTTTTTATAGAAAAAAAATATTGCTGATTCAGTCTGGTGACGTCCAGTTGTAGTGTTATTGTAATGATGATTTGATACAAAAATATTCACGAAAAGGCTAAATCTTTGAGAAACAACGATGAACACAGTATCACTACTTTCTCAGTAAATCTTTGAGAAAGTCTTTAAAATATTTCAAAACAAATTGAAACAATGTTCCTCAACTTAAGACAGTAGCAGATTTGCACATTTCTCATTCTACGGTACATGACATCAGTAAACAAAAAAGAACCTGGATCAGTGTCAGTGTTTGTAGTCCAAAGGAACATGAAAAAGGTCTTTGCATCAAAAACTGTCTTTCGTAGGACAGCGGATTACTTCTGGAACACTACAACACAGGACTACATTTACAAATGCCAATTTAAACTTCATGCTACAGAAAGAAATCTGATGTTAACCTAGGCCACGCGCTCTTTTTTTTTGTTGTTGAAAGAAATGGGAGCTCTGAACCAAAGACAAAAAGTACCGTCCAGGTTGTTATTAACAGCAAGTGTCCCTGGAAAAGGTCATTTAAACATGATAGCCACATGAATGCAGAAAATAACACTTTTTACTTTCCAAGAAGTCGAAAAACAACATATATCGGGTTCATATTGTCTGCAAATAAATAAAAGTGAAAGTAAGAATGTAAGAATCACCGTGTTTAATGTTTTATTTGTATTTTCCATACCATTCTAAGGTTCTTGTCTGATTTGGGTTGTTATTGTTTACACACAGTGATTTACTTTGCACCAAACTAATGGTCTTCTTATTGTCACTCAAGCTGCATAAGACACAAACCTGATAATGACCAGAGTTTCTTCATTTACAATCCCATGAGTAGGTTTATCTTTTATGATATGCACAAAAATACCTAGTTATGAGTACATTTCTGTAAGTCGGTGACTACTAACCTTAAGTTTGGCCTGAAGTTGCTTGACCTCAACCTCCACGGCCTGCGGAGCTAGGCTCGCTGAGGCAGGCGTGGTTCTGCCCTGGCAGGAACACTCTGTGTTCACTGGTGCCGTTGGTGCAGTTTGCGGGGGGAAGGTAATCCGCTTCCACTGCTCTAGCTCCATCTCCAAAACTTTTTTCTGCTGCTCCACACCAGCAAGGTCAGAGGTCAGTTTCTGCAGATTGACCGACAGATAGGATAGGTGATAGGTGAGCTGGACTACTGGTGATGATAACACAACTGAAAGAAAAAGTTTTGTCTACCCTTAACAAACCATGGAAACATATATTTGTGTTATGGGGTGTTGAGAATTGGAAAGCAGTGGGCAATATTATGTGTAGCTCCAAAAAATGGCATAACAACCCATGAACTAATGTGCTAATGATACACATGTTGAATGAGATAAATGAGATAAATCATATTTCTTGGAAAGATGTCCTTCGCTTTGTATATGGATATACGTATTTTTGAGTGAGTAAAATTAAATCGGTACAAAAGAAAATCATGTATACTGATATAACTTTGTAACAGACAGAATTTAGATTTCAGAGAGTAAAAAAAATCAATAAGCAGATGCTTCTTATGAACCATAAACTTAACATTTTTGAATGTCTATCATTCCCAGTAGCTCTAAACCACAACTCCAAACTCCTTTCATTAATTAGAATCCAGGTCTGCAAACTACTGACCCTAATTAGCTTTTGTTTTGGTTATTGGTTTAAGAGTTCACATGGCTTTTCCATAAATAAACATGACATGTTGTAATTTTAAAGGCTGAAGCATACTGTTGTTGTCCATTATTGTGACCTAGATACAGACCAGTATGCATCTGCATCTGATGGCATGTTAATGCAAAAACAATAAGTACTTTTCATGCCACTGCATTCTTAAGATAACATCCCAGATAAACACATTTAACCAGGTGGTAATAAAAAAAGCTTCTCTCTCCCTTTTTCTTTTGTCGGTAGTGGGGTGTGGGGGGCTTTATCTTTATCTTATCTTTATATATATATATATATATATATATTTTTTTTTGTGACTTTGGCTAAACATTGCAACAATTAGCTGATCTGGTATCACATTAAACATCGAGAATGCTTAATGGTGCAAATAGGAGACATGATACATGGAAATAAATGCTGCACACCGAGTAAATGCAGGAAAACACACAGGGCCTGTGCACACACACCCAAGTGAAACCACAGACTCCCAGGGGTTTGCTCTATGCTCTGCATACATGGAGGTTATTGATATCTGGTTGCTGGCTGACACCTTTTAATAGAATCCCTCTTGTTTTAGGTTTCCTCTGCTCTGCTGAAGACACACATGCCACATCCCCAGGGAGGGCAGGAGAGAGCTAGGAAGGAGGAGACAATGAAGACTGGGGCTATAGCATTAGTGGCAGCACTGCAAGAATTAAGAGAGGCATTGATGACACTTCCTGTAAGACATGCTTTGATTTCACAGGCCATTTTCAGACCTGCTGAGACACTGATGTGGTCTGAAATACTGGTCACTCCATTAGGAGGGAAGATAAATCCCTCTCTCTTTCTGGCTTCACAGATGCCATCACAAGCTATCATTATTAGGATAAATAAGCAAACACAGACACACACACACAAACACTTACAGCACATACTAAATGCTTACGTTAACGAAATAGGAAATTTACTGAAAAACTGCTGAAATGTCTTATTGTAAAAATTCCTCAACGACATTGCGGTAAATCTGTTGACCAGAATTTTTATCTTATAAATAACAATGTCTGGACCTTTTCTTTAGGATTATGTAAATTCCATCTCTATAATCCTGTGATAATCCCCGCCACTTAAATGTTAGGGGAGGGCAGGACAGTCTGCACTTGCGGAGAGAAGGCCGGTAAATTTGTGAGGTGATGTCGGAGTGGATGTGGAATTATGACAGAGTGAAGAAGATAATCCATGCTGCCAAATGATCCTGTGTTTGGATGATATGCATGACTAACACATTTTGCCAACAGTTACACTTGACTGGAACAGGAGAGCATGCTTCATCTGCCACCTAGTTTTTTAAGCTTCTTATGTCACTTTAAGGGATAAATAGCTTGTTACAACCTGGGTCTCATTTTTCTGGTTTTCGTCACTGTCCATCATAACACCGAATTCACAGATTCACTGATAAAAAAACAAGAAAACCGGCTTCACTGTACATAAAATGCTCCCCTTACTGAAAAGAGAAAAACCCACAGATCTAAACAATGTGACACATTCAGTACTAGTCATTCCAGTTTTCAAATGTGAAAATTGGATATAGGAAGATGTATTTCCCTGTTCTAAGATTCACATGAGAGAAGCTTGTTTTCTTCTTTCAGAAACGTTTGCATCAGAACAGACTTTCTGAGATGTTTTAACATTGTGAAATACTTGACAGAAAGTGTCATTTTGGAAGTATTTAGGTGTGCACAATTAGTCAAAACAGCAGAAAAGTTAACATTAATAAAGCAATAAAAGAACTAAGTTCATATAAACATTTTTTTCAAGCCACTTCAAAATTGTTCTTTTTGTAGTCAAAACCCTTGAACATAATAAATTGGAACCAATGATATTCTTATAGAAGAAGGAAAATAAAAGAATTATTGTTTAAGAGAAAAATAATAAAAAAGTGAAAAAAAAAAGTCTTTATACTTTTTGCTGCAAACAAAGAAATATATGGAAGTTGAATAGTGACGTTAAAGTTAAACAACTGAAGCGTCAGTATGCTGCAAACAGACTTTGGCTGCAAGGGGAAGGCCAGCGTCCAGCACAGCAAAAGCATACCACAACCATACCACTGCAGATGTCTTCTTCTCAGCGCTCAGAAATTTGAGGAGGACAAACATACTATTTAAGTTATTATTAATAAAAGCACTTATGCTGATAATTACATAACACATTCTAACTCATACATATAGAAGAGAAAAGGGGAGAAGAAGAATTGTAAAAATAAACAACAATGCATGACTTATTGAAGGAGGGAGGCGAGGAAGGAGAAAAAAAAAGGACAGAATGGCTGAAAGATCAGGAGACAGGGCAACACAAACAAGTCTCTGCAAAATTGCCATGCTACCTCTCACATGATGGCCCCTGTGGAGGCTGTCCTAAGCCAATTACAAGCAGAGAGTTTTAGTAAGAGAGTTGGCCAGGACCGGCTGGAACAAGTCCAAAGTCCATCACCTCTTGCCCTTTTCAGAGAGGGCAAGCTCTGACCAGCCAGCTCCAACTTTCTCTAGCGGAGTGGCATTAATACTGCAGGAGGAAAGAGGAAACAAAGAGGAAGACAACAATTCCCTCTCTGTCCACTGACTCAATCAACAGTGAGCGTGTTTGTGTGTGTACACATGTGCCTGCTGTATTCAAGTCTAAGGTCTCGTTGGGTTTCAGCAATCAGATGCCTGGTGGGTACACGAGGACAACTTTCTCGGTAGCAACACTATGAAAGATGCACTGTGACCTGTGTGTATGAGCCCACAATACTGCATCTGTACTTTTTTGCAGAGTAAATATACAAACAAAAGCATGCAGCTAATCATGCGTCTGGTGGGGTTTTTGCTGGCTACAGCCATGTCTGGATTCACCAAAAGACGTCTCCTGCCTATCAGGTTAATGACTGCATGTGTCAAAATATTGATGCAAGCGTATGCGAATATGTGTGTACAAATGTTGATGTTTATGGAGAGGCCTTGACAGGAAAGATACAGTTTAGGGACTGGAGTCTCTGCTGTTTTATTCATAATCCATATCATGTCCTGCAGCTTCCTACCTGAATGTAGACACTAAATAACTAAATAGGTGTGTGGCAAAATTACCCTGTGTGTGTGAACACAGTAGCACATTTGCAGGAATGTAACTGCTGGCGACACAGATTGTTATGGACAACTGGCGAGCTGAAGCAAACAATGGCAGAGTTAGGTAGAGAAACAAAGTGAGAGATCCCCTTCCTTTCTTCTGCTCTGTGTTTCAAACCCCCAAAGATGACAGAAGACCTGGCAGCTTACTTATTAAGCATGATAAGGGCATGCTACTGCTGCATTTTCAGCCCCAAGAAAATACAAAATAAACTCACGAAAAAAAAAAAAAAAAACTTCCTTCCTTTCACTTGTCTACCTGTTATTCCCCAGTTACCTGTGTAAGCTGCTTGCTGCTGCTGAGTTTCTCGGTAAGAGTGTTCAGCTGTGCTGTGATCGTCTCATTGGCCCTTCGCAGCTCTCTGGCTGAGAGCATAGCATCTTTCTTGGCACTTTGCAGGATGTCGATGTGACGCTGTAGAGACTCAACGCGCTGCTGCAGAGAAGTGGAGGAGGAGCAGCGCTGGGTCTTCATCACCTTCCTCCTCCACCTCTTTGTCTTTCCTCTTGTCCCAAGCTCCCAGGGCTCACGCTGTTTATCATCTAACGGGAGGAAGTACATGCAGGTACCTCAGAGTTGACATGTTTAAAAAAAAAAAAGTAAAAATAAATAAATAAATAAAACAACCTCAAAAATCCCTGTTCGGAAACTCTCGCTGGGAGTTAACTGACATGTAAAAATGCGTGTATTCACAAGTGTAACCTGTGATATATTTAACAACTAGAATGATTAACATTTTCCATTTATAATCAATTCAGGAGTGTCAAGCTTCGAAAAGAAGAAAAAAAGAAAAGAAGCTTGTTAACTTCTCAAAAACTTGTTTCTGATCGACAGCATGCAAATACTGCGAGTGTTCTATCTGCTTCAATTAATAGTTGATTAGATTTTTGTAGTTTAGCAAGGATAATAAAAAGGAAAACCATGCTACCTCGGGCCGGAACATCAGGTTGTTTTCTGTTATAGTCTGCCGACGGCGCGTGTAACTTTGAGGTTGGTGAACACCTGTAGGACTGATAGAACAGAAAAGTCAGACTATATGATGAGAAGCAGATCTTTAATATAACACAGCAGTTGGCATGTTGTGCTTACTGAGACGTGGCTCGCAATGGCACCATGATCACAGAGTGTGCTCAGCTTAACGTGACATGACAAATAACCCTGTGCTTAAATAATTCACCTGAGCATGTTCAGTCGACTCCAACGTGAGCAACTTTTGGGGTGAATATTCCTTCTGACAGATGGTTGCAAATGCCGCCTTTGTTCAATCAGTCTGAGAGGCCTGATTCACTCCTACAGTATGACGAGCATGAGTCTATAAGTTCATGCAAGTGTGTGTGTGTGTGACACCTCCCTACTGCATTATCGTTTGTAGTGACATCAAAGACACCCCTTCCAATCACCCCCCACCTCCCACCCCCCTCCCTCTCTGCCTAAATCCTTTGTATGGCAGTCAGGTAGGATTTGATCAGTGCCAGGTTTGATCACACATGCAGAGAAGAGAAGGGAGATGAACCCTTTGGTTTGTGACATAACACGTTATGAGGGGCTTGGGCTGTCACAGTGAGGAGCCCAGGAGGAGATGATGGGCATATTTAGCGGATCTGGAAAGAGGAAACTAAAACAGGATCTGAGAAGAGAGTCCTGACAGCTCCCAGGTTACATGCACAACAACAACCCTCTCTTCTTCTTCTTCTTCTCTTTCTACCTTGCTCAACTCATTCCAAATAAAGAGAGGAGAGGAGAAAAAGACTAAGCATCTTTAAAAGGTTTCTGTCTTTCCCCTCATCATCTCTCATCTTTAAGGACGTTTCTCCCTCAGCTCTGCTGCTGCCGTGTCCTGCTGTGAATTGGTTGGATGTGGACAAGGGCAGGGGTCCAGGCCCATTGATTTCAAACCCACAGAAACCTTAGAATGTTATATGCAAACAAATTCACATCACAGCAGCACCCAGCGATTACTGTCAATTTTGATTAATCCTCTTGATGATCAAAACTGGTCTATAACACCTGAAAATGCCAAAATAACAGCATGGTACAACAAAAACCTATACGCAGTTTTAAATGATTTAATTATTTTTTATTCACGTAAACCTAAACAATACATCACTTTTGCAGAAAGTAGTGAATACATACTACCTCAAACACTTAGATCTAATTGGAGACGTTCAACAAAATCAAGCAAAAACCAAATGAGGGCAAACCAACCTTCCTGTTCGTGTGTTGCTTGTAACGTTCTGTCCCAGATGGCACCCTGTGGAGTTCATCCTGGTACTCCTCACCGCTGTCACTGCAGAGAAAGGTGAAGTTTATTACAGCCCAGAAGTTGAACCTACAACCCTGGTTGTGAAAGTACCACCCTTGGACAAAAATCCAATTTACCTTTTATGGTTGATTTAGTTGACATCAAGCAAAAATATGTGCATTTCGCCCTCCTCCTTCCAACAGAAAATCAATGTCCCATCCAATTTCTGAGCTAGAAGTGTAAATGTGGGTGTAAATTAAGTCAAAAGCTGCAGTGTCTGATGCTGGTAGTGAATGCATCAACATGTATGAGAGTGGCCGTGGCCTTCATTAGCCTTCTGTGTGTGACAGACATGTGTGAGAGGCACGGCTGAGCAGAGCCACGCAAAGTTGCATCTGATGGACACACGGTAAGGGCTTCTTGAGACACACACACACATTCACATACACATACACACACAGGTTTATTGACAGTGACCTTTGACGTGAAGGTGGAAGCCAGTGACATTTACGCTGGTGGGTTTATTAAGGTGGGGCCTGGAAGAAGCAGCAGAGGTAAAGACCACAGAGAGAGGATCTAACTGGAACATTACATGACTTGGGGCTAGTTAGGGTTAAAGCCAGTCTGGCTGGGAGCACAGGAGCTTGCTGAGGATTACTAATCACCATCACTGAGTCCAAGGGTACATTCATTGGATAAAAAGTGCCCTCTCTGAGCTAGTGAGGACATACTGTATATGCACACTGTTATGAATGCAACTCGGATTTAATCTCACAATTAATATTTACATGCTTTTAGTTTGCATCACATACATACAAAAAACTCTTCTCGGTCTGAGTCTCTGTTCTTGTCTGCATTAAACATGAGGAAGATAAAAAAAGAGCAACAGTAACCGTACAACAGACTTGTAAAACACCTCTACAGGTGCTTTAACATACAATATAGTCAATACTTGTCACATTTCCATTACCCCTACATATGCACAAAACCCAATGATTGAAAAAGAAGTCCTGCAATGGAGACGGTTATGATTTGAAAAAACAACAAAAAAAACAAACTCCCAAATATCAAAAAAAACCCTTTTATGCTTCCAGGGGGTGGTTTTTCAGGCAAACTGATAATCCACCTTATCGCAAAAGTGTCATGGAAATGCTTTTTCCATTTCCATGTTTCTGGCAGTGCTGGATGTGGCGCTGCTGGTCAATCTAAAGGTACCTAGTTTCAAGCTGTTTTTTTTTAGCTTCATTAATACGATGTAGTTGTGCTGTAGCTAGGGATGGGAATTGTTAAGAATTTAGCATTTCCCATAATCGGTTTCTTATCGATTCTCATTCAGTTATATATATTACAAATTACTTTGGTTGCAATAATGCTTTAATTTCAAGTATGCACCACATTTTGCACTCAACTTAAAAGCTGGCTTAAGCAACAACCCCCCCCCCCCCCCCCCCCCCCCCCCCCCCCCCCCCAAAAAAAACAGGAATTTAAAAAAAATGTATTTTATGTCAAAAGTTCAATCGCAATTCAACTTTTGCACATGAACAGTTTTTGTGCAGAAAATGTTTTGGCCTGTTGGAACAGTTTGGACCTGGCCTCTTCCTCTGACTGTGCATATATATATCTATATATATCTATATATATATATATATAGATATATATAGATATATATATATACATATAAAAAACTCATACCCGAAGAAGATAGTCACCTGTGCTCATTCTGTCATACTCAAAAGCAACACTGCTGATGTACTTGATATGGCAAGATGCCTCCTGCAGCTAAAAAGAAAAGAAAAAAAAAAAGAGGGGGGGGGGGGGGGGGGGGGGGGGGGGCAGCAAGAACCAAGAGGCAGTGAGAATAATTAAGGCAAAAAAACGTAAGTCTTGTCAGTGGCCTGACATCTTTATTTGGCACTCTTTAGGCCCAAGTTTCTTAGGCAAAAATGCTGTATTGCTGGGAGCATACAGCAACAAATTTGTAAAGAGAAGCCCTGAAAGATGAGAAACACAGAGGGCTTTACAGTAGCAAATCAGCAGACAGGTGTCTTAAATAAGACAACATCTCAGTTTACACCCCTTCTTCACAAATCCGCTTAGATCCTCCTCTCAGGTAAAGCGTTTATTAGACTGCTGCTTATTAGCCACATAGAGAGGCATTAGGAAAGCAGGGCATTGCTACACCCAGTCCCTGCTAAATGGCCTCATGCGGATAGAGTTGGGGTGGATTAGAGTGTGATGAATTAGCTGGTGAAAGATGGTGAGTAAGCAGGACTGAGGTAAAGAGAACAGATAGAGGAAGGCATACAGGGAGAGAAAGGAAAAAGGGGAGTAAATATCAACGAGTTTTTGAAATCAACCAACCATCACTCAATAGACATTGGCTCAGTGGCTTTTTTGCATAAAACATACATGAAATAATTACTGTCAATGTTTCTTAATTTAGAGTGTCTTAAACAGCTTGTAGACATCTGGTACTAATCCGAGTTGGGTCATTCAAAATTTATCCAACCAAATTAAGGCAAGCAGAGGAGAGAGCAGAGAGGGATGGAAAGGATGTGTATGTGTGTGTTGGGAGGTGGTTAAGGGGTGGCTGGAGGAAAAGCGAATGGCACACACACACATGCATTTGTGAATTGACATGCCACAAGATACCCAACATAACTAGACACAAGGTGGGGTAAGATTCCAAGCATATATGGTTGTGTGTGTGAGAGTTGGTGGTGGTTAGGCCTTGCAAGGGAATCCTTAGCGCTGTCAGGGGGGGGGTTAGTAAATATGCAAAGAACCAGTAAATTAAATCAAACTGCCAAACTGTCAATTTCGGGGTAGCGTGACTAGTGCATGAAAATGGCATCACTGGAAGGTATCTAGGCTTTGGTGGACCCCTTATCCCTGGGCTTTTCTGGCATTGGTTCAACTTTGTGTAGAGAGGTGGCTAATTTTGCATGCAAATTTCAGTCAATAAGCTCCAAGCAAGGCGTCCCAGGATATTTCAAAAGATCTGACAGAAGATTTCCCCCTCCTCTCTCCTTCTCTCTATCATTCTTGTTCACATTCTTCCTTTGGCTCCTGAATACCAACTAGACAGACAATGGAATTCAATCAACCATTTGCTTACGTTTTACATATGCACATTGTCCCCTCGATGCTGCATGCCCCCTAAATTTTAGCGGGCCCGTTCCCTCCGCTCCAACCCCCTCGCCCCCCCAAAAAAATAACGAGAACGAAGAGAAAAAAAGTGCATCTGTGTGTGCTTGTGCATCATTACCTTTCTACACTCATGTCCTCCCACTCGTCCTTAGAGGGACTGGGGCACCGACCTTGGCAGCTGATAGCTTCATTGGGGTTGACTGTTTGGTGGCTATGGTGACGAAGAAGACCTCTGTGCCTAATTGTCTTGAATTTGACCTTGCTGCTGATGTTGTTGGTAATCCCAGCTGCCCATGTTGGTCTTGCTGCATGATTTCTGTAGTAGTCCCTGGCTGCTCTGAGAATTCCCAGTTCCTGTCTCATTTTGAGCAACTGATGATGAAGCTTGGTAATCTCTTTCTGAGATGAGGCCAGTCGGGCTTTAAGGGCCATGATCTCACTACAATGTTGCTCTTCTTTGGCCAGGGCCTCGGCTCGAGCTGCCTCTTCTCGAACAGCTTCCTGCATTTGCTGATGATCCATGGAGGCTTGGAGTCTGTGGCAGTTGTGGGCCAAGTCTTCGTTGGCCTCAAGTAACTGCTCTTTTTCTTCTCTCAGCCTCTCTGTCTGTTCCTCCAGGGACATCATCCTCTCCTCCAGCTGCTCAATCTGAAAATATCAAAAAAGAGGCCTCAGTGGTATAAAATTGTAATTCCTCCCCCCCTTAATACCTGATTTTTTTTTCAACATCAATTTTCAAACTTATAAAATGCTGCTCTAGTGAAAATAACAAAAACATGTCAATTCTGGGTCTCCCTCCGTTTTTGTTCTGCTTCAGTATTCCTAAACAATTCCACAAGAAAAGGCCAGTTCCCAATTTAACCTGTGAAATAGCATGAACACACTGGTTTTTCTCTTCACAGATATTTCCCCAAGTGTGTAATTACACTTTATATGCTGGAGAAGGGTAGGGATAAGGCTATGGACATTTGACTGGCACCCTCTTACCCTGATCACCTTTAACTAGACAGCAACCAGGAGCACTTAGTCTTTTTGTTAGATCTTTGGTGGAAACTGTTTAAGAGAACAGGGGCTGCCTGCTGGGTTTGTGCCTCCAGGCAATTTTTCCCTTTTATTTGGTTCTCACACTGCCTGCTGGTGAAGCCTGGTACCTTTCAAACAAAATTAGATGGCAATCCCTAGTCCTGATGATTCACAGTCATGAAATCATGTTTTTTAATTCTTTATTTTGGAGTGGGGGGTGGGAATGAGGTGGGGTGGGGTCTGAGTTAAGCACATGAAATCATGCAAGCAGGTATTTTAAAGAAAGTGCAACCAACTAACAGCATACATCTAACTGTAGATTTCTTTTTTTTTTTTTTTAACTTTGAGTCACAATTGATTTGGAAAACCAACAAATAAGTACAAGAATAATATGAATTACTCTTACATTTCTTTCTATCAAAAGCACAAAAAAGGGATATTACTTGAGATGGCTCTGTCTGGAACTTTTTATTGGTAATGACAAAGAGTACTTAGTAATGGTATAGTGCTGTACCTTTTTAAATGACTGCTCCATTCGGTCTAAAGAAAGAGAAGGCTTTTTCGGCATGCTGCTTTTGACCTGGTGCTCCGCCTCCACTTTGTGAAGCAATTCTGCAGAGGGGAACAAAGCTCATTATTGTGACACACTGTGTCAAATTCAGGCTGTTCAATCAATACAATAATGATAAAAAGGGTACATTAAATCAATTAACATTAGTAAGGTCTAATTTCTCTCTTGAGTTCTAGTTTCTTTGTTCTTTTTTTTTTGTCAAACTGGTAATGCTGTTTTGATGAGGCCTGACATTCCTCACAGTTAAATCTCACCCCAGTTTCTAAACTTTAATCAAATATAGACCACTTTTAATTTAATTAAGAGAAAAGTATTTTTTTTTGGAAGTGCACAAGAAAACAGCAAAACAGTGTTAAAAAGCGCACACTACATCCTATGTGCAACCTGTCCCTGGGGATCTTAAACAATCTGAGAGAAGTGCTCGTCTCCCTGGTGCACACATAGCCCAAGGCTGCACTGCTTTGTAGTCCACCGCGTTTCCCCAAAGGACATCTAATCTCCACAGACAAACATGCTGCTTTATTCTAGGAAGTTCAATAATGGCACTGTCAAACATATGATTTAGGCTTTATGATAACAACAAAATGTATGCAAGTGCTCAGGGATTTAATGCACATATGTTTATGGGAAAAATACACAATCTTACAAGATTTTGTGTCGCTGACGAACGATATCTATCTGCCAAAGCGGAGGTACTTTCTTTTCTCACCTACTCGCAAAGGGCAACAAAAAACAACGTATAACTTCCTGCCTCTCAATTTCTCCTGTTAAACATTAATGACAAGAAGATACAAAATCATTTGTACAATGAGGCTGGAAAAATCAAATATTCAGGACCTTGACTCTTCAGGTCAGTTGATCTTATGGAGATTGAGCTGGGAATGAAAGAAAAAAAAAAAAAGAGGCCATACAAGGAGAAAGTAGAACGACCGAGGGTGGTGCTGTAAAAGGCTGCTGCTCCTTTGCTTTGCATTGACACCTTGCCCAAGGAAGTTTGTTACAATGAATTAGCCTGCCCTTTTGTCTTCCTTACATGTCACATTCAATCACCCACAGCACCAAATAGGACAGGAGGGCTGCTGTGTTCACTGGGTACATAACCAGGTTGAGAGACAATTATCCAGCTCCACTGCTGGTGGCATGGGAGTTGGCACCTCAGCACTACCTTGATAAGAAGACGTGGTGGCTCCCTAGTCACTGAAGGAGGCTCTGGCACTGGCGCATACATTAACGTCCCTCCCCTGTTTCCTCATAGGATGCAGCTCAAAGGCCCTGTTCCTTTCATCTGCTGTCTTTCGTTAGTGTGATCTTGATGTGAGCTCTTCAACCGTACATCCTTTTGATCAGGTCACAAGGGTACCCAAGGAGTAAACGCTGTGGCCGTTCACAATCTTCTCTTAATAATGTTGACTTTACTACCTACTGGCTCCTCGTAGGTTTTAGTCAAAGTCAAATGGTGTGAAAATGGCTAAACTTACAGACTTTTTCTAGCCAAACCCTTACAATTGTTTTTAAGATTAAAACAAAGGCACACACTGCTTCCGTGAGGCTGAGAATCTACAGTTCTTTTTACCTTCAAAGGAGCCAGATTTATTTAGTTTGATACTCTGGAATCCAGAAAATCATTACATATGATAACATAATACAAAAACAAAAATATTTTAAAATACGCTTAGATAAGCCTTACACTGAATTATTATTTGTCACACAACAGATGCAAGAGTAAGTATGTCCCTTTGTGGGAGTTTATTTCCAAGAATTCGTAACAAGGCGTCAATAAGAAGAAAATCCAGTATTTCAGTTACTGTAATTCTTCAAAGAACACGCTCAGCTCTCTAACAGACACTATCAATAAATGTAAAGAAAATGAACATATTGTGTAACAGAGTTCTCATTGAAGTAGTTTAATTAAGGGCACTGGTTAATATGGTCAGCATCTGAAAATGGTGTAGTTGAGTTAAAAGGGATGCGCTTTTTAACACCGTGAATGATGTATGCAGACAAGATGAACTCTATTCGATGGCCCAATCAATCTGCCAGGAGTTGATCATGTCCTAATTGAGTTGTTCTGTTAATTCCACTGGGGGTAGTGTCATTAATTCTGCTCATTAATACACGTATCCCAGAGGGGTAAGGTGCTGCCACGAAGAATAGAACATTATGCATCCTCCTCCATTATTAGCGGTGAACCTTTCACATGTTTTACTTTGCTGTGTTGCAATATCACTGGTTAGCACGGCAGAAAGCAGAAAATAATCGTGCAGATTTAGTAGACAGACAGACAGACAGACAGACAGACAGACAGACAGACAGACAGACAGACATTTTATTGATCCCAAAGGAAATATGAGAAATCAGAGGACACTTACAAAGATAAAGAAACAAGATATTAAAATAAGAAGAGGGCTAAAACTAAAAAGTACATTTCAAGACTAAAAGAAAATTAGGAAAAAAATATGAATATTGATTTTATAGAATAACAATATTTGAGTTATTTTTAAGCCACCATCCCCTACAAAGCTCCAGATAAAGAAAAGGGATTCACCTTGGTGTTCATTTTCAAGACACATGTGGAGCTCCTTCACCGTGGCTCGGTCCATTGTGCTCTGGACTCGGAGAACATCCCGCTCCTCTTCCAGGGCAGCTCTGCAGGCACAAACATTGAGAACTTGACTTCACACCCCTGTTGCATCAACTCTAGTCTTCTTCACTAATGGTTAGAAAGTATGATGGCTAACAGATCAGTAAAGTAAAAAAAGCAATTATAAAATCCTACACTATTAAAACAAATGATCAACGATGTTAAAAAACATCCATCCACAGCTGCTACACTGCACACGTATCTGCATTCATGTTTTGATTAATAGTCTTGTGAACAATGAGTGGCCAAAGCCATGAAACAGTCAGATTTTTCCAACTGTCCCAAAAAACAGTGCTAGGCTTACAGATTAAACTGTTCAGACCAGATATAACATACAAGTCACAACTTCTAACTCACATCTAGTAACATCCGTCGCATGTGATGGATGTTCGTGGCACATCATTCAAAGGCTCACAAATTAAAGGTTTTTGATAAACAATTTATACAATTTTTTTTCTTTTCTTTTAAAACTTCAAGAATTTTAATATGGTTCCCACTGTAGAACATATTTTTGCTGAAACTTTAGTACACGCTTCATTTTTATGTCCTGGCTTTCCTATCCAAAAAGACAAGATGGTAAAGAAATCAACTAATTAAAATGATTCTTGAAAATTATTCATCTTGAAATCAAAGTGACAAGTCAGATGAAACGGCAACTTGGAAAAGTAAGCTCTGTGTTTGTGTGCACCTTAGACAAACAGGCCATAAAGTGTGCCCAATTACCCCTCTGCAATTAGCTTGATTCCTGCTAAAGGCTAATTATGTGGATCTATGCTCTAGACTTTGCACTTTCAAGTTATTATTAGGACCCCAACTGTAGTCTACTGAGGATACACACAAACCCACTGAGACATCCACACCTGAAACACACACCTAATTTCCCTCCCCTCTGCTCCACAGAGTCAGGGAAAAACATGAGAATCCCGCTTCAACTACCCCTCAGTTCACTTCATTACAAAAGGTGAACTTCCTTTTGACGAAATTCTTTAGGCCATGTTCCATTTGGTAGCACTGGAGCAGCAAAAAGTCTGTTGTTTCCGTAGTTAAATATGATGAGCATAATGGACATAAGCTTATCCTAGACTCTGATTTAAGCAGTCTATATTGTTGAATCAACCAAGAGATTCTTTCTATACATACGCCCCAAAAATTACATAAGACGTGTCATTGCCATAGCACTGGGTAAGGAGGTAATTTGCTAAAGACCTGGTCTAATGGCTGAGTGCAGCTTAAATAAGCACAAAAATGGGCATCCCCTGGGGGGTGGGGAAGCAGATGGATATGTGTCGCTTCTCTATAGATTTTCCTCCATAAATGAACTCAAGTCGATGAGGCACCAGCACTGTTTTATGTGTCAAGGCTGTTAATGAGACCAATAAGCTGAAATATGCTGTATGCAGAGGGAGCCTTTTCCATCTCATGTTTCTCCTTCATGCCTTTTATGCTGATAGTATTGATGCTCAACCAAAGTTCTTGTGGAAAACATTCGGGTTTGTTGGAGCATAAGCATATGCTCTCACATGGAAAAAAATATTGGATTTCAAATGAACTTCATTGGGCTCAGACCCCCGTTTCATGGACAAACACTGAGGGGACAGAAAACTCTTTGACCCTGTTTTTAATGTTCTCTTGGACTATGTAAAATAAGCAGAACAAAAATAAAATTTTACGGTTGATTGCTATTTAAACTAAGTTAGTTACACTGATGTTATACAGGACTTCTATTCTGGGTCGAATCAACAAAGGATACTAAAAACTGGTGACTAACAGTAAGGCAAGGCAAGGGAAGTTTATTTGTGTAGGACATTTCAGCAACAAGGCAATTCAAGGTGCTTTAGATAAAAACATGAAAACTAAAGAGAAAAAAGAGAGGAAACAAATTATGAGTTACAGTGCAAGACATAAAGAAAAAGTAGACTTAAACTAGAGTTACAATGGGGTACTGAAATGATTGTCTAAATTTAAATTCAGAATGGTTTAAACAATTCAGTCAAAGTCAGCTGTAAACAAATGAGTTTTTAACCTTGATTTAAAGGAATTGAGGTTTTTGGCATTCCTGCAGTTTTCTGGAAGTTTGTTCCAGATCTGTGGAGCATAAAAGCTGAATTCTGCCTCTCCATGTTTGGTTCTGATTTAGAGGGCACAGAGCAGACCTGAACCAGAAGATCTGAGAGGTCTGGATGGTTCATTTGGCAACAACAAGTCTCTGATGTATTTTGGTCCTAAACCATTCAGTGATTTATAAACTAACAGAAGTATTTTGAAGTATATTCTCAAGGAGCCAGAACAGGACTGATGTGGTTGACTTTCTCAGTTCTAGTGAGAATTCAGGCAGCAGCATTCTGGATTAGCTGTAGCTGTCTGATTGACTTTTTAGACAGACCTGTGAAGACACTGTTGCAGTAATCAATTTGACTGAAGATGAACGCATGGATGAGTTTTTCAAGATCCTGCTGAGACATTAGTCCTTTGATCCTGGAGGTGTTTTTCGGGTGATAGAAGGCCAACTTTGTAATTGTCTTAATGTGTCTCCGAAGGTTCAGGTCTGCGTTCATGACTACACCCAGATTCTGGGCCTTATCAGTGGTTTGTAGCTGTAGTAACTGAAGCTGTGTGCTGACTCTTAAACACTCTTCTTTTAGTCCAGAAACCATTACTTGAATTTTGAAATTATGGGACATCCACTCATTGATTTGTTCAATGCATCTATTCAACACTTGTATGGGTGCACTGTCACTTGGTGACACTATAATATAAAGTTGTGTGTTATCTGTATAGTTATGGTAACGTATCTTGTTGTTTATTATTATCTGAGCTAGGAGAAGCATGTAGATCTTAAATAGGAGGGATTCTAGGATAGAACCATGGGGAATCCCACATCATTTTTTGTCAATTCTGATGTAAAGTTACATATTGACACAAAGTAGTCCCTGTCCTTTATGTAAGACTCAAACCAGTCAAGTACTGTGCCAGAAAGTCCAATCCAATTCTCCAGTCAATCTAGAAAAATACCAGGATCAATGGTATCAAATCCTAGACCGTGGTTGAATAATACGAGCACTGTGGTTCTTCCACAGTCTATATTTATGTGGATGTTATTGAACACCTTGACAAGGGCAATCTCAGTGCTGTGGTGAGCATGAAAACCTGAATGGAAGATGTCAAAGCGGCTGGTCAGAGTATTTAACTGTCGAAACACAGCTTTTTCAATAACATTTTTCAATAATTCAGGACTTGTTGTTTAGTAGTTAAAAAATCATGCCATATTTCTTTTAGTCAAAACAAGACAAAAGATGCAAAAACATGGGGCTTCATTTCCTTGGATTTGGCAGGTGTTTACAGTTTGTTGTCACACATATTGTTTTATTACATTAATATGCCACTCAAAAACAATGGCCTAGTGTTTTCAGCCAGTTGTGGTCATAACTGTGAGAAGAAATCTGAGCTGTGAATTTGAAAATAAAAACCCCCAGCAGAACGAGGTCTGGTATCGTTTCATTGAAGTACTCACGAACCTCCAGCAGAAAAGGCAGTACCGTGATGGTAGTATACATCTCTATAAAACTCAAATAAAAAATAAATGAAAAAAAGATGCTGGCTTTTGCATCTTTCTGTTATTATGGTGGACAGACTCTGTCATGCTTGATGCAGAAAACCCAGAATAATTTTTTCCATTAAAAGTGTCTGACCTAACGCCAAATAATATCCAGTGTCTGTCCACCTTTCTGAGATGAGCACGTGCCAAGAGACCTCAGAATGTTTCTTTAGTTTGTCGTTTGTCTCTGGTGAAAAACTGTTTATTACATTTCGGGGTGCAGCTATTAATTATGTTAAGTATAAGTGATTTGTCATGGTTTTACATCCTAGTAAACCGTTCAGGTATTTTTGTTAAAATCTGGATGATAATGCAAATAAGGCTGGCTGGACAATTCTTAATTCAGGTGAAATATAACTCTGCAGGCATAAAAGCAAATAGAAATGGGCATTTTTGATGATGACGTGGTCTACAATGTAAGACTGTGTCTCATTCTTGTCTTTTCTCCTGTCTAATAGAATCCTTTGCTATTATGCTTCACTAGAACGTACAGCCCTTACACATCACTTGATGTCATTTCATCTCATCTTTACCTGTGCTCCTATGAACACAGCTAAGGGCAAACTGATATCGCAGTACAACACAGGTGCAATCACATCCGAGGATCTACCAAGTTTCAGGTTTTGCACATTAAAACACACAACTTCAGGGAATAGGATGAGAGAGTGAAAGCGCCACAAATGCTGAAGTTCATACATTCTGTGCTGTATTGTAGTTGGTGGCAGCACAGTAGCAGAAAAGTAGAAAGGGTCTTTGGGAGTTAGGTTCTCCAGCTTTAGTCCTGTGATATGAGAGGTAATGTATAATTATCAGTGGAAGGAAGCTCAAATTTCAGCCATATTAAATGTTTAAATGTTATGTTGATGGAGTTTGTTTTTTTTTATCCCATCATGAAATGAAACATTTTTAACTTTGAAAACAATATAGATATAATCTGTATATCAGCATTTATTCATTCTTTTTGTTATAATTTGGTCTCTTTGAGACCATATCAGACTTAATAGCATACTGAAGTTTAAATCATCGTTACTTGCTAGCGTCAAAATGCTTTCTTTTTTTGACACAACTGATTTCCCAAATAATTAATGAGAGAAAGACCTAAGTTATCTGACATGCATAAAACATCCTGTGTGTGAGTGTGAAAACGTGTCCCTCCCCTAACTAAGCCCTGGTCTAGGGAGCAAAAGACTCTCATTACTTCTAATACCCTTTAGCAAATCAAGATGAAACGAAAAGAAATAGAAGAATATAAGGAACATTAGGGCAAACTTTATTAAACTTAATTAGAGTCAACGTCGCTTATTGGTGGGGGGTTCATGACTGTAATGGTCACTCTCTACAGAGGAGCAGCGCAAATGATCTCAAAGGCTTTTTCCCCAGTAATCGCTATCTAATTTATGCTTTGATGTTCTCTGAGTGTACCATCTTAAGTCTGAGAGTGCACTGCATGTGTTTATTCTGTTTATGGAGCCTAAATAATCCCTGCCTCTTTTTACCAACAGACCTTTAACAACAATTAACAAGTGTGGACACGGAGTGCCGCAGACAGATGCATAATGAGGCAGATAAAATGATCCCACTGCGACTTTTCCAGCCCACCCTGCCCACAGTTGCTTGCCAGCAATGTACCACAACTAGAAAGAAATCATCCTTGTTGTCAATTAGTTTGTTTGTGTCTTGTGCCTTAAAAGTACAGAGAAATCAACTAACAGACTGAATGTCTGAGGCTGATCTGCATAAATGCATGGCATGTATATATATATATATATATATATATATATATATATATATATATATATATATATATATATATATATATATATATATATTGGCGTTAACCATACTTACTTTGAAGTCCAAGTGGCATCCATCAAGGTCCTGAAAAGAATTATCATTCTACTGCCTTTACTCTTCATACTTTTCACTGATGCAAAATGTGTTTTTTGCAACTCTGCTGCTACAATATTCCCACATCACTTGCACTTGTTTATAAGCTTTCAGATTTCACAATTATACGCTTCATAAGTTATAATTAGCTTTTATTCAGAGTTTATATTTACAGTGGGGATCCCGCGTTGTCACAACGTCTTCAGTTCACTCAGGCACGATAGATATCAATTTTTGGGGCAAATCCTGACTAATGGAGACCCATTCTTGTTATATTAGTGGTCTGAGTTCATCACATTTTGTAATTTTCTGCTCGTCTGCCTGCTTTTTGAGGACCGGCAACAGGTTGTTAATAGGATTAAGATCTGGGGAGTTTCCTGGCTGTGGATCAAAAATGTTAATAGCATGATCTCCGAGTCACTTTCGTCACATGGTGCTCCATCATGCTGGAAAATGTAAAGATCATCATCAAATTGCTCCTGGTTTATTAGGAGAAGTTGCTCTTGGGCGATATTTTAATACCTTTCTTTATTAATGCCAAAGATTCTCAGTATACGTGTTCACAGTGCAAGGTCTGCACAAGTGGTGACATGATTTCATAAGTAAATCCTCATTAAGAAATGAGCTTGGTGCTTAAATATGGCCAGCTAATTATAAATTGTTTCGCAATTGTATTTACTTTATTAATATTACTTGAAACATTCTCCTGTTAGCTGTTTAAACGAAATATGAATTTCATAATTTGATATAAAAAGCTCAATCATTGTTTTTATTTTTTGTTGCTTAATATATACTTAAATTTAGGCACAGGATTCCAGTATATAAGCCAAGAGAGGGGAAAAAACACTCCAAAAGCACTGAGCTGTTTCACCTTCTTCATCCATGTGTAGAGATCAGGGAGGGGATGGGGTTGATAACTTTTTCTTAACACTGTGGGGATCCACTGTGTAGGAGTTATCACAGCAATAATCATTGTGGGAAATGGTCATCTGAGCCTCAAGACAGTCTTTTACAAGTGCTGTTTTTGGAGAAGGTGAGAGGAAGCATCTGTGAATGATATTATTACAATGAGGAAAGCAAATGGGAGTTTAAAGAGAGCCTCTCCTCTAAAGCCTGCCACTAAGAAATTAAAGCCCAAAATTTTTCAACTGCCATGTCTTAATTAGTCATTAGTGGATCATTGCACACACTTATCTAACATAACCTTCACAAGCACAATATTCCTGTACGGTCAGTGGAAAAACAAGCTTTAACTGCTTGCCCCAGGAGTTTCCCATTAGGCACTTCATGCAGAAGCTCCAGCCTTTTTGAACAAGAATAATAGACCCACTTTTGCACAATCTTGGATGCCACTCCAGAAAAATTAAGAAGGGTATGCTTACGGTCCCAGCAACTCTAACAGTTCACTCCAGCTAAATCTCACAATGGTGCAGGGCAGAATTAAGATGGGAATACTTTCAGAACACACTCAGATGTGTGTGTATATGTGTAAAGATACATGCCTTAGAATAGAGAGCTCTCAAAAACACAAATTTAAAGATATCTGCCAACTTTATTTTGCACCAGACACCCAGGTTAGGAGAAGTTCCAGGGCCAGCGATGTTGGAAATGAGGTGGAGCCGGTCAGGGGCACATGAAGGGGATCAACACTAACCCTCATGGACAGGCCAGTTACGCAGCTTTAAAAAAAAAAAAAAAAGAGGAAAAAAAAAAAAAAGAAGAGCCCAGCCGAACCCTATCCCTCGTGGTTTTCCTTGCAGGTCAGTTTCAAGGACCCTACATGTTCACTGTGGTCTGTTAACCTCGAGATGCCCCGCCCTCGGATCATCCAGTGCTCAGTTCTTCTCAGGTCTAGTCATGGCCATGCAGGCAGGCGGATGGACATCCCTTAACAGGCAGTATCAGCGGCACTAGCCTGCTAGCCTTTAATTAGCTCGGACAGCTCAGGCTTGGAGAGAGGCAGCCGGGCTATATCATAATGAGCTCAGCTGGGATTAGGAGGACAGGGCAGGGGGGGCGAGCAGAGGGGAAAGCAGTGGAGGGGGGCAAGTACCAGAATTCTGGCCTTAACCTGCTACAGCATTGCTGAGGGCCAGAGGGAGGCAAATGGAAAGACAAGCAGGAAGATGGGAAGCAGAGGGTACACAGGCACAGGACAGGGAAAGGAAGAAGCAAGGAAAGGTGAAGGTGGGGGAAAACAGTGGAGAGGTAGACTGTAGCTTTAGGCCAAGCTTTATCATAGGGGTCAGTGTTTGGGGTACAGTTAGGATTTTTTCTCTCTAGACAAAGCGAGACAAGGGCTACATTGCAGCTAGAGACAAAAGCAAGAGTAAAACTGAAAAAAAAAAAAACAACAACCATGAAACAAAGAATTGGCAATGAAGAGCGGTGAGTGAGTGTTAAAAGCCTTCCCATCTGTGAGACTCAGTTAAGTGTTTCACATAAATATTGTCATGTGAAAAGCCCTTTCACTCCAGAGTCCAGGCAGTGACCTACAGCACTTCCCAAGTGGAGTCCAGGTTTGTACGACAGTACGACCAACCGCCTGTCTGTGATATCTGCAGCTGTCCACGTGCAGTTTGGTGAGACCTCGACTGCCAACAATGCAACTGCACTAAGTTCAGCAAGTCAACATGTATAATGTTACCACATCTTGTAGACAAGTATCTTATTTGTCTACAATGCAGCATATCTGTATTTCTATAAACGCATTTATTTCACCGCCAGGGATTCTGACATGTGATTTTACTTCGTGCATCTCCATGTGCACATTTTGGGCGGCCAGTTTTAGAAATGAGCAGAGTCTAATGATCTTGCCTTTGCCCCTGCTGGCTGGTAATGATGTAGCAGACTAGACAGAAGCTGTGAAGCTAGGAAGGCCAAACGCAAATTTTAACACCTCCCAACACAAAGAGGGCTCTCGTGTGTGTGTGTGTGTGCGTGTGTGTGTGTGAAAGATCCTGCATGCAAGAGAATAAACTGTTTTAAACAAATACTGGTATATGCACTGAGTTATCCAGTGCAGGTATCAATTTTTCTGGCAGGAAATGTTGATCACAGGTCACTCTTACTTTTCAGTGGAGAGTTTTGTTGTGAGGTTCTTCAAGTACGCCAGCTCGTTCCACACAGCATCATTGTTCTCTTGTCGTAGCTGCCAAGGCTCTGCACGGCGCATCCTTCCACCTGGCCTGGAAACACAAATCGCAAACTCACTCATTTAATATACAAGGACAAAAGGAAAAAAATGTAGTGGCAAGTAAATGCAGACACATAAAATGCAGCTGTGTGCAAATTTTGACAATTGGCAAATACAGATGGAAAGCACATGTACAACAAGGGAAAACTGTTGGAACTGTATATCACCTTGCTACCTTTAGCCAAGTCACATGGGGGCTCCTTATTCTCCCACTGTTTTTGTTATTCAACCATATTTAGCAGTATTTAAATGAGCAGCCTTGACTTTGACACTTCAGTGGCAAATCATGTACAAACGTATGCATGTTTGTTTAAAGCCCAAGGCACTGCCTGTGTGGCGGGGCAGTGGAGCAACCCGTGTGCCATGCAAATGTACAGTCGCCGAAACACACTCGCAAACGAGGTCATTCAAATGTCTACACCTCACTTATGAATACTTAATGACACTTTGTGTTCGGTAGCTGCTGCTGCCACGACTGACACCCCACCCTCCCACCACCCCCAACATAAACACACTCATATCCCCACTGCATCCCTGCACACATCTATCCAACTCATCAATCAACCTTAGCCCAAAACATCCAATTCCAATCAGCCTTTCATTTGCAAACTTAAACAGGATATAGTGAGAAATCTGCAAAATGCTAAAGCAGCCGATGAGATGAGAACGCTGTCCATCTATTGCTCGCTCTCTCTCTTTCTCTCGCTCACACAAATGCAAACACACACTACCTTCTCGTGTTCACATAACAGCGTGGTAGGAATGGTTGCGAGGGTCACTGATTTTGCAGAAGGCACCTTTTCCTGTGGTCATTATGGGCTAGGTTATGTAGATGCTCTATTGCTAAGCTAATACGTGTTCAATCCTTGTGTGGACTTTGAGGCAACTGAGGAATGGCAAATGTTTCCATTTATTACTGCAACTACCCCTGTGAGCAATTTCAAGCAACTGGAGTACTTTTAAGTGTGTGAGCGTACCTAAACCATGTGTATGCCATATATGAGCTTGTGCCGCCAATCAATTCAAAGCCTTGGTGGATAATGGATAGTTTAACTATATGGTATAAGAGCATAAAATGAAACACTTGATTGGCATCATCAATCCATACATGTTTGAGACCGATTCTCATGAAAAGAAAGAAAATTCTAAATGATCAGTATCAGCTTGGGAATGTAATCACTGAATGTGCTGCTTTTAAAGATATTAGAAACACACCACTCAGCAGTTATTAATTATTATATAACAGCGCTGTTTACATTTTCTTCTTCGATGGTTATACTATACGTAATTGGCGGCAAATTCTAGATTCTTTAAAAAATTCTTTTTAACAGCATCTGGGCCAAATGAACAAGAACACAACTATGATAAAAACGTCTTAGGTGTTCAGCTGAGGCTCTTACTCTCCGTCTCAGCTGAACACTGCAAGAATGAAACCAAAAGTCCTGAAAAGCTCTGATTACACATGCTGTGGTATCGTTTTGATAAACAACGCTGCATCAGAAAAAGTTGGGACAGTGTGGAAAATGGAAATAAGGAAATAAAGCAGTGATTCTTAATCTGCAGTGTGAACCCGAGATATTTCATGCTTTTTCCCCCCTCGTCAAGTTCATTTAAGTTAACAAACATTTGTTTTTGGATTTTGAGGCCTGCAACACATTTCTTTAAAAATTAGTAAAGGGACAATTTAGTGTTTGTAAAGAGATGAAAGAAAAAATATATTATTCCAAACAGGTGAATGTAATGATGATTTGGTACAAAGGCAAATTTCATGAAAGGCTGTCTGAGGAGTAAAGACAGCAACGCAGCTTGTATGATCCTGTCAGCTATTTCAAAAAAATCGAAACATTAATAAACGCTTGAAAAAGAAATTCTGAAAGAAAGATGTGAAGGGATTTGCATATTTCTCCTTCTCCAGTGCATTCTAACATTAAACTATTCAAGGAATATGGAGGAACTTCAGTGTGCACAGGCACAAGCCTAAGTTAGACACCTGGGATCTCGGACCCCTCTGATAGCACCGCATCTAGAATCCACATTCATTCATAACTGAAATGACAACATGGGAAAGCAGTGACTTTGTCTTTGTCAAACACTAGAATACAGAAGTATATTCACAAATGCCACTGAAACATTTATAGTGCAAATAGGAAGCCTTATTTTCCCCTGTCTAGAGGTGGCATCAACATTATACCTCAGATACATCTGGGATGGACCATCACACAGCGGAAACATTTACTGTGGTTCAATTCATCTATTTTAAAAGGGTGGCATGTGCTGTGGACCAAATCCATCCACACTGATATCAGCAACAAGTCCAAAAGCCAGGATCCTGTATAGCATGGGGTACTATTGATGTCCTTGGAAAAGACCATTAACATTTCTTTAATGACGTCATTAATGCAGGAAAATACACTGAGTTTTTAGAGCAACGTGCTGCCTGCATGACAACATGTTTTTCAGGGTAACCATTCATTTATTCTACAAGACTATACAAAAGAAAAATTTTGCAGGCATTACAAAGGCATTGCTGAGGAAGAAGAGATTATGGATCCTGGTCTGCCCTGCCACTATTCTGTCCCCACTAGAGAAGGTGTGGAGAATTTTGATTTAGAAAATTCAATGACAACAACTCCTGCAGAGCTGCACACCTTAATATGTGTTTGCAGGAATTCAATTGGCAATATTAAAAAGAGGCAAAAACATCACTGTTTTGTTTTGTGTTGCAGGCTTGAAATGAAAAATTTATGTATATTAAGAAATGAAATCAAATTGACAAGAAAAATCTGGAATATTTTGGGTTTATACTGTAAGCAAAGAGATAAAAATCAAAGTAAATTTAAGAATCTCCATTTTTGTTTTTTTCTACATCATCCCAACTTATAGGGATGAGGCGTTGCTTTTCCATCTAAAGATACATTAATTTTTCAGTAACATCTCATATTTATGAGGAGGAGTCAGATAGCAGTCTTAAGTCTCCTCCAGAACATCCCACAGATTTTCAATGGGTTTAAGGTGCTGGCCAGTCCATCTACAAAAAGTATGTGTCACGATCCCTGAGTCATTCTTCCGCAACTTGAGCCTAGTGATCTAGGTCATCTTAGGCTATGCCCAAAGCGTAAGCAAAGAAAATCTTTTCTATGGGTGGAAAAACCTGGTCAACTGCAGGGAGTGTGACTTAATTTTGGGGAACATAACAGTGCTGGACCAAGACCCGACCTGTTCTCAGCACAGATCATAAAACCACTCCCACAGACATTGGGCGCAACAGGTGCATCACTTTATCTGATTCACCTGCAGTATCACTCTCAAATCCATTATTAACTTCACTGATAAGTGCTTTTCTTAGAGCTTATGCCACGAATTCTCTTCTCACTGTGTGTGTGTGTGTGTGTGAACATTTTCTTGTTTCACTATTAAACATCAACCATGACTTCTACTGTTCTACTCTTTTACATCAGGATCTTCCATCAAGATCATACATGGGTGTTAATACGCACTGGTGACTTTTTTCTTTTCTTTTTTTTCGGTCCAGGGAATGTATAAAAATTCCAAACAGTATGCTCACTCCTGGGTGGGGAAAACCCTTTCTATCCGAGATGGCTTACCTCTGCTTACTTCTTCTCTGGGCTTGTGCTGGCATCAGTGGATTGAATGTTCCTGTTTATTTATTCATTTATTCACTTATCGGTTTTGTGCATTTTAGTTGTCTTTTTCAGCGTTTCCTCCATTCCCACTTTATCATTGATATTATTGGTATGTCTAGGTGTGTGTTGATGTGTTGTAGTGGTCAAAGTTCAGAGGTTTTTCTTTCTTTTCTTCTTAATTGGTTCTGTGCTTTTATTTTAATTATGTAAAGCACTTTGAGGTGCACAAGTTGTATGACAAGTGCTATACAACTAAAGTTTGATTGATTGATATGTCCCTGGTTCTCACACCAGATGAACGTTACCTGTAATGACCAAACCTGCACCTCCAATAGTTTACATGGTACAAATTGACCCCCATATTTGCATATATATAAATGCATCCAAAACATACCATGGACATGTCAACAAAGGTAAAATTCTTGATTTTTATAGGAGGGCGAATTAAATACTTGTATGAAGCAGTTCAGTTATTGCAAATATCTTAACTGCTAAGTTTTGAAAAACTATATACATTCTCATTTGTTTACAGTGATCTAAAAGCTGTTGAACATGGAACCAGGAGAGAGCTATCTTCTTCAGGCCTCGGTGCATGGTCCCCTATGGTATACTAGTTTCCATTATTAAGCAGGAGGAGATAGAGAGAACATTTCCACGCTGCTGCAGCTAATTGCTCTGAATCAGGGGGAATCTGTTTATGGGCGCAACTTTGATCAGTGTACGGATGCTTTAATAACCTTTAATTTTATTTGCTCACCCCCCATCATCCCCAGTCTGATTAAAAAACTTTTTCCCTTCTCTAATACAAATATTAAGTCGGCCTTTTTCCTCCCTACTTCACACCATTTTGGGAAAATATGGTGATACAGTAATGGTGAATGACAGGGTAGTTTCAGTGGAACTGGTCAACTGCACACTGCCTGCATACTAATGAGCCGATGGAGCCTTTGTCTGCTTTGCGATTGGATGGTATTTGTATCCTGGACGGGTTGGTTATTACACAAACTGTTGACATCAGTTAGTAATCAACCACTGCGGTAATTTACAGAAGAAATATGAAGATTGATATTGAGAAATAAAAATGAAAATTATGGAAACACCAACAACACTACAAATATTTTAGTTGGTTTAAAGTGAATGTGTAAACAGCTACGTAAAGAAAGTGCTCCCACACAGATGGTACACTTAAGCCGTTAATGTCCAGTGATGGACAGCGATACGGCACTTCCGCAGCACGTATCAAGATGATAAGAATCTTAAGGTCACTGGACTGATATTTATGTTTTAGTACTTAATGCATTTATTATTTCATCTTTTTAAAATTAATTTATTTTTAATGTGTTACAACATGTGTTGCAGGGAATCATGTCATGATCGACAATATTAAGGTAATTCCTCTATTGTAATTTTACCTGATGTATTTCAATTTCTTTCTTTGAAAAAAAACCCAACACATTATTTCTACCGGTATTCATACATAAAAAAAAATTAAAAAGAATCCTTCTCAACTGCTTTCTCTCTGCGCCTCGCTTCTGTGACATCACAATTTTTCTGTCCTCCTCTCCTTGTTGACACGTAAACAGGTCTCACAGCATTGTTCTTCTTGCATCTTACCCTGGGAGTCAACCTTTCCATTACTTACATTTTTTCCACTATTTTCAAGTTCTGCTTGCCTTGGTTGCTGCAGCATGGTTGAAGAAACCAAGACAAATGTCCCACTGATCTCATGACTTTGCAAGAGGGTTAGTGTTTGGTAGAAACTTCAGTGACAGACAGCTAAATTTACTATATTTTCAATAGAAATAGTGACTATCGACATTTGGACAGATCAATGGGAAACATGTTGGTAAATCAGAATTAAAAGCACATTTTTGCCCTCACACATTAATGCAATGTGGACAGGAAAGAAGAAGTGCAACTCTTCATTACCTGACTCACAATATCAATGTGTGACATGAACATCCTACGTACGGAACAATAATTCATCACCAAATACAAACAGGGCAGCATTATAGAGACACTGGAGTACATAAGGTCTTCAGTGGTGTAAAACCCATGTGCTGGCCTACAGAGATGTGGAAAGAAATGATAGGAAAAAATGTGCCATCCTTTACATATTCTCAATAAATGGACTAATATACAGAATGGCAAAGGACTCAATACTTGAGGCTTACCGTGAGCGTATCCAGTGGTTATTTTTTATTTTGCCAGGATTTCTACTGACAGGAATTGACCTCATTGGTACTCTTAAAGAGAAGGCCACCACACATCAGTCACAAGTTGTCTCAAGTGTCAAATGAGGGATCATCTTTTGAATATATGGTATTCCATGCTTCGCAATACAGTCAAAAACAGACTTCTAATCTGCAAAAAACTTTAATAAATTTTAGTCATTTTTGATTTGTTACATTATATATGATACACTGTATCAATGTGCTCTATGATTTCATGTTTAAACTGATCTCTCCTCCCCGTACCGCTTTGAAAGTGTGATTTCTGATCGCCGCTGCCGTCTGTGACCAGTTCTTATATAGTTTTTCAACCAAGTCTCCAGAAGCATACTGTAGGCATGCATGATGTTCCAGGTGAGCCAGAAAAATGTTGAAAGAGACCTAAAACACCTGAAATTTTCAAGGACAGAAATGTTGTCGTCACAGTGGACATTATTAGGTCATTTATCTTTTTGTCATAAAAAATGGGAAGAAAATGACCCTCCTGCATCTTTCCAAAAAGGCAACACACAGCATGGGAGCTACTGGGAAATCCCTAACAAGCTCAAAATGCAGTGAGACTCGATGCCTATCCCCACTGACTTGTTAGGACCCTGATTTCTGTGCACTAATGGGAGTATTTAAGTCATTTTCTATTGTGCCTCATTCAGGCTGGCATTACCCCAGTGGGTTTAACAGCTATTTAAGTTTATGGCTTAATGCCAAATGAACACCAAGATCATAACATTGAGTGACTGGCTGCTGCCATGGAAGGCTCTGACTGAAAAGGGCAAAGCTGCCTATTGTATCAACTTTATGTCAAATCATTTATGAAATAGAAATACACTGACTCAACAAGCTCTTGCTCGCTGAAATTTATATGTAGAAATGTATCCTTGTGTCCCTTATTTTGATAGTGTAGGTGTTTTTATTTCCTTCACAAAATTAAGAATATGAATACGCTGTTTTATCAGACAGACAATTTCCTTGATAACCTGCTAAAATGAGTAACAGAAAGTGCTGAAGTTGTCTGTCGTCGCTCCCACCGTCTCAGATACATGCTGCTGAGTCGCGCTGAGCTTACAAGAGCCAAGTCGAGCCTAGGGCTGAACATACTTTCTCGCTCACTCCACTTTCACACAGGCTTACATTTCACTGCTGTTTTCTTTAATTAACCCGGAGAGGAAACAGCTGACAAAGTTAACACTTGGCTTCAGCACGGCCACCAAACAGACACCTTTAGCTACACTTTAAATGGCCTCAAGGACGATGGGTTGCCAAATTAAAAAATAAAAAAAGAAGGAAGAAAAGACAGACAAAAGTGGCAAAAGACAGGGAGACAACAGAGAAAACAAGACATGTGAGTTAATGACATTTTCTAGCACATTTTCCACTATGCATAAAAAAATAATGTGGTTTCTGCTGAAGATAACAGGTTGAAGCAGGAAATGGCCCCCTTTCCTACTTACTCCTTCCTCTACAGGCCTTCAAAAGAAAAAAAAGAAAACCAAAAAAACCCAAGACCAGACACCTCCAGCCCCTGGCTCTCACATCTTAATGAACGCTGAGGGAGAGGAGACGCAGAAGCACATACACTTGGCACAAAACGACCCAAATTGACTGGGCTTAAAGCCTCTGAGCTTTTCAAAGGAATAGGGGAAAAAAATCTCCTATTTTTATAAATCAAGCACTTGGGTTTTTCATCATGTCGAAGAGACGAGAGTTATGAATAAAAATTCAAGAATTTAAACTGGATACTCACACGCCATTGGATTTCTGCATCTCTCTCAGCTGATTTTTGACCATCTTGTAGTTGGTTTGAAGCAAACACAAGCGTTCACGGCGTTTATTATGAGCTTTTCTCAGCTCCCCATTCTCCTCAGTCTGTAAAAGAATACACACAATGAATCATATTATTGGTAAAAGGAAATTTAGTTCAAGAATCTCAATCCTCTGACAGGAAATTAAGTTTGAACATAGACCGCAGCCATATAACTCCAGTTCTTAGATCTTTACACTGGCTTCCTGTGTCTCGCAGAATAGATCCTGCTGTTGGTTTTTTTAAGTCTCTGAATGGTCTCGGACCAAAACACATGTTTGATCTCCTGGTCCATTATGAACCAAGCAGAGCCTTCAGGTCGTCAGGCTCACGCCTACTTTCTGTACCCGGGGTTAGAACCAAACACGGCAGGGCAGCGTTCAGCTTTTATGCTCCTCCCCTGTGGAACAAACTCCCAGAATGCATCAGGGCTGCTGAAGCTCTCAACTGCTTTAAGTCAAGGTTGAAAACCTTTTTATTTTCTGGTACATTTGAGCAATCTACCACAACGCACTACATCCTTCATTTCTTGCATCCCTTTGTTTCATTTATGTCTAGACCAAAACCTGTCCACATGTGCCGAAGTCTCATTGACAGTGAAAGAAATTGCTTGACTGCAGTGATTGCCTCAAAAAGTTGTGGAATTAAATATTAAGTTGACGATATCAAGTAATTTGTCCAGGACAGTTTCAATAGGTTTTTAATTTGTTTTTTAATAATTCTGTTAAACCACAAATACAAAGAAATATCTGATTTTCGTTAATAAATAATAATCTACTAAAACGTGACTATTTCTTTTGTTACTTTGACATTATTTCGGTGAACATTGTGGGTTTCTTCTTTATTATAGAAGGGTGCCAACTAATTTGTTCACACCTGTATGGTGCAGGACCGTGGTAAATGGCCATTGTATGTGATTTGCTTCATTTTCATACACATCAAACCATCTTAAAATAAAAGTGACCACTTGGAACAAAATTATTTTGAATTGCGCTCTTCTTTCTAAGGAAACAGAGCAAAATGCTCCCCACAGCCCCTGAGTGAGACGTGCACGTTTATGTTTTCTCTTCAGTTGTGACCTCTTATGAAGGTAGTTATGCGACCAAATGCACAAGCTTGTTGATTTGATGTGAAAACTTGTGAATACAATGTGAGAACTTTCACTCACAACAAAAATCTGAACATGTATATCCAGATCTTCTGCTTTAAAGAAAAAAAAAAAAAAAAAAATCACACACACGTCATCTGAGTTTGAAGTTACAGAAGAAGATAGATCATGTAAGACAATTTGGAGAAAAATTCTACTTGTAAGTCCAATTTTCACCTGCAAGGGATTTTCACACGAATGTGCTTTGAATGTGAATGCACAAAGAACATAATTACAGATGTGTAGATCATTGTGTAAATCATTTATTTTTTGCATGTGTTAATTTTGCGGTACGACCTCAACTTGGCGATGACAACTTCTTAAATCTGCTGCGACAAGCGAACGAATGTGCTCCCACGAGTTACAGCGTGATGAAACTGCACTCTGACTTTTGGCACATTCCTTGCGAGATATTTGTGCCTTAAGATGTAAGAGCAGAGGAGGAGGATGGGGGCATTCGCATTGATTGGTTGACCTATCGGAGTGAAGGGTCTGTAGACAAACGTGCCAGACGCTTTCTCTTGTTGGACCTCCTGTCAACTATCGCTTTGTCGCACCAAGTTTTTCCTCTGACTCCTAGTGTATCTATGATGGCTAGCCACCCGTGGACTTTCATACAAACCAGGGTGGGTATTTACTGAAGCTTAAAGTAGATCTTTATAAGTTTTGTTGTTGGCATGTGTTATTTACTCCTAAAACACACAACGAATCAAGTCAAAACGATGTTTTGTGACGTAACTTACCCCAGCTTGGTGCAGGGGAAGCATACAATATACCTGTTCAGATTTTTGTTGCCAAAGTTCTCACGGTGTATTCTGCAAGTTTTCACATCTAATGCACAAGTTTGTGCATTTTGGCACATATCTACCTTCATATCTCATACAGCTGAAACACCCTTGTCTGACAGAAACCAACAAGTTCACATTAGTTTCTCTCTGCTCCTTCCTTACAGAGAAGTGCTCCGGGTGACTGAGACATTATTAAGGGATGGCATTTAACTGACAAGTCAGTTGTGTCACACAAGACTGAGCAGGCATGCAAACAAACACACACTCACACATTCTCTTTAACCAACAAAGAAACTCCCTCACTAGAGTTACTGGTTGATTGCATGTGTTTTGATATAAAGATTCTCGTGGTGGGTTTGTTGCTGACATTGTTGTTGACAGCTATTAAAACACAGCAAGATTGGGCTCCTGCTTTAAAGAAGGAGTTGGAGAAGAGAACATATAGATTTTTCTTGTCAGGGGCACCCCTACTCCCCATCACATTGACCTTAACAGTGAGGGCAATGGAGAAAATTCTTTCAACAGGCAGAAGAGACAGAGGTGAAAACAGAGTAAAGAAACAGAGAAAGCCGACTCATAAAAGTAGAAGAAAGAGAGACAGAGAACAGAGAAATTAGAAAGAGAAAAAAGAGAGAGCAAAGCAAAAGGAAAAGTGAATGAAAGAGTGCAGGACAGGTTTCTGCATGAGTGGCCAGGGCTAGCGAGAGTTGTTGAGCGCTTTCTGAAGGGAAGGAGCTTGTTTACTGCTGATATGACACGGCTACCCTGCAGAGAGGGAAATGCGAGCCCTCAGACCTGTTATTATTAACAAGGACAAAGAGAACAGAGAGAGTACACAAACATGCTCTGGAAACACAACGAGTGTGCGCACACACACGCCATGCACATTCACTCTGCCAATGTGACAAGTATGGATTTTCCCAAGTGCGGATTATTCACAGAGGACATCTACAAGACATCGTCAAGCCCTTCAAGCACCCCCACCCCTTCTATCCCCTGACCTCTCAAAAACAGTAATGAAACAAACCCAAACGGGGCTGCGTTAAATGGTAGAACGTGGAGCCCTAGGAAGACGCAGAAGAGTTGTGGCACAAAGGAGGAAGTAAATGGCAGGGCATTAACCATATCATGGCCTCCCAGGCTCCTTATAGAGCTTCCCCTGGGCAGTCCAGTTCTGGTCATCAGGCCACACACCCTTGCCCACCAATCAATAAAACCCCTCACTCAACCAGCATGCACATCTGTGGACATTCAAGCTGAAAAATAATTACACAGCAAGAGCTACGTCTTCCTTGAAAGAGTACCAAACAAAAAAGAAAGACACTTTTAAGAAAATTGTTTGTCTCATTTCAGCTTTTAGGGTCAGCATGTCTATGGTTTGGCTGCTATACCCAATTTGAAAGGTGCTTTGCTGGAGAGAGTTGGATAGGATAAATAGTAAAACAAGCAAAGGGCTCCTGTTACGATTTCAAGCGCTCCTAATATTACTTACTACCAGACGTAAGCAGAAGACAAAACAACTGAATCATACTCCAAACGAATCCTCTCATTAGCGCGGTTACATTTTTCTGTGCATACCTTCAATAAATGCCCCTCAACTGATAGACAAGTAAATGCCATCATTAACCAAGACAGTCATGCATGTTGTCTGAATCTATGTGGGGCATTACTGTCTAGATGTCTGCCAGTGATGTAATTCAGACACTTCAGATCTGACAAGGAAATGATGCCTAATATGTTCCAGGGATTGTGTTCAAAGGGAGATGACCTTTGTATAATCACTCACTGGTCAACTGCAAAGATGAAAAGGATGAAAGAAAGCACAGAAGAACAGCTTTAGGGGCGAATCTAAACAAAAAATGAGAAAATGTAGTCTACTGGAATGAAAGAGAGGAAGTCACATTTCAAGGCAGTAAAAGAAGCATAAGTTGAAAACCATCTGCTTTTTTTTTTTTAACCTATTAGAGACAAAAAAAAGCATCAATAGAACAGAATAGAGCACATGGAGGCATGAAGGTTAAAATACCAATAAAGCTGATTTGTCTAAGGGGGGAAAAAAAGACATCGCATCATCTACTTCAGGAGAGTAGCTCCTCTCCTGCTGCTTCACTGCCTACGCACACTCTGTTTGCTTGTGCACACATATATGTATGTGTGTACAAAAGATGCGGTACAAGAAGGTCAGGGAGGACAGTGGCAGCAGTAGTGCAACTGAACCCGCTGGAAACCAAAGCAGCTATGATGTGTAAGATAGCGGCCATTGCAACAGGCAGCTCCATTAGTCCGATCTGGCGTGTCAACACATAGATGTCAATAAATGTGCCTTATTCGTTCAATGTCACTGCTAGTCACTGAAAAGTAGCATGTGGGGAAATCGGAACAAAAGACTGAAATAGAAAAGGCAAAAAGTGAGGGCTGCAAATAGTAAATGATATAAATGAGATATCAAAAGGATTTTCTTTTTTACCTTCAACTGTAGCAGCTCTTCAAGGTCTTTAATTCTTTCTTCAGCTCTTTTTCTCCTCCCGCAGTCTAAGTCGACACTACTAGCTGGGGACAGAGACCTGGATCTCTGCACAGGTGTTCCCTGGGAGAAGCAAGCAGAGAAGCACTAAGGTGAGGGTTTGAGAGCATTTAACTTCCTCAGATAGGCACAAACGCATGCAGTAATTAACATCTGTAAAAACACTGAGTGAATGCCAATCATGGAATTATCCATGTTTGTTTCATTCCCCCCTCACCTTGAGTAAAACATGAACATTGTCTTTCTCAGTACACACATATACAAGCACAAACAATCATGCTGCCAAAGGAATAAAGCAAGCTGGAGCAGCAGTCCACAGAAGCTGAAGGGAGAAGGTGCACTTATGTGTGCCTGTGTGTTTGAAAGCAGTAGTTGCAAGCTGAGAGCAGCAAAGGTTTCTCCCTGCGACTGGCTAATGAGTATGTTCATTTCCATTTACATTGTTTCTTTGACAATAATGATGTCCCATTAGGGGAGACTAAAGGGGCTATAGATTCCAGAATGTGCTGGGCTTCATTACAAGAGGTGGGCAGGGAGGCCGCTCTAATTGCTCTACTAGGGGCTTCCAGGTTACACTTGATAGGACAACTGGAAGAGCTGCCGATTGGGGGGGGGGGGGGGGGGTTGCAGTTTCCTAGCAAGCCTCTTCAGTAAAAATAAATAAAGAAATGGAAAAGTGCTAGGGCTGCGCTGTATAAAAGCAGTGGGAACAATATGTTACTGGAATATGAATATGAGAAGATAGGAGGCCCCATACGGCGCCAGGCAGGGCTGACCAGATGGCAGACTAAGGATGTGCAATGTGACTAAATGCCCAGCAGTCTTTGGGCAGAAGTAGATGAAGAGCAAAGGAGAAGGAGGAGGTGGTAAGGGTAGCGTGAGGAGGTTAATGATAAAATAGTGATTCTGTAACACCCATCACTCAAAGCTGTGCTCTGATTAATGATGGCAAGCATCAATTAAAATACAAAAATACAAAATGCATCAACAATTAAAATACAAAACTAAAGATTGAGCTCTTTTTACAGCGGCGGCGTCTTTTATTCCTGCTGGTGACTTCAACTACATGAAAAGAACTGCGGTCTTGCTGGTATAATCAAAATTACACAAGTCAACCATTGTAGCAGCCAACATAGCATGGGGGAGTTTAAACTCCAGAACCACAACCGAAAAGGAACAGGCTGAATGTCTGTCAAACACAAGTCGTCAAACACAATGCAAAGCCTTATGGCATCATCTTATTAAACAACATTCATAAAACAAGAAGCATGTTTTGAAAGTACATACAAGTTTCAAGAACAGATTTGATATATACATATATTTAATTTTAACTTGTGAGATTCAGAAGGTATTAAATACGGCATATATATTTTTAAAAATCATATGCTTTTGACAATAATATATATGTACTTTGGTGTGTTTGAGAATGTGCCCTGGGGCTATAGTTGACTCCAGTGACCTGGTGCGCCAGGTTCTGCTAACATGCCTGCATGAGTGCCAACCATGTGTTCTAACTCAGCCTTAATGACTCTATGCAACTAATTAGCAGAATGATCTGCATATTCCTGACGAGTGGCAGGCCAACTGGCTTCCTCTGCATGTACAAGAGGGAAACGCACACGCCAAAATGGGAATCCAAACTTAATCTAAACTTAAAAGTAAGGATGACCAATTATAAAGTCTAACTAACTCAGAATCAACTCTAAAATGTATTTTAATGGAGTGTGCAAGATTTAATAAGTGATAAGCTGAAAAATAATCTTTCTATGCACGGACCTTGACATAAAGGGTTTTGTCTGCCTTCTCTGAAATTCCACTACAACATGACACAGCAACGCTGACACATGACTTAGATTTGGTACAAATGTGCTTTTTGGTCCAGCTGGGTGCCTACCTGCTACAAGACCACAAGACATGAATGCTGACGATCTTATTACACATCTAGACAAAAAAGCAGAGAACAAAAGGCATAAAAGATCTTCATGTTCTGTACCTAAACTTAGCAGCTGGTTGGTGGTCATGACCTGACCTGTGCATAGCACTCTGAGAGCGCAATGTAGATGGAGGGGCACATGGCATATGTTAAGAAGGAATAAGGACAATGGCCTTTATCTAAACAGAGCACAAGAGTAAAATGTTTATTTACTGAGAGGTCAGTGCCACTGTTAGTTGAGCAAGGAAATTATGTTTCATTGACTGCCTCTCTTTACTTCACTTCCCCTTCAATCCATCTCTCTCCTGTCAGACAGCGTTTCTGTCATCAGTGGTCTTCTAGATAATTCCAGCTGTGTGTCATCTGTACGCCTGGAGGGCTCGGAGCTGTACTGGTTTTGTTTAACCAATGACTATAAATGTTGTATATGTGCACACAAGAAACACACTTATACAGAAAACAAACGCAGGGATTCACAAAAAAGTATCAAAAGAAATGTATTGAAAAGCTCAAGATGCTGTTAAACAAGTGACTTAGGCAGGCGCAAGTTAACAGGGAATGGTAACAGAGTCGGGGTAGAATACATTTTTATTTAGGTCAATTGTAACCTCATTTTATGTGAGGCAATACCATTATTGGTCCTACTACCCCACACATTATTGTGTAAGCAGCAGTGATATGATCATGTGGCAGAATAAACATTTCAATTGTTTACCACTGGAAATAAATGCAGGGTTTAAAGGTGAAATATTATACCTTATACATAAGTGTGGGTATTCTAAATGAGGTTCCTATAACAATAATTGGTAAAAGCACCCCTAGAATGGCTCTTTACAGCATCCGTTTCATCCTGTATACACTGACCTTTTCAGATAAGGTGGTATTTCCGTGCCTGTTGCTTTAAATGCAAATTAGCCACTTCACTGCTTGCTCCTCCTCCACGAAGCAAACCAAAGTTTAAACACACCCTCCCCACTTTCTTTGACAACCATTGCAGAGAGAAACAAGGCAACAGCTTTGAAAACTGCGGTTTAGTCATGTCCCCATGTCTCTTTGAATGTCTGTTGATGGCAGGTAATTGTTTTGTGTTGGCCCGTACAGCCAACAACTGAGCACGTCCAATGCCTTCCAGTTTTGGTTATAATAAGTCTATAAACTGCTGCTCATGAAGACAACAACATGGTGGATCTTGGGAGCTGTTCAGCTCTGTGCAGCCAGGCCATGGCTGTCCAAATAAGGAAATTCTGCCATGGAGCGTTACGTGTTATTATAACAAAGTCTTAGTGTGACATAGAAATAGGACCAACGTTTGAAGAGCTTCATTTCTCTAATTCACCCTGAGTGGGGTAACATACTCAACAGAGACTGAGTGGTTTAATAGGTGGGTTTTATGGTCTGGTAGGCACCCCAGATACTAAACTTTTACACTTAAGCCTCAAAAAAAGTTAATTTTCCATAATATTTCCCCTTTAAATGTAGGAACTGGCAGAAAAAACCACTGTATTAAATCATGCAATGCCTGACACTGCCTTGTTTATGATGAAAGTCCCCTTTATGTTTGACTACAAAAAGACAACACATGGGTTTACACTTTAGTGAATTTGATTGTGATTCATTATTGTTAAAGAATAAAGAATAAAATAAAGTCTTACTAGCTCACCGTTGTTTGAAAGACTACAAATGGTGCACAGAAAGTGATGTATCATGAGCTTAACTTGAATGTTTGGATCTTTCTTGGCTCTTTGTCTTCCAACTACACTATACTTCTGACCTGCCTAACATTGCATTTCGTCTCGCAACCGCAGCCCGGTTAGGTTATCCACGGTCCTGTGGACCCTAATACTTTGTAATAATATTTGTAACTGCAGTCATATGAACAATATATTTGCTTGGCAAAGGTTTTAAACTGTAGCCTGGACCTTTAACATGCTTTTAAGTAACTACTGCACTAGTTGCTCATGTCATGTTCAGTTTGGCACACACAATAACAGACCACATGCCCCGAGTGGATAACAGAAATATTGAAAATACTTACTTGTAACTCACAACAATAAAACAAATAGTTTCGAACATGAATCAAACATGACAATAATGCAATGGTTTATGATCCTTTAAAAGGGGTACCAAAAATGTGTTTGTTATTTTACAATGTTCTTGCAATACTAATTCTAACAAATTCTTTCTTTTCATACTTCATTTGTTTCATACTTCACCATATTGCATACTAAAGGGCTGCAGGAAGACATACTGTATCATAGGATTTTTTTAAATTAATCACTTCATACAAAGAATGAAGCATTGTTTTGATCTTCCAAAGATATCATCAAACTTGTCCACATCTGTACATCTGCTGTATGAACTAAACGTAAAGCGATATAACAAGGACAGGAGTATAAACCAAACTATATGTCCTCTGGGTGTCCTTAGATTGAGTGAGGCCATCTAGAAACTTGTCCTGCCAAACTTACGAGTGAGATACTGAGAAGATCAAAAGCTTCTTTCTTGTTCATAATGTACTGCTGAAGCGGTAAATTAGCCAGTGCCTGAGCCCAAGGCATGCGTGAAACAGGCAGCACACGCCAGTCTGGTCGCAGTCGGAGGGGCATCTAGTGTGTGTATTGGGATGTTAAGGACAAAGGTTGGCTGCGGCTGGGTGTGATGAATCACATGATGCCCAACAGACGGTTTCCTTTATATGTCTTCTTTATGGCTTTGATCTAGTGCGAGCAAAGTGGTAACAGATAAGTGTGAGAATGTGGGCTGTTCAACCCACGTGCTGTCTTTGGCATAATTGTAAGTAGTGTTGACATACCTGCTGTCTTCTGAAAATGCTGGTGGATTGGTGATGGAGGTTCTTTTTTTCTGGCCTGGGCTCTGAATCTCCGGTGGAGGCTTGGTCAGAGGGAGTAGCATCAACCCGCTCTGACACCAATACCTGTCATAAACGAGAGACACCAGAGGTGTCTGTTATTTGGGCAAAAATTACAATGGATAAAAGTCAGACAGGCTTACAAAAAGTACATTAACTTGGTGCAAAGTGCCATTTTGGTAAGCAAATGGCAAAAAATCACTAAGATTGCGGGCACTCTTATGAATCTGTGTGAGTGTGTAACTGAACAGTAATAAGAGCCTTAAGCCTTAAGAAAGTAACTTTTGTCAAACAAGCTTCAACAGATACTTGTTTTAATGGAAGTGAAGATTTCGTTCATATTACATCATTTTCACTCGGACTGCAACAAACTATTATTTGATTATTTTTCAGCTAGTTAATTAGTCACAGTTCACACAGGTGGTGCCACACTGCTGCACAGACGTGAACTGGCTGATACAGCCAGAGACCGCAAAGCCGAAGTGTCTTTAAGTGCCTGATTATTCGCCAAATTCCTGGAGACATTGACCTTAAAAGGAAATGATGCTCCATTTTACATAAGACGGAGACAGTAATCTTGCAAACTTCTCTCAAACTAAGGTCTGTGAGATTTCACAAATTCAGTTTTTTGTGTCTTTCATAAACAAGCTGTGCTATAACATATGTATGCCTCATCTTTTGAGCCTCTGATAACTTGTAAGAAAGTAATTCATAATCACAGAAATGCATGATAAGGCCCCTTGATTGACAAATAATCTGCTTTATTAAACACATACGGATTTTTATTTGTGCCAAGCATTTTGCAATAGACTCAGTTTGTATACAGTGCTGCACATATAACAGATTCTTTACAATTTTATGGCGTGTGTATGTTTAAAGAAATTTAACGACATAAATATTTTGGTACAGAGAAACCTGTATTCTCCCGGCTGCGCAAATAACACCGCTTACTACATGATGGTGGCAATGAACCTTTTTTACTGTTCGCAAATGGCCAACAGTATAAAAGGAGACAAAAAAAAAAGAAAAGAGTATTACAGGATAAGCAATAAAAACTTGCGTTTTTGTTAGCTTTTTAACACACACTGCGGTGGTTGCAATTGAGATTAAAAGAACCCCCCCCCCCATTGGACTGCTTCATTGGCTTAATACGCCAACGAGGCCTGAAACTCCTCGTCGGTCTGTCTATCGTTTTTTTCTTTTCATCTTCATCAAATGTACTCCTAGCAAAATGTTTCTGGTCCAAATGGCTCAAATGAGTTGTGTTCATATGAATTATGTTGACGTGCGAGTTCTGAACGTAATTCAGACCCCCCCCCCTCCCCCCCAACCCCCAACCCCCAGGCCACTGGAGTACCTCTCCTACTACAGCAACGTTTTTTGCCCTGCAAAGGTTCCTGAAGGCCTCTTGTGCAGGTCATTTCTAGTAACAGAGGTGCATGTCAACGTTCCGGCCCCTGGAAAACTACCCAGAACCCCCCCTAGTGGAAACGCACATATTGTCAATTTTGAGTGTATAGTTAACTAACTATTGTTAACTAACAGTTGACAAACAAAGGCAAAGGCCTAGGTCGCGAAGCAAACCAGACTGAATGTCAACACCTTGTTTTTCAAAAATTCCTGATTGCATTATCAGAAACCTGGCATCTGGGCGTGACCTTGTTAACTGCCAGGGTAATCAACTTTAACCAAAGGGGAGGAGAGGGGATGATAAATTATTAGTGAGGAAGATTTTGTTCATGTTTTATTAAATTGGCCTGTCAAAGGGGGCTGGTCAAATTATCTGGGGCCTCGTTTATTGGAGGCTGGCCATATTGGCGCATCTGTTACAATTATTTATAATTTCCAGGCAGGAAGCAGTATGAAATGGTTTTATTCTGCATCAACCACATAAAGCAATTTAGAAATGAACTGATGTAGGAACGTCTGACTTTTTTCCTCTTATAATCTCTCTCATCCTAATCCTTATTTTCATTTAGCAGAAATAAGAAAAATGGGCATGAAAGTAGGATACACAGAGAGAGAAAAATAAAGATAATACAAGCAGTTTAATAAAACTAACAGAGAAGAGAGAATAAGACTGGAAGGAAAAAAGATAACATGCAGGTGCAATGCAGAAAAAAGAGGCAGAGATTGGGAGGAGGCTTAGGGAGGGAGCAAAAAAGAAAAAGCCGGTCTTGGTAATTACTGAACGCGATTAGGTTCTTGGGGGAACCTGTCTGGCACTCGCGGCCCTTGCTGGTGAGGATGCGTCAGGAAAGACCATATGGAGCGAGGCTTGTGATTGTGCTCCCTGAAGCTCGTGACCCGTCTGCTGCCGAGCCCTTGAGCTGAATTTGAAATGAGACTTGCCAGGCCTAATGTTCTACACATGCACCATTTATGCCACAAAACAAATCTGATCACTGTTAATTATGGAATAGCTATAATCAGGAGGGGCCCCCGCCACACACACAAACCCAAAATCACACGACGAGATGCATACAGAAATGGATGCTCACACAGTCTGTGTAATGGCAACATATGTAAAAGATTGCGGTGGGTAGACTTGAGAAGCGAGGGCTATGGGGTGCTTGCCCCCAATCAAGTCAGCTGCATTTTATATTCATGATGGTCCTTCTTCCAAGAATGTGCATATATGTATGAGTGTTTGGGTTAACTGGTGGTGCAGGAAAAGGACAGCATACAGTGCGTTGATTGTGAGTCTGAGTATGTCTTCTGTGTGTGTGGGCAGCCCTAAGTCCTCCCACACAGTTTGCTTGACCCGAGTGTATGTGTTTGAACGAGTGAGTATACGTCTCTGCATAAGCACATGGCTTTGCTTCATTAATGAGACGGGCTGTGCTACACAGAGGCTCCCATCTAATGAGAGCAGTTGAGCTGGTAAAACACACCGCTGGCATCAATGTCATTATTATTTCTTTGGCCGTGGACATGGCCCAACCTCAGATAAACACTAATAGCAAAACTCATGTTAACAATATTATTTACAGATAAGGCACAGAACAGAAGAGTGGTTGACAAAAAACACTATGTTCCTTAAAAAAAAGAAAAAATTAATATATGATTTTTATGCATTCTTCAATTCTAACCTAAACACATTAATTGTACATACAGAGATACATTTACAGATAGTAAGCAGAAATAATTATTAGAGCTTTAAATAAATAAATAATTTAAACTCTAAAATTTGAATTTGACCAGAGTTACACACTATGAGATGTTTAATCAAAATGAAAAATCATGCAAAGGTATGGCAGACTCTTAAGTTTGAAAGGTTCAAATTTAAAAAACTTGGATTGTACAGGAAAAATAAAACAATTGATAAATACGATATCAAGAACCAGTATGGCGATTTTCAGGCTTTAGCTAAAGACAATGACTCCATGATCGTTTGAAGCATCAAGGTTTTATCGTTTTGAAGTTTGCTATTAACGATGATCAAAAGAATCACCAAAGTCAAAAGGTGACCACGTAAAATAGTGGATGCTTTCATACAAGCATGTGCTTGTACCAGAGTCTTTAATTATAGAACCAGAAGTGTTTTCGTAACATAAATAACAAGCTAGACATGCATATCACCTCAGTGAGATAAAGAAGATGCAACAAGTGGGGCTGTTTCAATTAAACGGTAAAAAAAAAACAAAAAAAAACTAGGGACGGTCTGCCTCTAGTAAGAAGAAGCAGACAAAGAAGAAAGAAAACAACATGGAAAGAGCTAAAGTTTGACAACTTATATGGAGCCAAAACTTAATCTACGGGGAAACAGCTTCATTTACAAAAAAGTCTGCTCCATAGAATTTTTAAAATACCGACGAGCACATCTGAATGACGGCTGCCCACAAAGTTAACAACTTACCTCTCCGTCAGGCAGAAGACGGTTCCAGAAAGCCTAAGGTCTGTAATTGATTCTAATGTTAGTCTTTAATCACTGTTCAGCTTTGATAGTAGCCAAAGACTAGACCACTGTACATACTTTAATGAAGTTTGGGAGATAGTTGTCAATGATTAATCGTTCATTTTAGGACGTTCATTTACTTAATTTACCCGATTGTTTTGTGTCCACCTATAGGCAGTCTTCTCTGCCTCTTGATTTTAACTGTCACCACACAACCAGGCAGTTTGCTCAGACAGCATATTAGAAGATTTGTAGAGAACTTCAACATTTTCAAAAGAGGACAATTAAGAAGAAGGAACACTTTATGGTGCTCGATTTCTCTTTGTTCAGTACGGGAACTTGGTTCCATTCTCTGGTACACATGCATGTATACATTTATTTATCCATTAATTTTGGTCCGCTCAGGCACAAAGTTATATTTTGAGATGTCACCCACCCCTAGTACACTGATAACAGTGAAAAACACAAAAAAAACCCTCAACTAAATATAAAAATATAATACATTTAAAAAAATGCTCGTAGTTTATGCCCTTACTTAAGTAAAAGTAAAGGCATATATGAAACTACTACATTTGTATCAAGAACTATCCAATGCATTATTGGTGAGCCATCATCCTCAAAGCAGGAATGTGGGTAGAACTAACAAATCCTGAATCATCACAAGTGGAAGTGACAGTTTGAAGAAAATGTGACGTAAAACTCTGGGCAATGATGTTTACAGGGTTTTTCCTGCAGAGTGAAAAAAACCCACTATTTTGTTCCAAGAATCAAACAGTGTCTTCTTACATGCAAGGAAAGGAGTACTCCCAAAATATTATGGACTTTGTGTACATTGACAATTAAAAACTGCATTTGCGGCTCTCCGCCACCACGGAGAGGAAGTGACGCCATACCGCAATCTGCGTATCAGGTAAAGCACCCAAAGCTGACAAAGAATGTGGGTGTCACATATCTGATGAATGTGTGGGACAGCGCCTTGACTTTGTGGTTTATGACTTTGTGCCCAAACATGCAGACAATTTACATCCTGCTGCTGTTCTTTTTACAGACATGTCTAAAATTACAGACTTCTTTTAAAAGAAAGTTTGCAAGGAGAATTGTGACATCAGGTCAAATTGTTCAGAGAGCAGACATAATTGATCTAATATGGGTAAATGTTAAATTGCATTACTTAAAAAACATGGTTAATTTATAAGGAATGAAAGTACAATGCAGTCACAAGACGCCTGCGAAGGAAAGCAAGTGAGGATCTGAGTGAGACAGAGGCATCAAAGCAAGCGAGTATTCTAAGGCAGATTAGTGCAACACAAGTTTGGGTTACATGATTTAACATTTTGTTCATTTATCCAGGTGTTACAAAAAAAAAAAAAAAAAACCCAGAACAAGTGTGTTTCACCTTCAGTGGTTGAGGACATTTATGCTCTCAATTCCACGCCGAAAGTATTGCAAATTAAACCCCAAAATCTGAGAATCAAAACCCAAAATCTGTAACCAGGTTAACAATATCTTTAACTGAGAATGCAATCATCTTTCTCAGTTTTTTTTTATACTTTTCTCAGTTACATAGATCATTTCTTGTGATCAGTTTTAAAACCCATCTGTTTAAAAACAGCCTTTCCCAGCTGCACCTTTTGTTTTTGCGGTTGCAGTTCTGAAACAAGTGTAAAATCAAAGCGAAGTCAATCTACACCAGGGGGAGGGACACAGCCGAGATCTAGTAGCTCATTGGCTACTGAAAGTTTCAGCGCCTTGTGTTGACGTCAGAGTGCCAAAAACTTGTCATGGAGAACCAGAAATAGGAGGTAAGTTGTTAACATCTGTCCCGTATTTATTATGCATGTTAAAGTTGTTAATAGGCACTTCCATACTGGCGTTCTGTAACATTTACTTAAAAGTGAGTCACCGATTTTACTCCATTGGCCTTTACTTTTACTGGCCCAAGCAAGAGAGAAAAATCCTGCGTGTATCCTTACATACAGGAAACAAATGTGACTTAGTGTTGTGTACGTGTCACATTTATTGGTTTAAACAGTGTAACTAGACAGATTCCGCTGCATGTACATCATCAGTACAGTAAATAAAGATGCTGCGGCTCCTTCAGCTGGAAGTCTCCGAGTCTTCAACGTGATCAGAAAGTTGTTAAAATTCTCACACTTCTCACACTTAGTTACGGAACAGGGGGATGGTCCTTACTTACACAACCTGGTCTCTCCTTTGTTACCCCCCTTTGTCTACCTCGGTAAAATTGTTCCAATGAACAATTTTAAAGAACAGCAGAGATTTGCCTATGTTTTTTAAAGAGGTTAATTGTGTTCTATTTTTTGGTATTTAACAGGATCTTCTTTGGTTGTACATGAATATATATGCAACAAAGTTAAAATGTTTGCTATATCATATGTACAGCTCTGTAATGGACTGCCACCTGTCCGGGCTGTACCCTGCCTATGTCCAGAAGAAAATTATTATAGGCTCCTCTTGACCCAGAATAGGATTAGGTGGGGAGGGATGGATGGATGGATGGATGGATGGATGGATGGATATGAAATGTGTGGGACTGAGTTAAAATGTGTTAAAAAAAAAGAAAAGAGCCTAAATTTGCTAATGGACATAAAGATAAAAGGTAAGCTAAAGATACTCAGTGCTACCACTTTTGCTGGGATTGTTTTGAGGAACTTAAATACATAAACTGGATTTTAAATGAACAGTCATATTCTTTATGACACAAAACATTAAAATGTCTTACCTTAGCCGATACTGTGTGTTTTTTTTTTTGTTTTTGTTTTTTGTATTTTCTACATCGGTTAAGGTTTTGTTAATGTTTCTATAAAGTGTTAACTTGTATAAGACAGGAGAGAACATATAGCAAAAATTGGTGCCCAGCATGTAAGTGCAGGGTGTTATTCCACTCTTCCACTCTCCTCATTTATCCCCATCTCCAGCAAGCCTAGTGCAGGAGGGGCATTCAGAGCCTTCTCTGGTACATACTCAAATAAGCACTGCATCTCCCCTCTGTGCTTCTGTTGTGATCAACACTTTGATCACATCCAATGGTAACCTCCAACATTTAAAATTAAAATCAAATCTGCCCTAACAACCTGAGCATTGGAAATTTAACAGGTGTCTGTGAGGAAGTTGTTACAGAATTCACGATTATGTGCTCGGATACACGCACCTTTAGTCAAACACACGTAGTCACAGACGAACACACATATTCACAAGCTGTCAGTGAAAATACGGAAAAGAAACTAGAAGGTCTCCCTGACTGATCTTGGGATACTTATCTGCTCCCTTTAATGTTGGTAAGTAAAACAGGTAAAAACAAAGTAAAAAGTAGCTACATGTGTTCAGTAAACAAAAAAAAGCTTGACATTGTTTGACCCCTTATACTCTACTATGCAGCCAGATGTTGTTAGCATTAAATAAAATATACATTTAATTAAAACAGTGTAAATATGATGTCATATGTTCATAACAGTTTATGTTAAGTTATTGTATTAATAAGCGCACAGAACAATAATAATAATACTTTCCGTTTCCTAGTTTAACTAACATTAGCTGCTGAAACATGCACACACACACACACACACACACACACACACACACACACACACACACACAGAAAGAACACTAACTACATTTCCACTAAATGTAGTATTAATTACTGGAGAAACACAACAGTACTGTATTTAATTACTCACTAAATTAACCATTTATACTTTACTGCTGGTTTAATTAACCAGGTTAAGTGAGACAAGGTGACTGTAACTCACTTAACATTTGACTTGATATCGTTTGACTTCCCCAGTATGGAAGCAGCAATTTCAGAAAATATCAGAAAATCTAATTACCGGTAAATAATTACAGTCTGCAGAGGCACAAACATCCTTTACCTACTGCAAAAGTGCAAGTTGACCTAGGAAACAGTTCAAGTGACATACTGCAAAAAAGAGTGGAAGACGTTTAATATTGCTCTAACATTGACCAACAATGTCACTGTGTGTGTGTGTGTGTGTGTGTGTGTGTGTGTGTGTGTGTGTGTGTGTGTGTGTGTGTGTGTGTGTGTGTGTGTGTATGTATATATATATATATATATATTTTTTTTTTTTTTCTTTTTCTTTTTTTTTTTAAATGCTCCAGAGTGTATAAAATAAACATGTGTTATTCCAGTATGAAAGGGTCCTCTAATGTTGAAAATGATGCACGCAGCAGATAACCCAAGGGGCCTTTGTAGGCCTTGTGTACAACCACTCATTGTGGATTTTACTTTGCTCAGACCCCAACAGACATTGTCAATATGGAAAGTATAAATCTAGTGTTACTTCTCGGAACCAAGTGTGTGGTCTAAGCCGACCTATCACCATATCATTAAGAGCTATTAAGGCTCTTTATCGCCTTGGGTAGATGGTTCAAAGGTACCAAGCTAAAGTCAAACTCCCGCTGACTGACATGTAGAACTGCAACTCTAACATCATCTTCAAAACCACTACTGGCCTCCAATTAAACCACCTCGCTTCACCTCTTATACGTCTTTCCTATCTGACCAGAGTGTATTAAGAGGACTTATGGTTACTTGAGTGGGTGGAGAGAATGAAGATTGATAAAGTAGATAAATCAGAGAGCACATGTGAGTGTGCGAAAGGATCAGACAACAGACATAAAAGAAAGCAGTGCATAAAAAGAGACAGGCAGATCAAGGGTGAATTCGAGCAATATCAAAAGGAGAACTGAGTTAAAAACCACCACCGTGGGCCATGCTGGGATATGTCAGCTATTACAGTTCCTGCTAATCCACCTGTCTCTGCTGGTCATGACACCTGGCCTTGAGCCACACATAGATGGCTCAGGTAAGTACTTAATAAAATGTGTTTATTATTTAAGTTAAAAGAAAATGCTCTATTTGGGAAATGTTAGGCATACATATTTTGTTTGGCCACAACCACACAAATGCGTGTCCAAGTTTAAAAGATTCTGAAGCAGAGCATGCACTAATAAATAATACTTCGTTTCGATGCACTTCATTACATTAAAAAAAAAAAAAAGTACCTTTATAGGGAAAATTGCAAATAATGGACAGGGAGCTTACCTTTAAGTTGGTTTGTTTGTTGGGTGAGGAGTACAGAGCTGTATGCTGAGCCTGATGCTGCTGCTGCTGCTGCTGCTGCTGCTGCTGCAGCTGCACAAGCTGAATTTGTTCATTTTTTTCCTGTAGCTGAGCTTGGAGTTCTAAGATGTCTTTGTATTTCTGAGCCAACTGACTGCCGAGTTCCTGATGACTCTGACGGAGCTTGGCCTCACTGGACATTAGAGTCTGGTAGCACTGACTCAATTCTTTGTATAGCTGTCAACAAATACAAACTGGTTAGAAAAGTCTGGAAAAAAAGAATTTTGAAAGAAAAAAAAACCCAGAAAAATTACAAAAACAGCAGAAAGGCACATACTGCCATATGACAATAGTTCTTTTATTATCACAGTTGGTAAAAACATCTGCTAGATTTTACTCAAAACTAGGAAATAATTTGAAAACCAAAGGAGAAGAAGGAAAAAAAGACAACTATCTTCAAGTTGGTAAGCTCAATTTTCAGAATATTTTATAATTTACAACAGCAACATGCATCTATAACCACACTAGGTTTAGGTAGTGACTTCTTTTTTTGTTCTTTTCTTTTTTCATACTGCGTGCTGCTTCCCATGTAAAGTCCCCAGATTTCAATGTAATTTAGCAGCAAGGTAAGCTGCAGCTTCAAAACTCCTCTTACTTTACTTTACATCTTCGTCCACGTCTTTCTAAAAAAAAAGGTATTTATATACATGCAGCAATTGGACAAACTACAGCTAAACTCTGCTAAAGCGTGTTGATGAGATGGAAAAAAGTGTCAAGATTAAAAGCACTCGTTTTCTGTCCTTCACCTCTCTGCCCTGTCAGCCACAGCCAGGTTTGACGCTAAAAATGACAATGAACATTCTTAGACTTATTTTACATGTAAATACAGTCAAAATCAAAATCCAAGTTCATGTCAAAAGGGATTTAATCAGATGAAATGTTTGTAAAAGCTGTTTGATTGCTGGTTACCATGCAGGCTTATAAGGCTTTATATCAGTTGCTTTTTTTAGAACCACTGACAAGAAAAACAGGAAAACTAGAAAAGTACATTCATAGTAGTGGATAAAGTTATTTTCTGACAGTAATTCAATGAATATAGATTACAGATATTTGGGAAATGAATTACCACAGAACTAAAAGAAGTTGGCTTTAATTGTGATAAGTTTGAGTGTCTGCCTCTGAATACCTGCTGATATGAGGTAGTGTCAGCAGTGTGCGCCTCTTCTTGATTCCTGAGGACTCTTTGGGTGTCGAGGTTGAGTTCCTCCAGCTGCTTGATCAGGTGGCTCTGTTCTGCTGCATGTTCTGTGCTCTGTCTGTACAGAATTTGCACATCTGCAAAATCCCGACTAAAAACACACACAGAACACATTACACAAATTCAAACTGAATGTAACCTGCATTTGCAGGTTTTCTTAATTCAATGTCAGGTAACAAATAGACATCCTCATGATTTTAAAATAATTCTTCAATATCTGTATAGTTTCTGCTCCATGGATTATTTTATATTTGGAAATTGCATTTCAAATCACAAAGCGTCAAACATGTCAAAAAGTCAAAACAAGGATACATAGGAATGTAATCCACCAGTATACTTTACAGCAAGAGAAATAAAAAAGGGAATATTTTAGAAAACAAATTTATTCAACATTTATGGGCAACATTGTATATAATTTGACTCGGACATGAGCGCTGTTGACTCTGACTGGGACTCATACATTCACTGCATTTGGATTTAAATAGCAGAGACGTATCCTCAGAATTACATTTATTTTATGTATGTATGTATGCAACATTATATTCAAGCTACTTCTAACTTTGTACTGCAAGTGGGTGCATTATATGACAGAAATCGCTCATGAAACCCCTTTTTTAATCAACAACTACTGATTTCTTAACAATTCATCACTATTAAAGCACCTGAATTTATTTTGTGTCCTTCAATAAATTAACCATAAATACTTGTGTTCCTTATAAGGAGACTTAAGGAGAATAATCAGAGTAAAAAAGAAAAAAAAAAAAAGTAAGAATAGTCTATAACACTGGTGTGACTGACATGTCAGAGTGCCTCTGGCATTAAAACAGAAAAGTAGTTTAAAAAAAAAGGGTGAGATTACCACTAAGGCTGCTACAGTTCTCACAGTTTTATCATATCGACTAAAGCTTAGCCAAAGCCTGCCCTGTTTCCCTTTTCTTCCTCTTTTAAAGCATATCCACTATGCAGGGCTTATCAAATGGCTTTAAGTGAGCTGGAGAGGAAGCAATGTGTGTCACCCCCCAAACCTCATAGCAACTTACTCCTCAATGCAGTAACCTATATAAGGTGATGTACATTTATATGCCATACAGCTACACAGGACACATTTATTTTTCTTTACAGAAATAACCAATAAACGTATCCTTTTGGAGGTGCTTGTTCACATGAACAAAGACACAGCTTCAGTTGATAGGACTTACTGAAGCTGATCTAGTTGTCCCTCTTTTGCTGCAACATCCCTCTCTTTGGAAGAAAGATGTGCTGCTAAACTGCTGTTGTGTTTCTGCAAGGTGGAAAGCTCCTGCCAAGCATTGTTCAGTTCTTCCTCCAGATCCTAGTGTAGCAGAGTAACAGGGATATAAAATAACTATGGGAGGAAAAAACAAACAAACAAACAAACAAACATTACATTTAAAAACCTTTTCCAAAATAAGATTTTCTAAAGGAAAACCACTGCATGCTAGCATTTCAGCTTCCAGTCAGAGAGAGAATGGAGTTTAAATGTATCAGGAAGCCAATGAAGGGACACTAAGACTGGATGAACTATCTCATTCACTGTAGAGAGTTTACTCACAATGAAGGCTTATGACATGGGGCCTAATAATAGTATGTAATTGAAGCACATTCGGGCCCACTACAGAATCTTGTGGAATACCCCGGCCAACTCTGGTACAATGTAGACAAACTCTGAGGAAGACTCCATAATCACTTGAACAAATTATCAGATAAATATGACTCAAACAAACTGTAAAAAAGCAAAGAGATCTAAAAGTCAACTGTCTCAGGCCATGAGGACATAACTTTCACCAATGCTGTTGCTATACCATGATACCATTGAAATCCTGACTGAAAACTTTAAATAAATCATTTCTATGCAAATGGTCAATTAGTTGATTTTCAACATCTTTTCAAGAACTTTAGAAATAAAAGAGAGGTTATATAAAGGTCTGGGATCTGCTAGAAGTCCTGGATCAAGACCAGCTTTTTAAGTAGGGGTTTAATTACAGGAGCTTTAAAAGCCTGAAGCACATGGCATGTTGATAAAGGTAAATTGATCACATACAAAGTAGAAGTATTAATTAAGGCAAGAACCTCTTTGAAAAGTCTGGTTGTGATGGGTGTGACATGCCAATAGTAAGCCACTGTTACTGCCAGCTCAGAGAGCTCAACAGGACAGAAACAGTACCGAGACAAATCAGGCCAATTCAGTTCAACTAAAAAATACATCTGAGTGTCAGGCAGGGCAGGGAGAGAAACTAAGTAAGAGCCAGGTGGGTGATACACCACAGCAAAAAGAACTGATAATTGTGACTGCTTTATTAAGTAAGAGAAACAGAATTAGAAATTAAAAGAGCTATAGCTAAACAGGGTTCCAGAGCTGATTAATAGAAATGAGCGGTAGATTGCTGCCACTTCGCCCCGTCAGCCTGTGCTTCAAGGAATGTGAAAAATCAAGTAACCAGGAGGTGTTAATTCATTAATACTAATATAATCCTCTGTGAGCAGCCAAGTTTCTGTAAGGCAGAACAAATCAATTTTATGATCACATATCAAGTAATGTACTAACAGAGATTTAGATGGAGAGACCTAATATTCAATAAGCCACATTTAATAGTCTTCTTGTTTGGTTCAGTCAATCTAGTTGTCTTAATTTCTATGAGGTCCTTATGATTTGCTTCCCTTAAATTGTTTTTTAATTTATTTAATTTGTGTGGTCAAGAAGTAGACACAATAATTATGGGATGAGAGGAGGGCTTTACAGAGGGTAAATTCATTGAATTTTCAATAATCTGTGCAGTATATTGTGGTGAGTTCACAGTGGAAGGAAGAGGAGGAGGGCCTGTGAGTGGAGCAGGTATGGAAAGTACCACGTCAGTCCCATGGGTGAGCATGTAGAACATTTAAAGACAATGTCCTGCTTTCAAGTCCGTTTAAATGAATTTCAACTCTATTAAAAAAATAAAAAGTCCAACAATTCCAGAAGCGGTTAAAACTTTTAATAAATCAACTGCAGACAGATGCCAAGACACATGTAAATTTTGACTCTGAAAAAGCATCATGTGGCCGTGTTAGAAATGTTCCTGTTTTTATCATGGAGTCCCCAACAGCTAGTGTCAACGGGGTAAATAATGGCCTGGGTTGAGAGGTCCGCTTATAGACAAAAGGTTGGTTTATAACCCTCTCTGCCCCGGTTGATGGACTGTGGGCTGTGGCAGGAGGCCCTCAGGTGGGGACTGGGGATCCAAATTGTACTTGGATATTTCTGCAGTTTGGTTTAAGTTTTTGTTAAATACATAATGATGTAATGATCTGTTGCTACTTCATTTAAGACCCGGTCAGGACCAACTTACTTTTCATAATTTCGTGATACATAAAGTTTTAGAAATGACAGTCCATAGGTTTTTAACATAACTGACCATCAAGTATATCTATATTAACTACGTGTACACAACTAAATCGACTGGACAAATCTTGGCCATGTCAAACTGGTGTGCATCCCAGATTATCTATAGTGACATGTTAAATTAAAGGCTATTAAAAAAAACAACAACAACAAAAGAAGACCAGGTGAAGTGTCTAAGGCTTTGATGGATATACTTACCAGAAGCTGGGCTCATTTCCATCTAAGAGCAATTACTCAGCACACCTAACTTATTTAAGACTTTCTGTCTGATTCTTTTGACTCAGGGAGAAACATTTGTAAAGCTGAGATTTTATGGACAAAAAAAAATAAATAAAAGTGAGGTACTTGTGTAGCTCTTTTTTCCTAAGACTATATTATTGACAGAACACTGACCTCTAGAAAAAAGCGGCAACCGAATGTACACAGAAATCTAAAACTCTTTACCACTTTGTGATTATGATTGACCAGCTGAATCGTTAATAAAAACATAGCCACATTCCGATTCCTGTATTTCTTCTGTGATGAAAAGTATTAATTCTATTGATTATTATAGGATTAATAAATAACTGGATTTAGAATAAATGACTGACAGAATTGATAGAACTGCACGCTCTGGAACCAAAACTACCAAAGAATTCTCCTTTCAACCGTATTTAACTTATGTAATTTAAAAACTGAAGACGGACCACCTTTACCTTTTTAAAAATTTTTATTTTTATTCCCATAGAATGTAGTACCTGCATTTTTATTTTTGGGTTTCGCTGCAAAGACCGTTTTAAATTCAAAAGCTGACCAGAAAAGGGTGTGAGGGATCAGAGAGTTCAAGGTATGCATTTCTCTGAAAAGACTTGTCCCCTTGTTCATACCTTTAATCTGGTCTGGGCGGCATCCTTCTGGTCTCGTTGAGTATTGGCCTGCGTCTGCTCCTCCACCAGGTCAGCTCTCAGGGCGGCACAGCGGGACACTAATCCCTCTTTCTCTTCCTCTAGAGCTTGCACCACCTGCTGCTTCTCCACCTCCTTCTTCTTACACTCAATCTTCATTTCCTGGATAAAACAAAAGGTGTGTGTAGACAGGGGGGTGGGGGGTGAGGGGGGGGTCAATGGGGCCAAATAAACAATGATGACATAAGGAGAAAAAACTGGAAAAGTATCAATTCAAACTGAGAAAATAAAAAAAAGAAACCTGGAGAGATACAAAAAAAGAAGCAACCCATGGAGCTGAGGCTGAAATGAATACATAAACAGTGAACCGGCTTTTCTGCAGGAGCCCCCCTGCGTGGGTTGCTGATTGGCCAAGGTCATCTCTGCTGTATGACTGGGCCCTCGTGACCAGGTGTTGGTTGGTATGGGCCAAGACGTGCTGTAAGATCTGGGCTCAAGAGGGTATAGGAGCCAGTCTGTCAGCTTTAATGACAGGTCCTAATGAGAATGGTGTTTGCTACAAGACCCATTAGACTCAACCCAGGTATCCTTTGATGCTGTCCCCCACGATTTCTCGCCATGAGACCCCACCAAGACTACATAAGGACTAATCCTTTATTAATTAATCATAACTGTGTCCCATCTAAGCATAATTAGGAAGAAGCCACACCACTGCATATACACATTTCACTTTTTCTCACTGAAGGAGGCATTAAGTATTTATGTGCAAGTTAACAACCTGCTTTCCTTTGGTTCCCCCTTTCTATCACACACACCGACTTTCCAGTTGTTAAGTATTCTCTGTTGTCAGTCGAAGGAGGGAAAGCCAAAAGCAAGGAAGGGTGAGACGACACAAAGACACTGAGATTGTGTTCAAGAGAGCTGAACAATCCTCCCTGTCCACTAAATGATTCAAATGCCTGAGGCTTTAGCCACAGGGGACATGTCGTGTTCGCTGTCACACAGAAAAGAAACTTCAGAATCTAAGGCCCGAACTGCCACGGCAAATCTGTTCCACCAACCTCAAGTTCCTCACTCTTGCTGACCAGTTGTTCACGCAGAGTTGTCAGCTCCTTCATTATCGCACTCTTTTCCTCAACTGTCGTCCTCTTCTGTAGCAAGTTGTTAATCTCATGCTGCTGCCCTGTCACTTTCTGTGGATAAAAGGGGGGGGAACAGAGCAAAGCACGACACGATGAGGAAAAATGAAAGCGGGAGCTGCAGGTCCCATTAAGCATTTTAATTTTATAAGACTCAGTCATTGAACAGGGAAAAAAAAAAAAAAAAAAAAAAAAGTATATTTCAAGGATGGCAAGAATGGAATAAGAGACAAATTTGTACAGTTGAGAATCGTGTTGCAACATTAAAGAGAAAGCCAATGCAGGCATTCACCTGTTTATCTGATATCTAACTAACTCATATTACAAAGAAATGAGTTGAGTCCAAAGTCAAAGACCACAGTTGTCAAATCTTCTGTTGGTTTGTATTTATATCAGGTGTCAACCAGGTCTCTATCCTGACGCAGAAAATTTAAACAGTGTTTTGTCCCCATTTATTTATTTTTTTTTTTTTAAACTGTCAGAAAAAGAACTAAATGAACCAAACAAGCATAACTTTTACAAGCATCATGTCACCCCAGTCTCAGAAAGTCTCACAAATGGAAAAGAAACTCAAACTTTGACTCAGTTATGAGTCTCCTTGGCTTTTATCTCAGGTTGCATGTTTTATTCCAACAGTTTTTTTATAAGTTTTATCATATTAAGTCTTTATTTTATGAGATTTTATTACATTAAATTTCATCACCATTTTATATTATTTTATTGAGTATAATACATTTCCTATGCTTTAGTTTCTGTTCTGAGAAGCACTTTGGTTTAAATTTGCTACTGTAAATAAATGAAGTTGACTTGCCTTGATAAGCTCAGGTCAGATGGTTAACATCTCAAAAGTCCAGTTCGGGTTTCACTTTGGACAACCAAACATCACACCAAAAGAAGCAAATAACTTAGCCACCACTTTCTCCAGCAGCTATTTGTAATGTTTACACGTTAGCGTCTCACCAGCAAAATGTATGGTGCTCTTTCAAAAAAGGTCTCAAGGATTTTGGAGTCAGGCCTGTTACAGATTGTGAACTTGTCTTTAATGTCACGTGTGTTCCAAGAGCCACTGAAAACAGCTGTAATTAAGCCTCTGCTGAAAAAAAAGGACAATCTTGACAAGACGCAAATGAACAACGGCAGGCCAGTCTACAGTCTTCCGTTTTTAATTAAGATCACTGAAAAAGTAACTATTCAACAACTAAATGACTTGTTAACACAAAACAACTGCAATGCCTTCCAGTCAGGTTTTAGACAGCACCGAGACTGCTCTGTCAAACGACTTACTCAAACAACTGGAGAATTGGAGAACCAGCTTAGTAAAGTCTTCCCAGAACTATGTCAAAACATACTTAGAGAACAGGAAGTACTTTGTGTCAACAGGTAACTTTACATCTGAGCTGACAAGAATCACATGTGGAGTTCCAATAAGGGTCCATCCCGGGACCTCTTCTGTTTACCATCTACATGCTCCCGCAGGCACAGATTATAAAGAACAACAAAAAAAAGTCACCATAATATTACCTGGAAACCGAGGCCATGTACAGGCTCTTGGGAAATACATTAAGGAGATTAATAACTGGTAGTGCCAGAACGTTCTCTAGTTGAAACAAACTTGATTATTAACACCACAGAGCTTCAATCTATACACCTAAAAACTACCAACCAGGTTGGTTCTGTAAAACTACCAACTAGGCCAGAAAGCTGAGTGTAGTGATGGACTCAGACCTAAATTTGGAAAAACACATCAAGGCAATAACAAAGTCAGCGTACTATCACCTTAAGAATATATCAATGATTAAAGGTCAAATGTCTCAGCAGGACCTGGAAAAACAAGCCCATCCATTCATCTTCAGGAGGCTTGATTATTGTAACAGCATCTTTAAAGGTCTACCTAAAAATTCAGTTAGACAACTGCAGCTCATTCAGAACTCTGCTGCTCAAGTCCTCACTAAGACCAAAGAAGTGGACCACATCAGTCCAGCTGGATCTGGTTTATTATCAATTCCCAGAATCAGAAGCACACGTGGAGAATTTGTGTTCACCTTCTTTGGTGCACAGGTCTGGAACAAACTCCCAGAAAGCCTCAGATCAGCAGAAACACTCCAGGTTAAATCCAGGTTGAAGACTCACCTGTTCTAAGCTGCATTTGAATAAAGACACAAATCTGCACTGACACTTCTAAGCTTGAGTTTCACAACTTGATCATATTCTAGCTACTGTTTTTATCTATTGTTCTTATTTTCTTTCTTTTTTGTTTACATTTTAAATATAGCTTTTTATTTTCTCCAGTGTGTCGATGTTTTATTGTCTCTGTAAAGCAACTTTTTTGTTGAATTGTGCAATATAAATAAATTTGCTTCCACAAAGTAGATGATAGCAGTTCAATGGTGCAACAATCCAGTTCTACTGTGATTAAATCAACCCCCATGAAAAAGGGAGATTTGATCAACACACAACACTGAAGATTACAGGACAAAGTAAGCGATGACAAATCTTCCACATCAACTCTCTTCACCAGACTGCACAGGAACCTACTAATAGTGTTTCCAGAGGCATGTTTATAACTTTACTTTTGTCAGGGCTGGATGCCTGAAGGGGTGTGACTGTGGTGCTTTACTGAGTGTTAAACAGTGAAGGTATGATGTCAAAATTAGATATCAATTTACGCTGGGTTTTTCTATACTCAACGTATCAGAGCAATTCTATTGATGCCAGATTGATACTGCTTTTTCACACCCAGCAAGGTTTATAAACTATGCTTTAAAACCTGACTGTTCTACGCTGTAAACCAAAACTCAATAAATAGACATAGAGACAGCAAGAAAGTGAATAAGTGGCAAATGTGTACATTTGAGAATGCTGTTGGATCTCTACAGAGAAATACAGAGATCTACTTATCTAAGATCTAGCCTGCTGTCATTCTTAGCAATTTAAAATTACATGAAGTCACAAAATAGTATAATAATAATCATTTTAATGAATTTAAAGATTTTTTCACCTCAGAGACCAACAGAAAGTCTGGCTGTCAGCTGAGGTTTGGCACTGGCCGATAATCCACAGCCTTCTGTAGATACGTCCTCAAGTAACACCATGCACTGGGATGCAATTAACTGCCGCGTTGAAAGAAATCGCTCAAATGCACACGAAGTGGATTTAGCGTTCCTTGCTTCTTCTAGCTTGCTAGGCTAAGAACAGAGGGGCTTTAATAGAGATTTACAACGGAGGGCAGGAAATAAATTCAAACGCTGAAAATGAGATAGGCAAGAACCATTTAAACCCCAGTAGCGCTTCTTGATACATAAGAAAAAAAAAAAAGGAGGTACATCAAAGTTAGGACGTCTACGACGGAAAGATTAGCATCTCAAAATTCTCTATATGATTCAAAAATGAAGGCTAATTATAATACAAATGCAGAGATAGAAATTGAATGAGGCATAAAGAAAAGCCGGTAAAAGAAAGATATTCTAAAAGTGAGGAAGTTGATGCAGTACATAAAAGAAAAAAGGAAGATCCCGTGTGAACTGAGCAGGAAAAAGGAGGTAAAATAAATCAATCACTGCGTTGCTGTGGCTCCAGACGGTAAATGAGATGATGACTTCTCAACGGGCCGAATGACACCACGCTGTCCATTCGGCCTTCTAAATGACCTACTACACGGTCTGGAAAAAAAAGATACAACAAGATTTTTTTATTTTAATGGCATTATCGAGTTTGCACAAATCTGTGTTACCCTTATGAGAAAACTGTTTGCCAGTTTCACAGTTTTACTTTCCTCAGTATTGAACAACTGGAACTTAAATAAAGTTTTCCATGATTACGTATCACAGCTTAGAATCTAGTGGTCCTATGAGCCACTATTAAGGTTGCTGAGGTGGATAATGTCAAAAAGCACTTGCAAGCTGATGGCTCCATTACAAGCAGTCTCATTAAGAGTGAACACTATTCTAGGTGAGGGACGCTAATGAAGGAGACATGCAGATGCATCAGTGAAGAGATGATGATATGAACTAAATTACATTAGTGATGTCATTATCATTAGCCTTCATGCCATCAGGAAATATTATTTACAAGGTGAAGAAGAAACGCAGGTAAGAGGAAACCACAGAGCAAACAAGAGCCAGTTAAAATACAAAAATTACATTTAGGTGTATATTTTTTTTTAAATTAATTATTACTAGACATTTCAGTAAGCTGAGATCAAATGCTTGCTATCAATAATAATCCCCAGAAATATCAAAGGGGGCCATTAAAAAATTCAAATAATAATAATGATAAAATAAAACAAGAGAAATTTTGCTTTGGATCTGTGGAAGTTTGTCAAAGACCCAAAGATTTGTAGATCTACACACACACACACATTCACTCACACGGCAATTAGGGATGGATAAGTATCTGTGTAGTAACTGTATAGCACCTGTTCCAGCTCCTGTATCTGGTAGTCTTTCAACTGGAGGATCTCCAACACTTTCCTGTCTTTAAGCTCTGCTTTGTGTTTCTCACTGAAAGAGTAAAAAAAAAAAAGGGAAGAAAATTATTTTAGAATACAAAGATTAATAAATATAAACTATAAAAAGGCAGGATTGCAAAAGAAAGTGCTCAAACATTCACTGCTAAAACCTAATTACAGTACTACAATGTAGAAACACCATACTGTGAACTTTCTCCAAAGCCTGCTAGCACTTTTATCATAATGAACATTTGGGGAGATGAAAAGCAAGGTATCAATTGGGACATGTTTGTTTCAACTGCATCCGACCACAAGGGACCACCCATTCACTTCACTTATTCCCTTGCCCCCTTGCATCTTTGAGGCCTTTTCTATTGACTTTTTGCCTCTTCTGATCAGCACTTTCCCCTTGTAGACAATGAAATACACATCTGTTGTCTCTGGAGGCGCTGAAACGCAGGCAGCCCCAGATACATCTTCTCATATATTGGGCTGTGTTCACCATGTCCTGAGCAACCAACCAATCACTGTACAAGATTCAGACAGTAAGGAGAGGGAGGGATGAATGGCAGTTCCCAGCGGGCACCAGCGCTTGACTGCAGTCGACACAATTACCATGTCAATATCCTCCTGCGCATCAGGTGATACAATACACATATACTCTCAAGGTGCATGTTTCCATACAGTCTCAGTAGACCAACATACTTTGATGGGTTTCCTAAGGGACTTTAAGGAACAGAAGAGCATGTGGAGTAGGAATGAGAAGCATAGTCACTGAGGAACTCTGCATGATGTTGCATTGTATTTTACCTCTATTAGGGGTCTACTTACAACTGACACTTAACAAGATGTTGAAACGTTGGAAGTGTAGTGGAAAGAGACGTCTTTTAACCCTCCTGAGATCAGCACAAATGAACGGAGTTGTTGCGTTTGTATCTTAACAAATACTGAGTTGATGGTGTCACATGCAGCGTTGGCTGCAAATGATGGGTTCCTGTAGAAAGTTATTATATAGTTAATATATTATACAGCACTGGTAAAGTAGATAGTATGGATGAAAACTTACAGATAAGTCAAATATCCGAGTTGCAAAGCCACTGTTTCACCGTTTCATGTCCTGGATTACACTATCTGTTGCTGAAATGCACAGCCCTTAAAGGGTTCTTTGCCGTTCCTCTTAAAATGTTTGTTGGCACGTATTGTCTTGAATCCAGCCAGGCAAGGAGACAGTGGAGTTGGGAATATGCTCCTGCAGCCATGTCTCGGTGAAAAACATAACTCTGCATTTCCGATACTCCAGCTGGGTCCTCATCAGCTCTCCATGCTCTTATTTGTTGGAGATCTCACGTTCCCCATTACGATCGAGGGAAGAAAATGTTTAAACTTCCTCTTTCTCTCTCCCTGTTTTGCTCCTGCTCTACATCCACAATGTCTCCCCTTCAACTCATTTGCCATCTGGGATTTGGAGTCTCACTCTCTGTATTTGGGCTTCTGAAATCTCAATCAGCTGCTCCCACTTATAAACAACTCTCCTGTTGCTATGGTTACTCATCATAACAGGTAGTTAAAAAAGAAACACAAACAAACAAAAAAAAAAAAAAACCCATCAAAGTTAATAAAGGAATCTCCTCAAGCAGTGTAGCATCCAAACAGAGTAAAAACTCATTCAAACATCAATGTGTTCAATGAAAAATAAGTGAATATACGCAAAACTAGTAATGCAACAGCAGTGGCTCCAAAAAGCTGCCACAATGTGCAGCTCTATTCTAGAACAAACTATTATATATTGTTGTTTTTTTTGTTACTGTTGCTATTATTAGTTGCAGTTGTTGCAGTCGTAGTAGTTGAAATGTAAGAAACATCTCAATGTGTTCAAATTTCAGTGATAAATAAAACACAATTTAAAGACAGGTTTTTTTTTGGTTTTTTTTGTTCCATTACAGGAGTGATATAACTCATTTATCCAAACATGCGTCATCAGGACAAAGCCCAAAGCTCTGTCTTTGAAAGTTCCCATGCCACTGTTTTTTTATTTGGCTTAACCATCTAGCAAAAGAGGTCTTACTCAATCTTACAATTTATCCAGTAAAGACAAGTATTTGGCAGGACTGTTTCAACTGTCCAGCATATGAGCAGCAAAGGAAGAGTGTTTTCATTAAAAGGGTTTCCATTGTTTGAACTGCGAGAATGGGGATAAGAGGGCTTAAATCAGCATCTGCACCAGATTCCGTTATAACCCCTGTAGAATGGCCAAGGTGCTTGGAAAAAAAACCCTTGAATGACTTTCACACACATTTTTCTTCACTTGTGAGATAAAGTAATGTTCAGCTGCTGAGCTTCTCAGGTGGCAATGTGAAAGATGAATCCACTCACCGCTCAACCACCAAACTGACAGCCTGGGTCAAGTCTGGATTTGCCACTTGCAGCCGTTTCCATAGAGACCACACAAACTCCTTGTCTGCCTGTGAAAACACAAGATTCAGTCAGTAGCTGTTAATTCTAATTGAGTCAAATCTTTAAGATAAATTTAATTTTGATTGAATCCTGAAAAGGAATGGTGCCAACACATCACGGCTCTTCCGACTTAAAACTAAAACACTGACTAGGACGCTTGGTGACATTAGCATACGACAGCAGGGGTAGTCTATCAATAATTTAAACAACTTGTACAAAACACTTTTTCATCTGGCCTGCCCTCTCTAATCATGAGCCTCTTTTTGCAGTAATCTCCATCGCTGAGATGTGACCTTCGACTCAAGGGGAGCAAGCATTGACACTTGTCATTATGCACTATTTATGACTTGGGAGAGCAAGGATCCAAATCAAAACACAGCGCTCGAGCCTGTGTTTTCTTTATTAATCAGTTGCACTCTGAATATGTTTTCCACTGCTGCTCCAAAGTAACTAGCCCCAAAGAAACTCAAAACTGATGACAGAGACAGTCATCTTCAAGCAGGAAAACTCAGTCAGCCCCTGACACATTTCCAATTCAAATTGTCTTGCTGCTTTTTCAAACACTTTTAAGCTACATTACATTTAATGAGGGACATCTAAAAACTACATTTTCTGAAATTAAAAGACAGAATTATACCACATCAACTTAATATAAAATTATCTGATAAATTATGTTCGCATCATCATAAGATAAAAGTCATCCCTCCCACTGGAATCTACTGGTCTCCAATTAGTACATGAATTTTAACCCCCTTTTCAAAAGTGTCTAATCAATTATTTACTAAAATGGCAGCATCAGACCTTGATAAGGCCATGAACTGAACATATGAAATGAAATGACTGTACTCTAGATCTCCGTCTCCGTATGTATGTGTGTGTGTGAGTATATATATATATATACATGAAATAACAGAGTACAGGGGGATGGAGATCTCACAAAATCAACCCTGGAACGTAGCTAATGATTAAATTAAGCAGCATGATTTAGTTGAAATATGTGGTCTCCCTCTGTCTGGCCTTTGGCTGCCATTAGCCGTTCCACTGACAAGTGTTCATTCAGGACCCTCATCAAGCGCTCTCCTCCGCCGTATGTGTACTTAAAGATGCATTGAATATGTCTTTGATGATCGCTGAATTATTCATTTTGAATCTAGATGCTGAAACACCATGGGCTAAACATACCAGAGAGAGCCACTGGAATCCAGCACATATTTAGTAAAATTATCACAGTCTAGCAGGAACATTTGCGGGTTGACAGATGAGAGTCTTTGTAGTTAATGGCTGTCCTGAAGTACATCATGCCCAAGACTTAAGACATCAGTGGTATTCAAATGTCACAATTTAATACGTGCACTCTACAACTTAAGGTCCTTATTAGACATACGGAATTACTGATGTTCTTCTCTGGACAAGACCACCAAGGATGGCTTCCCTGTCAGTTCATTAAAACACACCCGTTTTGAAGTAAATAAAGCACAGCGGTAAATGAGTAGTATTATGTTTTGCATGTTGAGCAAAAGCGACAATCCCAACTCATTACAGGCGAGAGCAGGGGTCCACCATGGACAGGTAGCCGGTCTATCACAGGGCCACATACAAAGACAAACAACCATGCACGCTCACACTCACACCTACAGGCAATTCAATAATTATCAATTAACCTAGGATGCATGTTTTTGGACTGAGGGCGGAAGCCGGAGAGAACCCATGCAAGCACAGGGAGAACATGCAAACTCACACAGAAAGACTCCCACCGGGCCGGGAATCGAACCCTTCTTGCTGTGAGGCAACAGTGCTAACCACTAATCCACCGTGCTGCCCATGTTTGTACTTGTTAACTTTAATTTCTAACTAAATGTTTTATAATTGAACACTTTCACACATCAGAAGAGACTGAAGGCCAGATAAAATGTACTACGTCTACATATTTTGGAGTTATGCTGATAGCAGGGCGCTGGGTAGCTCAGCTGGATGAGCTACTAAATTGATGAGCACCCCTCTGACTGGCAGCTTTCCTGTTTCTCTGAACCGTCAAATAACAGACACTCGAGCCTCAAAATACTTAAGAAAACAAAATTATGTCAAGCTAATTTTGGCTGACAATTTCTCCAAAAACAGTTTCATTGAATAAGACACAAACTATTCTCACAGGTGTGAGTGGTGAAAAGTAACCAAGAACATTCACTCAAGACTTGTACTGAAGTACAACTTTTCTTTTATCTATATTCATGTTTTTACTTTATATTTCAACTGCACTACACTCATTTGGCAGTTACACTTAACAGTGCGATTTGTTTTAAACCTAGTGTGTACCATACGTATTGCCCAAATATATCTGGGACAGGTTTATGACAATTCCAAAAAGAAAGCAAACATTCCTTCAAAAGAAACTGAAATTGAAATTTTAGGTCATTTATGCTGGTTTAAGACCTGATGCAATAAATGCTAATTTCTTTCCTGTGTTTCAGGGCGCCTCAGGTTTTAAAAGTTTAAAATGTGATACAATACTTCAACTGAACCAGCAGTTTTCAGTCGTTTTGGCTTTATCTTACTAAAAATGTAAAGGTCACATTACATGAGACCATTATTAATGACATCAATATTTTTTTCTCTAAATTTCTCATGTGCTTTCCATCCTTCCTTTTTCCATACCTGTATCAGAACTTTTGTTTTGTTTTTTTTGCTGCTAATTAAGTAACGGAAGTACTTTTACAGAAGTTGAACTTTGACTTGTTATGTAGTAGTTATAACTACTTGGTCCCACAAATCATGGAATTAAAATTTTGAAGGTCCTTTTCAGAGAAAACTCTGAAAACTTAACTTCAAGAGTAAAAAAAAAGTTCACAGGAGAAATCAGGCGACATGCACAAATGTCTTTAGAGCCAAACGGTGTTGCACAAAAGGCAGGTGCAAACTGAGTTAGCTGGCATCTTAAGTTTAATAAAGACTGAAATTTAAAGCGTCATTTACTCTGTCTGCCTGTAAACTAAGACTGTATGGATATTCAAAGTAAGACATACTGGGTCGGTTCACTCATGTTATTAGACACCACCTGGTGGTGAGTATGCAAGGACTCCAACAATGACTTACAAAGTGAAGACGACAGCTTATCACAACTGCTCTAAAGCATATTGTGCCTGTATTTCTGAATAAATACAGAAATCTGAGTCAAGAAAACTTTCTACTGTCTACTGTTTTCAGACAATTCTACAAAAGTATAGTCATTACAGTTACATATTTGTTGAGCTTGCCAACTAAACATACTTTATGCAGTCTAGAAAGCTCTCAGGAATAAGAAACTCAAATATGCATGCATTTTTTTAACTGTCAACATAAAGAATAAGCAGTCATAAACCTTAAAAATATAGTTCTTCAGATGTTTTATTCTTATTTTGCAGCAGCGTCAGTTAATGTCTGTGCTTTGTTCCATGTGCTGTTGTCTTAGGAGAAATTCCTGTGTCTTTTGTGAAAAAAGCTCACTATAAAAAGTATACTGGGTGAGTTATAGACCTTTTCAGAACATGAAGGCCATATCCCAAACAAAAAAAAACTCACTTCAAAATTTACAATATTTTAAGAATTTCACTGGAGGCCAAGGTAATGACTTTCAGAGTAAATTAGATTGTGTGTTTCTCACTGTGAAGTGAGTAATTCAGGCATTTATGAGTTAATGTTTAGAAATGGTATGAAAATTTACTAAGCCACTCAAGGTTAAGGCTTCATTTAAACGAGCTTTCTAAAACCCAAGTGCTGTTTGAAAAAAAGCCTAAAAAAACAGACATTTCCAAAAAAATAATACTATCTTCCAAAACTTGCTTATGTGTACATTCATGTACGGTTCCCTCAAAAACATACTACTGCATATTTACACGGGATATAGGGATATTTTTCAATTAGAAAAATAGCCCTATTTTATTAGGTGAGTATATTTACAGCAAACAGCTTGTCAGTGACCTATGCAAAAAGAAAAGAACAATCATTCGAGGACACATTGCCCATCCCTAATGTAAAAAACGTACAGTGACAAGAGACAAAAGATCAGAGTAAGAATGTTCCTGTAACTCCTGACAGAGGTCTTTCTGTGTGGAGGTTGCATGATATCCCTGTGCTTGCATGGGTTTTCACCAGGTACTCCAGTTTATTCCCACAGTCCAAAACCACATATACCAGGTCAACAGATGTTTCTAAATTTCTCATAGAAGTGTGTGTGGTTGTTTGTCAACATGTGGACTGGCGGCCCATCCAGGGTGTACAACTTCCTTTCAGCCAAAGAAAGCTGGGATAGGCTCCATCAGATCCCTGTAGCCCTTAATAGTTATGAACATGTGTAGATGATGGATGCATGGACGGATGGATGTTCTGCATGTACTGTAGTAGAGGCAAATAGCTAAAATAATGTGTAAGTCCGAGGGGGGTTACTGTGCTTACTGCACTTACTGCCCATAAAACATAATATGGCTTTTTATTTTTTCTTTAAACAGTAACCAATTATATGTTTTGCAAAAAGTAAACTACTGTATTTGAGCACAAAAACATAATCACACACATGCTGGGGCCCCTTTTAACTGTAATTATGTACTGTATTTGTGCACTTACAGCCTTAATTGCATGACAGAACTTTGTACCTTCAGTAAACTGAGAATATCTTCCCTTTTAGAGCAGATACATGTTACAGGGCACAACAGCAGCAAACCATTGCTAAAGCTGCTTATAAAAATACTACAGAAAGAAGATACTACCGTTCATACATACCTGACATTGCATTAACTCGTCTGATAAAGTCTTCACTTGCTCCTCCAAAACCTTGACGCGAGTTTCGTCGTTAGAGTCCATTTTCAGACTGACGGGGAAGCAAAGCCAGATTTGTGATCATACAGATGTAATTACAGGAAAGACGACAGACACTTACAGCAGCGGGTGTACATTGAATTCACGAAGAGCCCTTAAACCTTATCAGGAGTTACTAAGAGTTGCTTTGCTTTGGTTGGTTTGTTTGTTGTTGTTTGTTTCCCCTCTTCACTATCTAATGCCAGCTTTTAAACCTTCCGTGTATGGCACAAATGTCACAGACTAAATGATGGAGGTGACAAGCTCTCAAGGCATGGTCTGTAAAAACGTAGACCGAGTAAAACGTTTACTTTACCTGGTGCGACGACAGTCTGAAGAGGACGCAGCGGGGCGGCAGCCGTCCTGTGTTTACACAAAACCACGCTAACTCAGCTAACGTTAGCTCAAGTTTCAACGTAAAGTCTTTTTTTTTTTTTCGCCTGATCGTTACCAACGATGTCACGACACCGGTGACATGGAAACACGTCTATTTTAATAGAAATAAATTAACTGAATACTGATACGAAGATAAAAGAAACTGTCAGGACGAGAACCGTTCTCCGTTACCACGGAGACGCTTTCCGTTTCAAACGAGCCCGCTGATTTCCGTCTCCGCCCCTACTGCTTTACGTAAGCAGTCTGTGTCCACGACCATAGCGGACGACACGTAGTTATCTCGACGTTTTACGACAGCTGCTATGTGCGTACGGCTTTATCATCTGGAATTAATACGTTTTGTCAAAAGTTATTTATTTATGTGTGTTTGAGATTGCATCTAGCAAGTGTAAGACAACACACAGCTTATTCACAGTGTAAAACTCTTCTTTTTAAATCTTTTGTTTGAAATATTCTTTAAATCATAACTGGACTCTTTTAGTCCTATTAAATAGTCTTAGCTGTTGACGAATAATACATTCATATACCTGTGAGTATTTCATCCATGCCCTTGTTGTTGAGTTTGTTTCTCCCACGGTTCTCTTGAGTGCAGACTGTAAGCGAACATCAAAATAAACTTAGCAACAAAAACTGTGGCCAGGAACTAACATATCCAGATGATTGTGCATCACATTACTGAGCCATGGCCTCCTTTTGGTTTTGGACAATGAAAAGATGATGATAAAGCTGAAAATCTATAATGCCGGAGAGTGGAAGTACAATCTGAACCCAGGCCCAACATCACACCTGTTTGAGCAGACATCACTGTGATCTGGAGCATGTACGTCGCTTGTATATCATAGTCATGCATGTCTGAGTGACAAATTGAATCTGGACAGCAAATATTTAATGCCGTTTTGTTGGGTTTTTTAAAGTTACTTTATCTATTTTTGTATTCAGGTATGACCTAATTATATTTTCACATTAGAAAACAAACTACTACTGGTTTACTACTGATAATAACATTTAAATCACTGAGATTCTGCAGATTAAATTTAAGGATTCAAGACATTATATCATTCTTGTATAGTCTTTGCTGGCTAAAAAGCACAAAGATTAAGAAAGGAAAAGCTGTATCCAGTAGAAGTGAGTGGAAAAGTAAAAAAAACAATTATACAACACTGTGCATATCTTATTAATACAAAGCTTAAAAAAAACTGTAGAATAATTCAAATCAAAAAGGAGGATCATGAATCTATAGGAAAATGTTGTATTTTGACAAAATTGTCTTAATATTCAAAGGAAATATCAGTACTTCATGGGTCGTAGTGCATGTTGTGTAACAATTTTCTTCTCTAGACTGAAACAAAAGCTCAGCATCATATAAAGATTCCCCTGTGTCCACAAGTAACTGTTTTACAAGACTATAAATCCCTGTTGTTATATTAATGTTCAACAGCGGCATGCATGCCGGTGAAGCATAATGACAGATGATATTGATGTTTATATGACATTTTATGTTTTACATATTGTTTTTCTTGTAATAGACTCACTTACACCTCACTCTTGTAGATATTTGCCCATATATCAAATTTTTAATGATCCATTTTACCATCAAAGGCATTATGCACAATGAATCTTGACTCATGGGACTTTTGAGAACTGGTTGGAAGCAAGGGGAGAGGAAGAGAAATGAACATGTTTGACATCTGTTTTGCTGGTAAGACAAGACAACTCCATATTGTGCCGCTAATGTATTTAACTGTCCAGCCAAATTTGGAGCTCAGGGTAAAAAATGAAAATGAAGAAATATGATGACTGGCACTCGTCCTGTGTCAGACAAATGTTGGTTCATCTGCTCGCTGGTGCACACACATACACACACTCACACACACTGACAAAGAGAAGAGATGCAATTGACTTAGAATGATTAGACTGTTCCTTGACCCACAAAGACTGGCTCTCATTAGGATCCTCATTTTCAGGGCAATTGTAGAGGCAGTAGACTGGTACATAATGCGCAACATCTGCTTGCCCCCCCCCCCCCCTTCGTTCCTTGTTCAGACACACCAACTGACACATGGTATCTATGAATAAGCCTCTAACCCACCATGAGAGAAAATGATCATAATGCACCTGCAACAGGATTTTAAATTTAGTCTGTCTTCTATTCATGCAAATGTACAAAACTCAACCCAACAGTTTTCAAAAGGTCAGCTGGGGTATGTCTTATTGAATTAAATAAAGCAAACCGCATCTAATGAAGCAAAATTTAGTCCTATAAAAATTAAATTATCAAAAATTCCTCTGTTGACAAAACTGGTAATCATTCCTTAAATATCCACTCTTTGATGGTTAAATGCGTGTAACCTTTCCCCAGATGTTCACTGTTGCTTACAGAGCACAGACATGTTCCACCTTGTTTTGACAGTGTCTGCAGCACTTTCAGGTGTCTGAAGCAGCCAGTATCACCATCTTTGATGGGTTTGTTGTTAGTCCCACTAATGTCAAATTAATTTGGATCTAAGAGCGTTGAAGGACCATGAAAGTTGAAAGTTGTGCTTCATTGATGTGCTTCCTCCATTTACCACATGTAAAAATACATTTTTACACACAAACCCAGCACTGTCATTAATTGATTTTACTTTGAGAACATTTTTTTATTGGTTAAATGTAACAGATTATACATCACTGTCATTTCACCGTCAACTAAAAAATAAATTAAAAACACAACTGTTTTTAAAGTGTGCACACGTTTTAAAAATTATTACATCTAGTTAGAATATCAGATTTAAATTCATTTGAAGGACTTTTTGATTATTTAAGTGTCACTAAACTGCACGTAATGGCCCACAATTAATTTTCCCACTTGCACTCAAATGACTTTCAGATCTTGAGAAATAAAATTTTGAGTTATGAAGGTAGCAGCGAGCTAAATGTGAATTAACACCACCTTTTGTGGTGAAACAAACAAAAAAAAACTGTTGTACTGTTTGATATTTCTTTTATGAAATAGAAGCTGGGAAGGTAGTCAGGCCAGATGGAAAAAAGAATATAAAAAACCTCCCAGATGCTCAGGCTGGGGCAGAGGTTTACATTTTAACATGCCTAAAATGACCTGAAGTAGTATCACAGTATCAGGAAAGGCAGTTATTGCCAACAAGAAAGTTACAGTTACACAAAGAAGTTCTTTCTCACATTAAATATGAGTTTCAATCTCATTTGAAGGAATATTTTATTATTTTTAGGAAGCAGTACTATTATTATTATTATTATTGTTATTATTATTATTATTATTATTATTATTATTATTATTATTATTATTATTATTATTATTATTATTATTATTATTATTATTATTATTATTATTATAGTGTTTACATATGTTTACATTCTGTGCTGGGTCCACATTCGTTGAAGGTATACTACTGGTTCATCAATTTTCAAAACACATGTAACTTTAATATTTAATTTTTCTGATACAACAAAGATTTAATTGTGATTGATCCATTACAACATAAACAAGTTTGGCAATCTTTAATAAACATCTTTCAATATTACATTGAACTGCAGAAACCAGTATGCAGCATAATTCAAATGAAGAATGAATTAACATGAACAATTAAACTTTCATGAAAAATTATGTTATTTTACTGCAGTTATGGGTTGTGGGTGAAATGATGCTCTGCCTAAGATTGATATTAATTCTCAATTTCGCAGAGATATCCGAACTTAACCTGTGTCGACACAAATAAGAATTCAAATCAATCCTCGAACTGTTCTGAGGCTGGAGAGAGAGGTTTAAGTGTCTGAACTCACTGCTGTGATAGGAACAGGTTTTTAACTTGTGGAATGGTGCATAAAAGTAAAATAATATGGATTTGCTCTTGAAATTAGGTGCTTCTCAACCAAGTGAAAGTAATTGTCCCCCTACGACATGATACCATCTCTTATGAAATCCAAAGAGTATGACCTACCAAATGTAAACGCAATTGAGGGGCAAATGTAACCTGCCCTTGTGGGCCTCTTGCATCTAACAGGCCAGCTGTGAAGAGTCTTCAAACAGGAGGGCTTTTGCACTGACATTCCCAATAAGTATGCTTGCCTTACTTCTGTTCCGCCTCAGAGGAGTCACAAGGAAGTTCAAATGCCAGGCAGCATTTAATTTACCAAGGGAAGAAATGACACAGGATTGTGATCATGCAAATGCACCTGCATGAAAAATTCAAGAACCAAATGACAAGCCCTGGCGTGCCAGTGCTGACAGAGGAAGGAAGACAGGCACATCCCGAGGAAAAACATGACACTCCATGGAGAATTGTGAAAGCACAGTCTCCGCCTGCTGCCTCAGGTAAGTGGGGATATTGTCTGCATTAATGTGGCCTAGCTTTGATACTGTGGGAGGAAAGCATCTGAGAAGTGCAGGAGATGACAATAGATACTAAAGAGTCACAAGTCCCCAGCTTTAAAGAAACACTGATTCTACAAATGTCAGTTGGGATGTCAAACCTGCACAGTGTTTAGTAGAACATCACTCCCCCTTACATAGAAATGAGACAGGCTCCAACATGTGAGAGTTTACGGTAAAGCTTTGAACACAGTCACTTTGTAGTGTGGCTGATGGCTTTATTTGTCGAGCTGTAGAGTAAGATTAGGTAATAATGAGCTGTTATCACACTGGATGCCTTTTGAAAACGAAATCACTCCTCCTCAGATCTTGTGCACACCAAATTTACGTTCAGTTGCTGACATTTTGAGCCTTGTTTGTACACATTTTATTCAAGTGATGCCCTGAGGAGGGTTATTATTTCTCCCAGTGGAATCTGTGGGAGAATTGTCAGCCACTCTTGACCTCAAGCATGAGCCATCCTCATGCTGAACCCTGTGAGACCTTGGACTGTCTTACAAAACCCCAGGACAGAGAGACCATTGATTACCTCTTCTCCTCTGCCATTTCAGCCTCTGGACATACAATATCTGTATACCTAAATCAGACCATTCCAGCTACAAACTTTCCCCCACCATAAACCTTACGCTCTGTTCGCCATTATGTGCATTCCTTTTTACATGTGATGCTGATGACCTCCCACAGCCCCTGCCTTCCCATTTCACCACATGCTGTGTGCACAAGCTCTTTCGTTCATGTCTTAACCCAAGCCCCAATGAGTTGACGAGGACCTCTGTTTGACTCCCATCTGATGACCTTCTAGTCCTATCTTCCACAGACAAGAGCCCTCATAAAGGATGAATTGATCCACACCTCTGGGAGGCCCCAGAATGTGTGTGTGTGATTATGTTTTTGTGTATCCATGGTGCCATGAACTTCAGAGCCACACTCACTAACAGCTCACCCAACTAATGTGCCATCCCAACCCCGTTGGCCCCTCCAAGGGTGTGTGGGAACAAGGAGTCAGGCTATTTCCCTCGGGCTCCTGCGAGAGAGCTTGTCCTTTGCTTGGTGAAAGGGTAAATTAAGGTGGTGAGGTTGTATTTAAGTTCATATTTCCCCTGAGTATGGGAGAAGAGAAGAAGGACATGGGACATTGATCGCCCTGAGTAAATGTTGTCCAGTCGGAAAACAGCTTTTAGATGAGAATGTATTTGTCTTTTAATACCAATGCTTTCTTCTCCAGTACTTAGGAAGGCTCAAAATAAGACAGTTATATACACAACCATCTCAGAGGTGTAAGAAGTACCTGAAAAATATATTTAGGTAAAAGTAGAGATATGCGACTATTGTCTTTTTACACTAATACCATCAGAAAAAAGTCTTAAACTATCTGATTTTAAATGTAATTATGTACTTTACACATACTGAATGTGATGGCTCAAACATGCACTAGACCTCAACACAAAGATATGAGAGAAAAAAAAAGAAACTCTTGATTTCTGAGGTTTTAGACCATCCATATTATAGACACCTCCATATCATATCATCATCATGACAAACGCAACACTCCAACAGACTCAAGATGATCTATGAAGGTTTCATAAAGTGGCCCTGTGATGGACTGGCAATCTGTCCAGTGCACCCCTGCCTTTTGCTCAAAGAGAACAGTGATAGATTCCAAGAGATCCCTATGACCCTAAATAAGAACAAGTGGGCATAGATGATGGACGATGCATAGTTAAAGCATCTTTCTTTTCTATTCTTTTCTATTCTATTCTATTCTATTCTATTCTATTCTATTCTATTCTATTCTATTCTATTCTATTCTATTCTATTCTATTCTATTCTATTGAGTTTATCTTTATATTTTTTAGAGATCTAAATCAGCAACTGTCACAGTTTGGGTTAGGATCTGTTTTATTTTGAAAGTCTGTGTCCTTGTGTTTTAGTTCTGTTTTGACTTCCCTTGTTCCCATCTGCCTTGATTGTTTGCACCTGTGTCTTGTCAGCCATGTGCGTATATCTTGTCATGTCTTTGGCCCCCTCCCTGCTGGTCTGCATTGTTTCTCGCTATGGTTCATTCTGATTGGCTTCCCCTGTGTCTCTAGCAGACTGTTTGCTCCCCATAGTTATAGTCTGTTTCTGGTTCTGTCTAGGTTGGGCTTTCTGTTTGATTCTTTTGGATTCCTGGCTTTGCAGTGCTTTTAGTTAAATAAATGCCTTTGTTCTGGAACTTCTGCCGCCTAGTCTCCTGCATTTGGATCCTATATCCTCAAGTCGTGACAGCAACTTGCAAACATCACATGCAGTTGTCATTAAACTAGTTTATGCCTCAATGTGCTTTTCTGAAGTCTGATTTTGGATTCTAAATTATTATTCTAAATAATTCTGTGGTTTGTGATGAACAAAGTAAACACTTTATCGTGAGTCATTCTGTAGACAAATATATATATAAAAAAAAAGCATTCTTTTCTTATTTTAAATAGGCTCACGGATGGTTGTCAGGCCTGGCACTAACTGCTTGATTCACCTTCTTCACAAGCTGCAGCCATGTCCTCAAATGTTCCTAAAAATGTAGCATTAGTCACGTTCGGCAGGTAAGGACAAATCCTGGTAAATCACATTTCAGCATGTAAAGACAAATCTCATTTAGTAATCTGCAGAAATTGCAGCTCCTCCTCCCCCTCTAATACAGAAAGAAGCTGCAGAGGATAATGTTGCCTTTGGAAATGTAATGAGTGACTATCACTGATAGTATAGTATAAAGTACTTGTTAGTAAAAGCTTAGAATGTTTTATACTCATAGTAAGAAGTGGCTAAAAAAGATATTTCACAGTAGTAAGGAAGTACACTCACTCAGCTACTTTAAAACACTGGTATTTTAGTTTTTCATCAAACCTTTTAATTCAAGTATTCTTTTTAGGTTCTGTTTCATATTCAGAGCAAAATTTGGAAATATAAAGGTTCCTGTATGTTTTATTGACCAAAAAGTTGTCTGAGGCAGTTTTAGTTATGGGTATAATGAAATTTGACTTATATTAGTTCCGTGTAACAATAGAAGTAATAATAATACCAGAGACACTTTGAGCCATTCTGTTTCTTCTTTTTGATGGGGACAGTATAAACCACCAGATAGGAAACATTTTAAGATTCAGGGGGGTTAAATTGACCTTTCTGGACTTTGTTATAACGCCGAGTGACTAAAACTTAATGGAGAGAAGCACCTCTGTGGATTTGACACATCTGCAATTACAGTGCCGGCAACTGATGGCCGTCCCAGGAGGTAGAACACTTCAGCAGCAGGTTCAATAGCTCATTATCAGCGGTCCCGCTGGATAATTAGCGAACAGTGGGATCTTGTCACAGCGACAAATAAACATACTCTCACTCCCTAACAATCTGTCTTAACCGTACACCCGACACAGCAAAGCTGTCTTTATAAATGCCACCATCATATGGCAGACCTCATGTGATCCTGCATGGTTGTTGTTGTTTTTTTTTCAATAATGAAGTGCTATTTTGTTTGATAAGGAGCTTTTAAATGCACAATATGTTCATTTCAGCACAGAAATGTCTAAAAGCTACCAGATAGATGTCACATATTGCATTGATGTGTGTATTTTCACTATTCCATATATTTCCAACAACTCTGGCTTCATGTCAGTAATGTTGAGTCCAATAAAACCCTCCAATGACAGAATTAAAGCTCGCTACGTTACTTGAAGTTGGTTGCTTTCTCTGTAAAGTGCCCTGGGTTGACTTTTGTTGCGAGTAGATGTCATATAAAAAACTAAATTCAATTTTTTTTTTTTGCATACATTTCTGTGCAACAAATTCGTCACGCCAGCCACCAAGCAAACACTTGTGTCAGCACTATGATTTGGCAAGAATATTCATGAAAATAAAACTTGAATGCATTTGGTCTAGCTTTTCCGTGAACATGATTTCTGCCTGTGTCAGTTATGACTATGAAACAGTAGCAGTTTGTGAAAAGTCAGTATCCTATTAAGAGGGTAGAAAATATAGCAGTGAGTCTCAAGGCAAAAGCACCTGAGGTTTGTTTCGTTATCCAGAGTTTGTCCAAAGATGCTGTGGTAGAGATGCCTTCCCAAAACGGAAAATACCCCCGAGTTGTGCCCAGTTGCAGAAATTTATTGTAATGCAGGATATGATGCAAAAAGTATAAAGTATGCCTTGGAAATTACTCTGTTTCGTTTATAGTTCATGCATAATGGTGGATGACAATGCAAAAGGACTATATTTTCCCAGTTGTTTTCACACATTTTTGTGCTTTCTGATCTTCTGGGCTTCTCATTAGGAATGCGGCTAGATCATCTCTCAAAGAATTTAGAAGTAAATGGTGCAGGCATTTGCATTCTTACATGCAGTCCCTGAAGACCATCTCTGGAAGGTTTCAGAGCTGCTGTGCCTGTGTGAAAATGGGTTTGCTGATGACTTTTGTTCAAGAGATGAGTTAATCTCCTGGACAAAATCAACATAGTTACCAAGGTGCCTACAATTTGTAAGCCTATTGCTGTCACCATTGGACTTAAGGTGGTTTTTCAATACCCAGAAATGACCACATTTGATCAGCAAGAAGTTGGAACTCCAGAGTGACAATTAAAAGCTAATTGGACGGAAGAACAAATCATTCAGGACAAATATCAATGAAAGAAATGAATTATACTCAGAAGAAACATCAACACACTGAAGGAGTAATTCTGGTCAATAACACTATAATTACTTGTGTGTGTGTGTGTGTGTGTGTGTGTGTGTGTGTGTGTGTGTGTGTGTGTGTGTGTGTGTGTGTGTGTGTGGATGGGAGGTGGGGTAATTGCACTTTAAGGTACATGCATCAGATGATCTTCTCTGCCTTTTTTCTGCAGCCTGGATGAAAGTCATAACATGTATACAAACTGTTTATTGTCGCATTCACTTGCTGTTTGGTTGGGTACCAAACATGGAGAAGCTTACGCAATAACTCGGTTAGAGTTAGAAAAATTGGATGACCTGTCTGAAAAAATACTAACCCACAGCATTTAAAACATGTTAGATGTTTTCCCTGTATGTGCAAAAGACACCTACCATTGAAAAATCCTTTTGGTTTTGGTGTCACAAGAGAAGCACAGTTTTTGTGCATCTGAACAGAGTGTTTGCCATTTTGAGATTTATAGTAATATTTAGATGAATTAAAGGAAATTTCAGGGACCAACTGCTCCTGCGAAATATTTTCTTACTTGTGTTTTTGTTGATTTGATTGAGAAACATCTAACAGATGAAAAAAAAATACACTTCTTATTTAAAGTCATATTTAAAAGCTAACATGAAGACGATATGTTTTCACGTGAAACTACCACAAGTGACAGCAATGGGGTGATTGTTTGTAAGATGATGTCCACAAGTGCCTTTTTTGTACATTTATTCATCTTTCAGCAGCTCACAGAGCTTGATAAACAACGACATTTGATACATGCAAAGCAGAAGAAAATTATAAACTTGAAGCCTAGTTAGTCACAGTCCTGTGCATAAGGGGCATTGAAATGTGAACCATTTCACGGAGTGACTGGTTTATCGATTAACATCAACACTTCTGGTAAAAGCATGTGAGAGAGAAGACTCAACACAACAGTATAAACAGAGACAGTGACCTTAAACACATTATCTTTGTTTTTCTGCTATTTCTTTTCACTTATTGGCCAACACATCCACAATTAGCCAATACTAACCAATAACATCTCACTTCTCGGACAGGTTATGGAATGATGAAAGCAGTGTTATAATTCGCTTTATAGACATTTTTTTTTATATCAAACGCTTAATTAGTGATGGATACTTCATGGGCTCCTGCAATGCTGCTACCCACAAATTATATCCACTGTATATTCCTGTTTTTTTCAAGAGAGGTAAGGGGAATTTTAATTTGTTGCTCAAGCAGAATCTACTCCAACTCTAAGGCAGGGTAAGCTGTTCTTTCCAGTTCTCTCCTGCTTGTAAACACACAGAAGCTGATTGATTATGTTAAGATCTGTGTTTGTTTGGGTCACTCTATACTCTCCCCATCACTACTGTGTTTTTGATGGCTCTGTGATACATGATCACCCTGGAAGATGCCACTGACTCTGGGAAGTGATCACCCAAAATGGGCAACATTTTCCTTAGAAGTTACCTTACAATGCAGGTATTTTGCAGGAGGAAGACAGTTCCATGATATAGCAACCAATTATGACAGAGCTGCCTCTGTGCTTCACGGTTGGTGCCAGGCATTTGTGATCAGTAGCTACTTCGGGTGTTTGTCATACTAATATGCATGAAGGATGATTTGCCAAAGAAGATGTTATTCCATCAGTTATTTCCTTCTTGTTTTTCTTCTGCAGCATATAAGCATTCTTAAACATTGTGGTGTAGGGTGAAAATGTTTGATAACGGCATCTCTTTAATGGTATTTGGCCACACTGAGTGGTTAAGTAACTGTTTTGGTTGATCCTTGGTTGGGTTGGTTTACTTTTGCAGCGAGTTTAATTGCTGTTGTTCGGGGGTTTGTCAACACAATCTATTTGTAAAAACGCTCTGCAGTCTCTGTCACTAAGTTTCAACATGTTTTACATGAGCTTTTTTTTTAAAGCTTTTTAGCCATCAATTGACTCAATTGACTCAAGTAAGGATCTCAAACATTTTAACGTGTATTTACATGCATTTATGCTGAGTTGATAAAAAAAAGAAGAAAAACTTGTTTATTATATCAAATACATGATGTCTTCAGTGCGTGTGTTTTATGTCCCTTTACAATTCATATTTATATACAAGCATTAAAGGAAAAACCGGGTTTGAAACATCACGTTTCCTTTATTCTGTCCAACCCTTGCTCCTAAACATATATACAAGAAAAATAAATCATACATTACTTCCATTGGAGAGATTTGTTAGGACATTAGCCACATATTTCTGAAGTTCAGAACGGTTTATTCACTAAAGGGGTGACTGACCCTGCTCACACAAAGCAGCCAACCAAGTGATACAGAAGCACGAGTCAAAAGACTATGAGATAAAGGTAAATGGAGTGACAAATGGATTGCATTTAAAGCACTTTCCCAATCAACCCAGTGGGCTTTACACTAAGAGCCACATTTACTCATTCACACGCAGCAATACAGTTTTTTTTTTTTTTTCCAGTTTATGCAGTGCATTTTCTGTGTACAGTTATACACAGGCACCAATGAACACAATAAAATCAGAATACAGTTCAATTTCTTGTGAAGAGGACACTTTTGCAAATGGGGGTACCAGGGATTGAACCACTAAACTGCAGATTACTGCTTGGTGTCCAGAGATATAACCTTTTTTTTATTTTTTATGTTTTTGTGGGTGGCGGGGACTAGGTTGTTGCAACAAAATATTATTCGTTATGTTTACAATGCATGAACTAGAAGGGATTGATTTACAGACCAAAGTGTGTGCACAGAGGGAAATATATATATATATATAAAGCAATACATTTATTTCTAATATGATTGATTGACAGTCGGCCTAAGCCAATGCTATCAATTATCATATTAGTCATTGTCATGCTATGAAGCATGATGACGCATCCGTCCGTTGTATTTGCAGTCTATGGTTGGAACGTTTAAAGGCAGGGCTCAGTCTGACTTCAGCCATGTTCATCTGGGTTTGTTAGTTGGACTATAACAAGTTAAGTCTAGCTCGATTTTACTTATACTAATATATTTACATGCAATCAAACTACAATGTTAGTTGGACTCATGCAAAATTCTCATAATCTTTTCCTTAATATCACTGAAGCATACTGTTTGTGTTCTGCATTTGAATTTGGCACCAGTTTTACACCAGATGCCCTTTTACTGACTTTTTATTCTGCTCCAATGTGCAACTCTGTGTGCAATGTGTTCAATTTACTCTTTACAAAAGGAAATATTATGTGCAACTGTCTGTGAAATGTGTCATTGTCCACAGTACACTGCCCATTCTCAACCTTTGTCCTATGGTTTGTACTTTTGCCAGGTACTGGTACTGCGTACCAGGACCTGTAAATAGTAAAGTGTTATTTTCTCATATTTTAATAATATTTTTAATGCTGAACATTTTTTTTGTTAGATTTTGATTTCTATCATATTTTTTGTACTGCTGTTCTGACCATGTGCATTTCCCCATTGTAAGATAGTTAAGGAATATCTCATCTTACCTTCCTGACATGACCCTCCTTATTTATGCGGGCCCACTACCCACTAGTAGCTGGGGCAAAGGGGGCAATGTGATGTGGCCACAGAGCAGAACCACAACCGGTACCGACTACACCACAGTCACCCCTCACTACAAGAATCTTCATAAGTATGGTTTATCCATCCCGTCTTTGTCATAAGATTTATCATATTATCACATCATGCTATGTTTAGATGTGGAATGCATATCATATTACTGATCCAGTCCTTCTGCTATCTATATGTTGTATCAACACTGCTCAAAAGAAAACACTTCTGGAGTCTAAAGAAACATAAAAGCATTGGAAGTCCACACAACATATTAAAAAAAAAAAAGGCAAACTTTTTTTCTTGGACAATCCTTTAAAGGCTTAAAGATTTGGTTGCTCATGTAAGTATGTAATATCTCATTTAATTAGCAATCTAAGCCCTCTGACAAACAGGCATATGGTCCTCGCTCTCCCACGGCCTTGGCCAAGGAATGAATATGCATATCCTGGGACCTCAGTTGCTTGTTACTCTGGAATGAATTCTACACAAGCCTAATCCCTGATCTATTATTTACCCCTTGACCAAACAAGCAAGTGGGGCTTCCAGACGCTTGACTTGATAGAAATGACTGTCCTGGGATTGAGCTGCCTGTCTCACCCCAATGAAGGAGCCAGGCTGAGGCAGGCAGGCAGGCAGACAGTCACTCAGAGGAGCACAGAATGTTTCTCTCAGAGCTCCCATCTATCGACAAACACACACACACACACACACACGCACACACACTTCACAGACACACACATCCAGACATGTACCCCACACTCCTTCAACTCTTCACTCTTGAGATGTCTCAGTCAAATGTTGAGCAAATCCGCACACAAAAACAAGCGCACATTGAAACTTTAATGAAGCGCACCCAGTTCTGAAGGATCTGAGGGACACTTTAGGAAATCAGTGACACATCCCTGCTGTACACAGCCATAAAGTGTTTCCAAATGCCTAAATCTGGTGTGCAACCCTGCACGCACAGGCATGTTCTCTGGGGTGTTGAGAAAGTGAAAAATGTTTTCCAAGTAGCCTGAGGGGGGAGAAAAAAAATGTATATATATGTATATGTGTATATGTGTGTATATATATATATATATATATATATATATATATATATATATATATATATATATATATATATATAGTGTTCAAACAGCTTAAAAGAGATGGGGAAATGTTCATTAAAATGCATTTTAAGTTACATTAAGTTATACTTTACCTTTTGAAAATCAGAAAAATACAATTTTATTAGATTTTCGTTGAACTCAGCCTATAATATTTAGACTAATAGAATCAGATCTAAATGCACACGGTAGAAAAACAACAGTGAATCTTTGCTGCTTTGAGTCTTGCACAAGCCCTCCCGCTTTCTTATCTCGGGGCTAAGGGTTTTTGACGCGTTTTTTTTGTTGCACGAAGATGCGACTCCTCACGCTGACACGACGTCGTAAATCAATCACATAAACTCTCTGGACCCGCGGTCGTTTGGGTTACAGTCACACGCGGCGTGGAAAACACTGGTCTGAATTCACCCAACTTTACACAGCAGCCACCTTCTGCTCAGCCCCAGACGGTTCGCAGCTCCTCGGCGCACTGTGCTGACTCCGCAGAAGGAAATCATCGGGGAAGCGTAGGCAGGCTTTTTTTTTCCTTCTCACCCCCCCAACCACCCCCCTCAAGGTAGGACAAGCAGTTACATACGGCTTGTTCTTACAAGTGATCCCCAGTGTTTCCTTGATTCTTTTAGTTTGAAGAGAGGAGAGGTGACAGAGTGTCGCGGTCGCGCGTAATTCTCCGGGAGACCGACGCGTATCCAACCGACGCGCGTTTTTTTTTTTTTTTTTTTTTCCTCAGCGAAGCAGCCCGTGACACTTCGATCCTCGTGGACGAAAAGAGCGACTGCTTTCTCCTTGATTCACCTCAAACTGTCATAAACATCGATACAAGTTTGTGAAAAGAGCTCCGACGGCGAACCGCCACACAGACTACAGCGGGCAGGACTGAAAAGCCGAAAGTTCCCCACTTGAGGGCGAAATCAGACTTTTGTGAGGACGCAAAGTTTGAAAAGTGCCAGGAGCTTCGGGGTCTGTCAGACACAACATGCAGCAATGGTAAATATATACATATATATGTATTGTTTGTACTCTCTTAATTTTCCAACGTAAACACCACATCGGAAACGAGTATTGGAATTGTAACATTTTCTGAACAGCTTCAGCTGCGGTCAGTCATGTGAAATCAAGATAAAAATCTAACCAGGCTTAGTTTTGGTGGGGTTTGTCAGTGTGATAGCATTTCAGAGAAAACCAAAAATGTCCCATTGTTTTGATATTTTCTTGTCATTTTCATTTCTTTTTTGTTTTGAAATCAACTAAAGCATTTCTGAACATGTAAAGGCCCCGATCTCAACTGAGGGATTTGACATCTGATTTGTAAGCAAATAATGAAAACTTTATATTAATTCCCTAGTTTTTGTCTGAAATGGTCACTGGTCTGCTTGAGAGTCAAAATATCACAACTTTTACATGGTGTCTACGAGGGAGCTTCTTTTTTCCCCCATATAGAGTTAATTGTCACACTTTTCTTTGTTTAAATGCTGTTTATTAGGCCTTAATATTCCCATTCATTGCAGTCCATGCATCACCCCACAGCATAAAAATGTGCTGTGGGTTTACCTAAATATCACTTATAGCTGGCAGTCATGTTAACAAAGTTATTCGTCAGGCCTAAAAACCCCACTACTGACAATTCACGCTTCACCTTCCTGCACAGTTCCTCCTGAATTTACTTAAATATTTCTATAGTTGTCCAGTTTCAGTTGACATTTGCTCTGTTTGTCACCGTCTAAGAAACAAGCACAGCTGTCTCTGCTAGATGTCAATGCAAACTGTGGATTTAAATACATTTTGAAAATCCTAAATAGCAGAGCCCTTTTACCTGTGTTCCGCTTCACCTCCTAAAGGAAACTCAGGCAGCTAAGGGCAAGCCTGTGCCAATGAAACATGAAGCAAAGGAACACAAAGGTATTTCATGGCAGTCTAAGACACTTCTCCATGGACTTATCTGAACACTCCAGGATACCAGGAGAAGGAAAGAGCGGTAAAATCAGAGGATTATGAAAAACAAACTGAGATGCATGGCGCAACTTAAATACTCCGAAAGTTACCTTTTACGTTTTTTTGTCAGTGAGCTCTGTGTGTGAGATTAATGTCTAACACGTTGTTTCGGCCTGGCCTAAGTGTGTGTCAGGGATGTTTGATGGGCTGGTGCTGCTTCGAGAGTGAAAAACGCCAATTTACATTCCTCCAGTGTCATTTCATTACTTTTATCTCTGTGCTGCTGCGTCTCTAACAGAAAAAACGTCAATTTCCTTTGCAGCATTAGTCACGCAAGTTGAAATTATCATCTTTTTTTTTTTCCACAGAATTATTTTTAAAGTGGAAGTGATCTTGACTGCGTGAATGAAAGCATCACATAACAATAAAATAAATATTCTGAGTAAAGAAAAGAGAAGAAAAGAAAAGAAAAAAACTAATATTGAACCAAACCTCCCACAAAAGGAGAAATTGCTGTGATGGGCTAGTGACCTGTCAAGGCTGTACCCACCGCTCGCCCTGTATGACGGTAAGGGTCCAGTCCCCTGTGTGACCCCAAACAGGATAAAGCGGGTTTGGAAAATGATTGAACAAATGTTGTGGTAAATGTTCTCTTTGTGCAGCGGATAGATGCCCAGCACCAGTCTGTAGTGCTGCTACGTGAGGTTAAAGAAAAAGTTAAAGTTGTCAGTGAGGCTGCAGCTGGGTCGTGATTCCTCTGGGTCTGTGAGAATCAGAGATGGGAGAGCGCGCCAGCGTATGTGTGTGTGTGTGTAGGGGGGTGGGTGCCACTGGTTAGTCGGTTCAATAATCTGCTGGACAGGTAGGTCTGTGACGCCCCCCTTAGAGAGGCTGCTAATGAAGAGAAGGGCTGCTTAGTGGTGCTCTGCTCTGACCCCACCAACCCTCCCTGTCCCCCCTGCCGGCTTCCTCTGATTACTGCTCACATCAAGAACTCTCCCCTCACCCCTCATGCTCCATCCTCTCTCTTCCCCCTGCTTGTCTTGCTTTCTCACTCCTAACTCCTATTTCAAAAGAATGAGTGTTAAATATGCCATGGTTCTATTGATACATACTTGTTTAAATTTAATGTATTTTTCTACTTTAACGATTCTGTATTTTATTTGATCAATTTTGGAAGACAAATCACTGCAGTCCACGACCTTCATGTTTCTTCCCATTGTGAGCCGCAGTAATGAGCCTGCACACAGAAGTACTGCTGCTTAACCTAAAAGATGTGCAGGTGAAAGGAAGCGCAAGGGAAGAGTTAGAGCAAAAAGTCAATGGAAATGCGCTTCCTCTTGAAGTTCACGAGCGCTTTTGCTTATGCAAACATGTAAAGATTTTGAGCAAAGCTGAAAGAGACCACTTTCCCTCGCATCGCCAAATGATACGCCGTATCATCAAAGCAACATTTTTGTGGTGTTTTTATTTATCCAAAGATGGCTCATTGCTGCACTGATACTGCTCCTGCTCCTGCTCCTGCTCCTGCTCCTGCTCCGCTCCGTCGGTCCTCAGCCTCAGGAATCTCTTGTGTGACTGATAGTATGTCTTGGCATTGACAGAAAAGGTAATGTTTTGAAAGGGAGAGTGGAGTCGTGTAGCTAGTGGTGGCTCGGAATAAAAATCTTTGAACAAGACACCGTAACCCGAGCCGTGGGCTTTAGTGACTAAACAGAGACACAGTGAAATGTTAAAACAAATTGGATTGCAGGACTCCTAATTTAATAAAGAGCCCAGTGTGAGACATACTCGATTTAAAACAATATACATGTGAGGGACATAATTGCATTTTTTCGTACCTCCGTTCGGAAAGTGAGAAACTAAATCTTCACACACTTGCACCCTTGAAAATATTATGAAATTTGGTCTGCATTCATGTGATTCTTCACTTAAAAGAGGATGCGCATAAAAGAATCTACTGAATAGGTTTAACAGCTGTTATGACATTAGCATTTAAGGTGTGTTTGCATTATAACACAGATTGATATCTTGTAAGAGCTTTAATCTGGAAAATGATAGTATTGTCTGCGATGAGACGAGATATCGCACTTGGAAATGGCAGGTTAATCAGATTAAAATCAGTCCCTGTGCTATTAATTGTGTTTAAACTGCAAGCTGATACTCGTTTCTACATCTGCTCAATTTATATTCCCTTTTTTTTTTTTTCACTGCAGGCTTCATCTCACATGTTAATCCTAACACTGTCCTTTAGTTCGGAATCAGGAAGAAGTTTGTGTTAAAGCAAGAGCAGGCCAAGTTTGTGCAGCAGCTGCACACTCCCTCTGTCTTTATTTTAGGACACATTTTGCACAACTCAGCCTTTATAAATGCATGCCTATTGCCTAATGATTTTCTCCTTTGTCTTCTGAGATGCAGTTATAATTCACAGTGTTTTCAGCTGTAATTTGGGGTGGCCTTAATTGATTCTTTCCAGAACTAATTACCAGCAACTGTTTAAAATAAACACTTCAGTGTCACTGGGTGGCAACGGCCCAACCGGTAGGGAAGTTACATTTCACTTGTAATCCATACGTTTTTCAGAAGGGCTACAATATAATTCATGTCGACGCCATCGCAACACTAGAGAAGCTGGAGCTGTAACGAACAGGAGTGTAGTTGTAACCAAATGGCTCAGTTGGGAGGTATAGGGTTATGTGGTATAATTTATATTTTATAGCTCCCGCCTGCATTGACTGCAGTCCAGAATAAAGTTGTTCGATTTTGTTCCACGAACAGGGAGTGAGAAAATCTGGGATTTTACTTGTGATGGAAACTCCAGACACCACTTTGTTCCTAGTTTTTTTTTTTTTTAAATTCTCGTGTTGAGTCTCATTCTTTGCTCTCAGATTAAGAAAAAAACAGCTATAACGGCTGCTTTTTGTATACAAAGAGACCAAGAGGATGTTTGTTAGTATGACTGTGTGCATTTTCTTTCTCCTTTTTTTTGCGGTAGTCTGTGCATTACTGGCTCATGCCCGAGTGACTAAAAAGGGATGGAAGATTTCCTCAGGCCATACAGTGATTTGATTAAAAGAGAATAATTTGCCCTAAAGGTTTCTTTTCCCCTCTCTCCAAAAATGCTGGTGGAAGAAATCTGATATGACAAGATAAGTGGTGGCTCATGAAAAATTCCTGAGGACTGAGACGAAGCATGTTGACTTTGGAATTATTGCCCCAAGTGTCTCGTTCTTTGCAAGCAACTGCGCCTGACAAAGTTATTTTTACCTGAACAACCTTTGAAACGATTCCACTGCAACTCAGTCTTAAATTCTTTCAATTAAAATCTGTTTGCGTTTTGAAAACAAAGGCCGGACAAGGCGAACTTTGCAGTTCACACCTGCCATTTCATCTCGTTATGTTTCCTTTTACGGTGCATGGTCACGTTACCTTATAAATAGTTATGAGCTGCCAATTACATGAAGTCGCTGGCTCAGATATAGGTTCAATCCGTACCGCACTCACAGAATGAATGTTGCTCGGGCAGTGGATTTGATATTGATAGAAGTTGTGTGTGTTGAGGTCTTGTGTTTCACTTTTTTTACATTTTGTTGTTTTCTAATCCCACGCCATTTATTACTACACCTCTTCAGAAGATTTTTGTGCATTTGGAGAGCTCCTTATTCCTCAGCTTAGCAGGTAGCAATGGGACCTCCTTGGGAATGCATACACCATTACTTGCTGTGTGCTCTTCACCCTCCCAATCCTGTTCTAATTACTATAATTATCCTTTTTTTTTTTTTTTTTGTCCATTTCATAAACTGAGTAAAGCATCCTGGATGAAGGTTTAGTTGTTAGTAGTGTGTGTGATCCCAGTTTGACGATTCCGGTTTGTGCTTCAAAACATATATTTGTGTCCTTTTTATAGGCGTTTCATTTGGATGAACAAAGGTACTTCAATGTTAATCAGATTATAGCAATACTCTGATTAAGAAAAAATGACATTGTAAGCAGTGACTGTAATCTAAATAAGGCCATAACTGAAGTAAGCCATAATTACATTAAAACATAAACCCTTCAATCAAAATATAACGTCCTGTCGCAGTTTTCGTAGCATTTTGCTGCACAAAAAAAACCGCACACAGCGGTTGTGACCCCTAAGGTTGAGTTCATACTGTACGATGGATGAAGCTCTGATTGGTGTTGAAAATGCTTAAAGCAAATAATCGGCAAAGTAGAATTGGTTCCCGATAATGATTTTGAGAGAAGAAAGCAACCTTGGGCATCAGCTTTGTAAAGACAGCAGATGTGAGATACAAATGTTATGTGAGATAACATAGTATTGACTTCTGTTACTGCAACGCCACCAAATCGGATTCTTTCTCAGCCTCATGAAACTTCGTTTGTTTCATGTTTCAGTTTTTGGAAGCATTGCGCTGGGTCACATAAATACATCGTTTGAAGTTGCGTTTTAATTGGCTAGTTAGTATTAATCCTAGTTAGTCTTAGGATTTCTAAAACTGCTTGATATCTGTCAACGGCCCGTCTTTGGTCACAAGGCAGTTCTGTCGTTCATCTTTGCTCCTGCCTCACTTTAAGATGTATGACTACCGTTTTTGAGCTGTGATGACCAATTTTTCTCATGATTGCACATATTTCGTCCGGGACAGCCAAAATCATACAGTATGAACCTGGCATAAATCCCACCGGGGTGTGAAATGGCTGTTTTGTGCCAGCTACGGTGAGAGTGGAGCGGGTTTGAAGTGTCACAGAAGCAATCGTCCGCTCTGTTCTGTGAGAGATATGCTTTGAGTATATTTTGGCGCTCGACCCCAGCTGGCAGGAAGTCAGACAAGAGAATTGCATAGAAAATCCAATATATTTTCAAAATAAAACGCCATGAGCAGGGTCTGATTCCTACATCAACATTGCTTTCAGAACGTTTCAGAGGATATTCCAACCACATAAGAGGATAGGTTTATTTATAAAGTCACAAAGCACAATAAAAGTCACAAAACACTTGATACCACTCATTGTTTTTATACGTAAAGTAGTAGAGAGGACAGGACATTGCAAGAACAGATCTTTCAAGAGGAGATTACTATGTGATTCTTGCACGATCTTGAAAAGTTCAGGTCAATTCACAATATCACCAGTTCTGCGGAGCAGGCAGCACTCGCAGGGGGTCTGCTTTTGAAAAGCTGCTGGTGGGACCTGAAGTTGTGTTGAGGAGGTTGCAAAACCAGATCGCAATGCATCTGGTTCTGGTGGGACCTGAATGTGAATGTGAATGCACATTCAAGGTTTTACATTCCCTCTGAGGAATGCACACAGATACAACAAAAGAGGGAACAATCAAACTTTAGTTTAAAAGACATTAGAGTGTCCACTAGCTTTTATTTGAGCTGTGCATATTTCCCTTAAGGAGTGACAGAAGTTGTAGAGATGTGAGGAATGTCCAGTTAGACAAACTATGCTCCTTAAAGGTCCCATATTATGCAGTTTTGCTCTCTATTCATATTGTATCACAATAGTCGTTTGAACTCTCTTGGTTTCTTAAATTGTGCTGCCTAAATCTTCTTCTTCCCTGTGCGCTCCATGAGCGCCTTGTTTGGCCTTCCCCTACCTCCACCTCCACAAGAAAATCACTGACGCTCCTAGCATGCCTGCTTTTTCAAAACGATTATTTTACTGCTTATTCAGGTGTGCAAACTGGTTATGTTACAGTTTTATTCAATTTTGAAACTTTGAACATCAGAAAAAGCACAATATGGAAATATGGAATAAATATCCACCCATCCATCCATCCATCCATCCATCCATCCATCCATCCATCCATCCATCCATCCATCCATCCATCCATCCATCCATCCATCCATCCATCCATCCATCCATCCATCCATCCATTTTCCATACCCGCAGGGTCACGGGGTGGAATAAATAGTCTTAAATCAAATTTTGTACACAGCTTAATGGGAATTTCATCTTATTCATATTGGAGCCAATGCTTACATAGTCCATGTAAATGTAGTCGTGGTGATTCAGCTGCGGAAAGTTCACATTAAGCTCAGTGTGCACAGGTGAACCCTGGGAGGCTTGTTAACATGTGTCTCATTGAGTTTGTGACTTTGTGACTGCTGGATGCCATCGCCATTTATGCAGACAGTTCCAGGAAGTATTGCTGCTCCTGTCCTGAATGGGAAAACCATTGCATGAAAATTTCATTATGCTACTTCACAGGAGTAATTTGGCAAGCTTGTAGCATCCATTAGTGGACTCTGTGTGTGTGCGTATAGTCTTACAGTGTGACACCTTTATTTTACATCCAGTAAATTACAGATAATAACTCTCTGCATGCAATTTTTATACAGCATACTTTATGTATTTAGCTCTCTCCTTTGCTTTATGATAAAAGGTTATTCTTTTTGATTATTTGTTTTTCTTTTTGTCTTTTCACAGAGATTATTTCAAGTTGAATTTTTCTGCCTTAGCTTTCTTATTCTGACAATATGCAATAATCTATTTGTTCCAGAAACTGTTTGCATGCAGTTTCACAACGCTTCTCTCGTTTTGCCCCATGTCGTAAGTCCAGAGTGGAACCTCCCCTTTACACAGTACATTTTCAGCTCTCTCTAATAGTCTGTCATACCCTGCCAGGCTGTGGCATGTTCAATTCAGCTCGAACCAAGAAATTGTGGAGACGGACTTTAGTAAAACTAAGGCGCAGATGTTTTTGTAGATGTTTTCAGGCATTCATGATCTCATTGGTGTGTGCAGATGCTGTTAAACAGATCTTCCTGTCAATACAAGCTTGGTTATTATTATAAATAGCTTTATTAAAATAGCAATTTTAATTTAAATCCGGATTTTATTTTCAAATCTATGCACTTTTAAACCAAAAGATCCCTAATCCTAATTTCATCAAACCTAACCACAGTATTGGCTTTGTTCTATTGTTCATTTCTGTTTATTATTATTATTATTATTATTATTATTATTATTATTATTATTATTATTATTATTATTATTATTATTATTATTATTATTATTATTATTATTATTATTATTATTATTATTATTATTCTGGAAAGCAGTTACAAACCTAAAGGCTACACCCAGCTTGCCTTTCCAAATCTGAATGAACCCTGGGTCCAAACACAGCCCTGTAAATTTCTTTTATTGAAGTTTGTGATACAAACTATGTCACTCTGATTAGGGTTCTAAGATCGTAACGTTCTCATATACTAATAATCAGAAGTTTGCAGTTAATGGGGAATTCAAAGATGTCTTTGAACTGTTTGTTTTGTCATGCTATTCTACAAAACAAGTCTTATACAATGGGATCTTACGCAAAATTTAATTCAGTGTTTTGTCTTTAAAGTTTGATGGTTTAAAATTCTTCCACTGGATGAAATTATTGATTTAGTGATGATGAAAGTCCCACTACCTCTTTAAAGTTATCAGGAGCTCTTAACTACTTGTTAGTATTTGTATCTGCAGATTTGGGAAAGAGGATCATAGATTTAGACAAGTTAGGAATGCCTTCTGGAGCCATGATCTTTATATCAAACATTTGTTCAAACATTTGCAAGTAGTTTGCCAATGTCTTGAGAAAAATGCAAATCGTCAATCTCAGCTGCAGCGAAATGGGTTCAGACTGGTTCAGAAGAACCACCAAGAACCATGACAGATGATGAACTGAAAGCTGCTGGAACATCAGTGCCACTGTCAGCAGTCAAGTGAGTTTTAAATAACCTAGAACTGAAGGGCTGCTGGCAAAGGAAGAAGCTCAAGTGGAAATTTTTCCAAGTTGACTAAGCTTAGCAGATTAATTTATGAACAAAAAAAAAAAAAAAGAAATCTGTAGGACGATTGCAGATTGGGATAGGCAAACGTTTGATTCCCAAGCTGTTTTGCTTTCGGTGTTTCTGGTACAGTGCACAGAATAGATGATGTAGTGACGGGGCAGGAAGACTTCTGCAATGTTCAGCTCAAATTTATTTTAAGGTATATTTCATCATTCTTAGAAAATGTTCCTTTTCTGGCAGAAATTAAACTAGCTTACGGATTTGGACATCATGGCAAATGCAACTAAGAGACTCAAGAAAGTAATGATGGAAAAGAACATGACTAAGTGTCTGAGCAAGAGACAGAACAAGAGTAAACATCAGTGCTGTAAAAGGCCCTCAACCAACAGGGCGACCCTCCTCTGAGCTGAAATTTGCAAACGTTCCCTACTCGATAAATGTTCCACTTTAATGAAATATTTTGTTGTTTGTTGTGCAAACTTCAAAATAAAGTTACACTAAAGCAGCTCTAGTTTCAGTCATGCAGTGATCAACACAAAAAAAAAAAAAACATTCAAATCCTGTCTGTGAATCAATAGAAACATTTCTGTGGCTATTTCACACTCTGCTGTGAGACTGGGTTACCTGAAATCAGCAGTCAGGTGGATGAATCCTGGGCACAGCTGGGACTTCCAGTAGGGCGGTGACCACAAACAAGCTTAACAATTCCACAAAACACACACACACACACACACACACACACACACACACACACACACACACACAAAAGCAGGCTAATTTTAACCTTTTGGAATGGCCTTCATAATGTCTTAATCCTTTAAGTCTGGTGGGCCAGCCTATTAGAGTCATACTCTACTCGTCCCCTTGAGTATCTGATTTAGCATAAACACAATCGATCTGTCTATATTAGGAGAGCATAGATTAAAAAAACACATGTAAGCCATTCCATCAGATTACCTTAAATCTGCGTTTTTAATATATGGTGCAATGTCTAATAGGAACATAGTTTAATTAACTGTGCTTCAGTGCTTTGAACCGTGCCGTGCCATGCAGTGCATCACCAAAAGCTTGGATGATACCTTAAGAAGCCCTACCATGTGATTGTTGGTGACAAAGGTGCCATTTATGGTGATAATCATAGTAATTAAGCAATCTCATGATGATGGGATTTTGTGTATTTGTTTGTGTCTTAGTTCACTTTTCCTGTTTGAGTGAAACTTAACACTCGTAAGCTGTTTGAAGGGCACATCTGTACACTGCGTGTGTGTGTGTGTGTGTGTGTGTGCGCATTCCTGCATGCATATGATTGTGTGTGTTTTCATATGCGTTTGTGGCTGTTTTTGGAGCAGAGGAGAAATCTGCTGACAGGTAATGTGTCGGGAGGGGGACAGTGGTGCTTTTGAGACAGACGCAAGAGACGAGTCTCAGAGTGAAGTAGAGAGAAAGAGGGCCTCTTTCATGTGACTCTGCATTCCACCAAGGCATAGGCAGGGAGAGGCACAAGATGAGACATGCGTCCCCCTCGTCATTCCCGCTGCCTCTTCCCCCTCACAACTCCTCTCCCACCGTCTCCTCCCCATTCAGCCTCCCCTCCACCACTGACCTTAAAATTTATCATGGAACCCTGCGCTGGAATTCCTCCTCAGCATCTGTGTCCTAGAGGGAGAGTCAGACACACACACACACACACACACACACACACACACACACACACACACACTGTCACAAAACCAATCTGTTTTGAATATTGTGGCGCTGTGGAGGGGCCGTCCTTGTTCCTGGCTGAGGAGGTTGGCCTCGAGACACTCGCTCACAGAGACACGGACACATGCTCGCACGCACATTTTCTCGTCGCTCTTGTTTTTTTTTTTGTTTTTTTTTTTTTATTGTACCTCCTGTCACTTTGTCCTATTCATTTAACCTTTCATTAGAACCAGCAGACTACCCCGTGTGTGAGTGTATTTGTGCAGCTTCAGGAACAATGCCAAAAAAGCCCCACTGTCACAGTTATTAGATTCCTTCAGCTTCCCTTTACCCCGGCAACTCAATATTAAGAGAGTGAGAGTGAAAGAGTAGAGGCAGGGTGGGGAAGAAAGGGGAGAGGCAGGGGTGCGTGGTTGACACTGCTGCCCAACTCCTACGGTGAAGGGTCCTCTTGACTTGTCAAGGACATATGCCACATGTTGATAGTAGACAGATCCCCAGCAGATCAGGGAGGGCAACGCGAGCTACAATGGAGACGAGACAGACAGACACGGAGAAAGCGAGGACATTATCTTGCACTGTGGTAAGCAGCACCCTGGAGGAGTTAGACTGAAAACACAAACAGTTTGTGGAGGAATTCTGGTTTTAATGGGGAGGCAGGAGGGGCAGTTTAGTCCCCAAGGAGGGCTAGACCAATGCCCTCTCCTTCCCCCTCCTTTCTTCCTCTTTATCTCCCTCTGTTTCTCCTCTCCTCCTCTGCTGCTCTCTGACCCTTCCTCTCTGCTTTGCACAACAAGGCATTTGAACAAAAAAAAAAAAAAAAAAAAAAAATCATGGTTTTTATGACTTACCATAAATGTTAGTATTTAGCCTTGGATCAGGAAAACTGTGATCTTTTTGCATTTGCAACGGAAAAAAATAAAACAGGGAATGCATTACAAATATTTGATTAATCCGAAACTTTTAGCAACCATTTGGAAACGTTTTAAAAGGTGTTGTTCTGTGTTCCCTGGCTCACTCAGACTTCCACGGACTCGATAGACTTTAACAGATGCCCTTCAACACACTGAAGTGCAGCTATGACACTGTAGATATTGAATCCCGGCTGCAGACGTTTTGTTTGGAGTGTGAATCTTTCTCCAAGTGTCGGTGAGTGCTGTCTCCAGGTACTCCGGTTCCCTCCCACAGTTCAAAAACGTTTTCGGTTGTGTTTCAGGTTGATTAATGATTGCAAATTTTCCATAGGAGTGAATGTGAGAGCAAGGCTGTTTGAATAGTTTGTCTCTGTGTGGTCCTCTGATGGACTGGTGACCTGTCCAGGGTGGACCCTGCCTCTCGTCCGGTGACAGATGGGATAGGCTCTGGCCCTTACGTGACCCTGAACAGGACAGATATACAAAATGGAATTACAGATGGGCAGAGATGCACCCAGATGTTTCTGCTGGCGATGTCATTCTCACGACACTCTTTGGTAGCGCTGAAAAACTGAGAAGAAACTTGTTGCCGATGGAATAGGTGTGCCTTTTAATATTTGGTTAATTTAGTTAACCAATTACGTTTTGTATCACAGCAGACTCAGACTCAATGAGGACTTGGGTGCATTTCCATTAGTGTTGATTCGGGGTAAAATCAGCGTTGGCATGTCTCTATTACACTGTAGCGCCACACAAGAACCATAGATTGAACAAATAACTGTTGAGCATGTGATGCACATTTTTTGCTGTTTGCAAATGGCCATCAGCATAAAAAATGTTTCTGGTCCAACAGGTTCAAATAAGTGAGTGTGTTAAATGTAATTTAGAAATCCCGATCAGCAGAGACTTCCTGCCAGGTAGTTCCTGTAGGCCGATCTCCTACTACTGGAACGTTTTTCACCACGTAAAAGTTCCTGAAGGTCACGTTTGCTGGGCCGTTCCTGGTAATGGAGACACGCGTCAACGATCCGGCCCTGAAAAAAAACTACCCAGAACCCCCGCTTACGGAAACGAACTTATTATGATGAAGGAAAAGGAATTCCGTTGATTGACCCATAAGATATGTGGGAGATGAGTGAGTTGATGGGCAGTTTGTGTAAACCTTAACACAGGAGGCTGCTGTTGTTTCTTATCTGAAATGACAAGGCAGTGCTTCTCCTTCTCTGCCACAGATCGGTTGTTTATAATCAGAGGGTTCCTCGCTTTCCCAGTCCACATGTTGAAGGTGTTTTAACTATAATCACAGCCACTGTGTGCAATTCTCTGGTGACCAAGGTCAAGCACTTCACTTAAGAAGGAATGTGATGTTTGAAAAAGAAAAACAGTGTGCTCATTTGTTAATTTTTTTTCAAACAAACAAAATATATAGTGGGTAACATTTGACTGATACTGTATGTACAAGTTTAGGAGCTTTTGCAGTTATCCAGCGGGTTAAATGCACCCTCCTTATTAAAAGCTTTTAATAAATTTACTTCCAAATAAGGTATCGATCTCATTTATAACCAATAGTTGGAATAACAGATCTTTTCTTGTCTCCTGTCTCAAAAGCCAACAATTCAATTCAATTCATCGAGGCAAGAATATTTGGATGAGTTTACTAAAAAACAAACAAACCAAAAAAACAAACACCAACATTGGATGCATTCAACTTCAACCAAACACAGAAACACACTGATTCTGCTGTGATTAAATTTAAGATGCCCTCACTGATAACGTTTTGCAAGAAGGAGTGCATTTCAGTGCAGTAAAGTGCAGTAAAGTTTAAGTTAAGTTCAGTCCAGCCCAGTCAGCAGCGGACACTGCTGCTCCTCCACTAATACATCAGCTAAAATGCATCAGTGCCTGGGGTGGAAAGGCGCAGGTCACTCTGGTGTGGGGGCAGTGAATAGCTCACCTGTCACTGGAGATTGAGCTAGTGCAGGCATGCACACACACAGACACAGACACACACACACACAGACACACACACACACAGACACAGACACACACATACACACACACACACACACACAGACACAGACACACACACACACAGACACACACACACACACACACAGACACAGACACACACAGACACACACACAGACACACACACAGACACACGCACACAGACACAGACACACACACAGACACACACACACACACACACACAGACACACACACACAGACACAGACACACACACACACAGACACACACACACACAGACACACACAGACACACACACACACAGACACACACAGACACAGACACACACACACACACACAGACACACACACACACACACACACACAGACACACACACACACAGACACACACACACACAGACACAGACACACACACACACACACAGACACACACACAGACACACACACGCAAACACATTTCTTTGCCCAAAAGAAATAAGCCAGAAATGTGCATAAGTCTGAACCCTGACCATCAGGAAGCAGCCTTGATGAACCCCATCTTTCAGTTTTATCACTGATACCTCCTGTCTCTTCCCCCTCAGAGGTTGCCACTTGCTCAGTGCAACTATTTATTTCTTAATCTTCATCTCACCACTTCCTTAAAGCAGTGACCAGCGGTCCGTCTCTCCTCTGCTCTCTCTGTCATCCTTTCTTGCACCCTCTTCCTCTGCCTGGAGGCTGTCGATCCACCTTCCTGTCCCACATCTCTCTGTGATTGGACTCTGTTCTCTCTCAAGGCTGTAATTGATGGTGGTGTTATTGTGTCCAGTCTTTTGGCTCTGAAGTGTTTTCTTCAGGTCAGCCACTCCACCATGTAAAGCATTTTGTGAACACCCCTGAAAGTCTTTTTTACTTTGATTTTCTCCCCAAATATGCAGACTTTTGAAGCCACTAAAGCAAGGGGTTACATGTTTGCTTTAGTGGTTGAGCTGACCCCACGTGAGGGAATAGATGCATAGACAGGCTCGATCTGTGCTTGATCTGTATATGCAATTAATGTTTACGTAAACAGACAGTCAAAATTTGAAAGTTCCTGGTATGCCTGCGCTTTTAAACTTTTATTAACTGCTTAATCAAACATTAAAATGAAAAGTAGATAGTTTGAAAACTGGATATATGACAGATTGAGTCCACTTTTAACTTTTAAAAGTCAGAAAAAGTATAATATAGAACTTCTAAGCTATGAAAGTGTACTTGGTGGAAATTCAAACTGTTCCTCAAATTTTGAGACAGTCCTCATGTGTGGAGGCTATTTCATCTACTTTATTTTGTTATTTTTGAATAAGGGACTATATTTCCTAAGAACTGCATGTTTCTTCTCATGTGAAATGGTTGCTGTTGACAGCAGTGGTTTTGATTTTATTCTTTGTTTGGTGGTCTTTTTTCCATGTCCTGGTTGATTTTCTTTTTTTAAAACAATCCTGAAGGGAAAGGAAACCTTTCTTCTGTCGGAAAATACCCTCTTCTGCAATTTGTGATTTTTTTTTTTGTTGTTGTCCTTTTTAAAGTAAATCAAGGTCCTCGTATCTAAAACCATTTGTACAGTGCTGATAAAAGCAATCACCTTTCATCTTTTTCTTAATTAACGCTCTCTTTAACTAATCTTTTTGTTATAGTTCTTGAAGTATTTGCAAGGTTGAGTGGGTACCTGTAGTACCATTTGTTTTTGTGCCGATATGATGTGTTAACTTATATTTATCCACTCTGGCCTTTCTTTCCCTCTTTCTGTCTTTTTTTGTCCCTGTCTACATCTCTCTTTTGCACTCGTTTTTTTTTCTCTCTCTGCCCCAGTCCCTCCTCAGCATGGACTTTGTATTTATTACCCTCTAAGTAATCACTTTGCTTTCTCTTTTGATAGACTGTTATTGCTCTAACTAGCTGAGGTCCCTATAGGTATTTGGAGGCTTTCCAGTTTTATTAGACAAAGGCCTCATTATTCAGGGCCAGCATTAAGACTACCATTAGGTCCATTTGCCCCCTAGTCACATGTATCCAGTTGCAGCCAATTCATATTATAGCCCCTGCATGCTTAGTATTTACAACACAAACATACTCATTCCCAGTTGACAAAGTTAAACATCGAAAATATTCCGAGAGCATCCTTTTCTCTTTGAAAAGCAACAGTACGTTGTCTCGGCATGTCACCTTCTTGTTCATTTATTTACAGTTCACCCCAGTCTACAAGCAGCTAGTAACAGCCATAAAGTCATTCACACTAAAAATGGTCAAAATTGTAGATTCTGTATATATTATACATTATTATGACATTGAAGCTACTGGAGCTAAAGGAAAGCCATGTTTTTCCCCATTTTCGACATAAGTGACATTGGTGAAACACCAACATTCAAACTCTCAGCAGCTTATGTGGATAGGCAGTGCTCACTAATCAAGCTTGTTCCGAGGGAACACTTGTAGAACTGGAAGTAAGCAACAAACGTATATAATAAATAGGACCTAGGAGGAAGGAACGGTGACAGGGCCCATATTCCCTCTGGCCCTTTCAGCCGTCGTGTCTCCTTTAGGCTGGATTCACACAGCAGCGTTGTGTGCGTTGTCTGCCTCTATCTCCATAGACTTTGAGGAGTGATGTTAATCACAGCCGAACCAATACCACGTGCCACCCAGCAGGTTTTCAGGGCTGTGCTAAAGAACCTAACCTAAGGCAGGGTCTTGACTTTACTCCATTGAAGCTTCCAAAAATTCTTGTTGTGGGGCAGTTCCTGGTAATGGAGACATGTGCCAAAGGTTGAAGACCTGTTAAACTACCCCAGACCTTCACTAATGGAAACCAGCCTAGTCTTTTCCTTTTTTTCTCCGCGCTCTTGTTATTGTTCTGCAGAAGAATATCAAAACTCTTATAAAAAGTCAAATCATCATCAGATGATGTGATTTTTCTCTTCAACAACATAAACCAAAGCAAGCTCAAATTTGTAATTCATAGGTATTTATCTACTGATAGGCACATACCTTAATGTTGAAGATTAGACAGCAGTTCATACGATTTTGAGTCAGTTTACAAAATGAGGTTTTGGCTGAGGGACACCATGTCAGATCATTTCTCTCTGCATAAGTTTTTTTTTTTTTATGTCAGATGCCTTTCCTGACATGACCTCTCTTATTTAACCGGGCTTGAGACCAGCACTGTGAGTAACTGGGACAATATCAGGTTCAAAACCCTGCACGGGGACACTTTGGTGCATGACAGAGCTGGGCTGTAACCAACACTTTCTGGCTGACGCTACCCGCTATGCAATGGCCACCCCTCATAAGATATGAGTTATTAAAATGATTGATTCCAAAGAAAAGTCAGACATGGCTGCGGCAGCATAACACACAGTGATGTAAATTGAAACAGGATTTAAGTTCTTCCTTTTTTCGTTTATTTAGTCTTTCCTTGCCCTACCACTGTTTTACATCTGCTTTGCACTCAAAGCACCGCTTAAGGTTAGAGAAAACATCATAGTTGAGTGTTACAGTATAATAAAATACATTTTCTAGAAAGTTTTGCCCAAATTTAATATGTTGCCACTGCAAAAGAATCACATCATCAGGGAATGACTAAGTTCAGTCAAAACATTTGTATTTTTCCAAAATGTGTGTTTATAAAACACATTTATTCTTTTACTGTTCAGTCAACCTTACAATTGTGACTTCCTCCTCAGGCGTCCCATCCCTACCTGCATGAAATTTAAGATGCCCCAGTTGTGATTCCTTTCATTTCTTTGTTGCAGCTTTTTAATTTCTTTTAGCCATCCGTGTGTCCAATATGATGCTCATCCCTCCTAATCGATGGGCCCTTATTGGCTTTCTGCGTTTGGTCAAATATCTCATCGCTTTCCCACCCCCAGGGCAACAGGATCCAAACTAATAAGAAATCTCCTCAGTCTCTTGGGGAGAGTCTACAGATGAAGAAAAATATTAGTGCAGTTATAGTTTGTATCTGTGACCAAAATCAGATCTTCAACAAGTTTGCTAAGTTGAAGCTTAAGTCTCTGACAAAGACATTGACACTATAATTGAACTGGAAAACAATTTGAGTCCAAGTCCACACTCAATGGAAACGGTTAAATTTGTTTCCTTTTTCTTTATTTTTATGGTTTTATCTCTTTTCCCATCTTTTGGTTTTCACCAGAGAAAAAAAGTGTGGATGTTCATATGTTGGCAACTTTCTCTCTTCTTTGTAGGTATTAATTTTGAATAATAATTAAAGGTTTTGTCATTGCTCCACGTTGAATTCATGTTTTCCTTGTCCCACCTCAGCATTTCAGTCGTGTTGATATCTGGACTCTGACTGGCTCATTGCAGCACCTTGATTTCCTGATTTTGCAGCGTTTCTGTTCAGCTTTAGATGCTGAACAGATGGTAACACATTTGACTCTTAAATCCTTACATATACATAATACTTGAGTAAACCTGGTGGTGAAGGGAAGGTTGTCAGCAAGAAAAGGCCAAATTATAATCCCTCCACCTCCATGCAACACAGTTGAAATTTTATATATATATATATATATATATATATATATAGATTCAAAAGAAGAGACCTTTTCCCTGAAACACTTCCATATAACTACAAAAACCGCATCGTCATTGTAACTTTTTATTCAAAATAATTCCAGCTATAACCATGCGAATGTACCTAGAATAATGAGATATTGCGAACTGCCAAAGCTCTTAACACCTAAAGCTGAATTACAGAGTAAATGGGAGAAAGAATCATACACGGATATAGTGAGAACATTTTTATAGTGTCTGAATTTATCTGTATTTACATAATGTATATTATGTATCACCACTGTGTGTTTACATTCTTTGGAAAAGAGAAATACAGGAGAAAGAGGAGAATAGGAAGGTGCCACTTTCGAGTAAAGCTGTCATTACTCTGACTGGTGCAGTCCTACATAAATACTGATAATGAGAAACTTTCAGCAGCCTAATCATTTGCCAATGTAGCAGCAGGTAACGTGAGAAGAACACTTTTTTTCCCCCACTGCTGTCTGGAGATGACGCTCTAGAGTCAGTTTAGTCAACACTAAAGCCTGTCCTTAAGAACGGAACAACAGAAAATAACATATAATCTTTTATTGTGCTTTTCTCATTGCAGAAAGAGAATATATCAGTGGAGAAGCAAAAAGCATATAAGAGAAAAACAAGTTTGCTGACGATCAATCACACAGTTTTTCTTTTTTATAAATATACATAATAATTCATTTTTAAAATGAGCTACTTTTCGCTTACCTGAAAAATCAAACCTCGTACAACGTCATTTATTTGGGGAACCATGTGGATGCTTGTTATTCTATTGCACTTTGCTTTTGAGATCATTGTTGTCACGAGAACAGCTTGCGAACAAAGTCTGTGACTGGTGCACTGGCTTTTTCCATTTGTCTTCAATCTGGAATAATTAATACTGACATTGCATCTAAAGTTCTTGTCAGAGTTTCCTATAAAATAAAATAAAATAAAAAAAAAGTTGAAGAACTTACCCAGACATTCATTAAAAGGGTGACTGATCGGAAACAGATGTTTTTAAAGGAACCCAAAGTAATAAAAATATCATCGTCACTGAAGATATATACTGTATAATCCCCAATCAATATACAACTCTCCTTAAATATCGTCTCCGTACTGCCTCGCTGCAGTTCTTCACCGAGTGGACAAACACTGGCGTCCCTCGTGATACAAGAAGAATGCAACGAAGAGCTGTTGTGGTTTTCTGCGTCCTGGCTGTGTGTTGTTTACTGGGTCTGCTTGATTGCTCTTTGTCCAAATCAGACACTACAGGCAGTTCGGGCGAAGGTCTACAGGGATGGACTGTGTTGCGAACTGTCCCATTGTGCTAAGAATATTCACTCAACCCACGGCTTTGAGGTGGACCCCTTTCCATAGCTCAGTAAGCACACGCAAACTAACATGTACTGGGAGTCATACATTTGTGCGCCAGGGATCATATGGCTGCGCATAAAAGTTGGGATGTGTACCGGAGTATATGTGTGTGGTAAGAGGCCATGTCTGTCCTCACGTCACAAATAATTACCCCCCGTGTGACTTTGCTTTACACAGTGGGAAAACTCATGAGACCCTCCTCACTGTCAGTGGCACACAGCAACAACTAATAGAAGACATATGGTTTTGGAGATGAAATATGAGCTAGATGTTGGCTAAGTTTCCACTAATAAGTCCAGACAAGTAGCTCATCGCCAGTGGTGAACAATTAGATAAAAAGACAACAAAAAAGAGATTTCCTCTAGTGTAATATTCAACAGATTTGGATTTTTATCTTATAATCCTTTACTTAAAACTTCTGATAAAGCTAATTAGAGTCTCTTTCTCGGTATAACTTCACATCTCTCTTCTTTTTTTTTTTTTTTGGAGGGAATATTTAAAGACCAAGGTTACATCTCTGAGTTACAATCTGATGATTGCTAAGGGCTAGATCAGTCATTCAAACTTTATTTGTTAATTTCCCATTCAGTTAAAATCAGAGGGATGTTGTTCTTTCAGGCTTCATGAAATTCATGTTTCATGGTCATGGTTTTGCATCGGGTCTGGTGCTGAAGGGTGCTTCGGCCAACCTTGTTAACCGAGCAAGGTAACATTACCATATTTTATCAGCGCAAAATGCCGTTATAAGAAAACAGCTCTATGTCACGTACAAGGAGAAAGCAGTAGACGGCAGAGCTGTAACTGCTCTGCCCAATGGCAATTCAGACTTTGCACCCACAAACCACAGTGTTTTACACGGACATGCTGCGTAAATTATACTAGTTTCACACAGAATCACAAACAAGCACGTTGGTTGGTGTTTTTGAACCGACTGTGTGAGAGTGAGAATACATGGCTGTTGGTTGTTTGTCTGAAGTGGCGTCCTGAAGGAGTGTAGGATACCAGTGCATAAAACAATAAAAAAAAAACAAAACCCAACACAAATGGATGAATAGATGTATAGAGCGGTTTCATAAAAAGGTTCCTTTGCTGTAGAAGCTCGACAATTGAAACCTATCACGAGTTCGCTTTAATTCTCTGTCCGTGTATCATCTGACATGTAACTGAAAAAACTTTTAATAAATTAAAAACAGACGTATATCTGCTCCAACAGAATTGTTACTCTTTAATCCTGGCTTTATAAAGTCAGATATTCTGACTTTAGAAACTAAAATTCTGACTTGATGACATTTCATTCGTTTTTTTTGGGGGGGAATTTTACATTTAATCTTCCTCAAGGCTTGCTGCACCAAAACATTTAGCACCTGTTCATTTATTGTTTTTGGTTTAGGTTTTATTTTTATGGTACACCTTTTTTTAAAAAATCTTTTTAAAAGGTGCAGCATAAGTTCATCATCTCCGGTGTATTTTAACAGCTTCGCTGGTGTTGTCGCCGAGTTCAGAGAAACATATACAGTAGGGACAGCAGTTGGGGAGGATGAGGTGGCTCATCTTAGGTTTATATTTACATATTTTCCTTTACTAGATCAGTACAGATGTGCCTGGGGTAGACTGTAAGGTGCGGGGATAGCTGGCTGTTCGGTAAGTTAGGCTTAGGTAAGGTTTTCCTTGTAACAACATGCCGAGCTTTTGTCAGTTGAGTGCGCAGCATGTTCATGAAGGATTAAAAAAAAAACAAAAACCTTTTTTTTTTTAGGTTAGAATGAAGAGTGTAATCTCATGGCATTTATGGGGAGTTTATCAAGGTAAACAGTTTTTCTTTAATTCATTTTTTTATCTGAGTTACAGACGGCAGCCTAAATTTGAGTTTCTGAAACCCGTTCGATTTATAGTTATGTTTGTGTGTTATAACAAGAATCCAGCTGCTCCTGTGTCACCGGTAAATAAAAGCCTTCTAATCATCGTTTGATACGCTCAACAATAATGCCTTCAGTAAACTAATTTGGACATTATTGAACAAAAATCTTGTCGCTCCTTGTTGGTCGGTGCAGTTTTAAGACCTCACCTACAGCACTGGACACCGTCAGTGGTTTAATTCATGTCAACATATGCTAATATTCCTGGCATTTATATCCGAGCCTTAGAGGTTTAAAAAAAAAAAAAAGTATATTTGATGGTATTATATCTTCTTTGGTCCATTAATGTGATGGTCTCAACAGCTTTCCCTTTTGTTTTTGGAGACCTACAGTGAGAGGAGTTCAAATTTCAGCTCAACTTTAAAGGCAAGAAAACAGAAGACACAAGAGTGACAATTCCAGTAATTGTCCCATGGTGTCCTAAATATGCAGCAGCAGAGTGAAAATTTATTTGATTATCACAGAAAGATGTTGAGGGAATCCAATCTGTATGTTTGTTTTGTGCTAGTAAAAGTTCTGATTGTGTCTCTGAGGGTTGTGGTGGCTTGATGTTGTTTAGACTCATCTCCTTTCCTACTTCCCCTAGAGAGCTGTCTTTGCAGCAATCCAGCATCCTGTTCCCTGCTTCACTGCATCCATATCGCACTAATGATCATGGGAGTGGACAGCTCCTTAATGCAGTAGTGTCATCAGTGCTGCTTTCTGATAGCAGCTCCATTGCACTTGACGCGACTCAAATGGATCTCCTCCACTCGAGACCCCCGCATGGATCGACTAATGTGGTTTTGGAACACCTCGGAAAAGGTGTATTAGATGTGTGCCACATCACATTTCCAGTATATGATTACAGACAAGGTTCTTATCATTTTTCACGGCTCATGACACTGTCAAATTTTCAAGTGCATCTTTCAATGACGTGAAATGTCGTAAATTATTCTGAAATGGGAAGATAAATTCTGATACTTTAATTAAATAAAAATAGCACTATGATGGAGTAAAAGAACCTCATTTAAATTCAATCTTCCATGTTCTGTTATACTTGTAAGAAAAGTCTGATAATTTTAGATATTGACCCTACTTTCCCATCCAAATAACAATTACATTAATATAATAGGTCCATAAAGTGGAGACTACAAGCAAGTCCTTGGTAACAATTCGTGACCCAAGAGTAAGACTTTAAATGTAGGTCAGAAGTGTTTTAATAACTAGTCCTTTATAGGCTCTCATGTTCTCTTGCCCCCCCCCCCCCCCAAAAAAAAAAAAAAGTATTCTTGTTTTAAACATGTATCTGGTCATGTGGCTTTAACCTTATTGCCTCATTATCTACACCCATTGAGGCCCTGATATCTCCTGAGGCATGTAAAAGTGCATACAACTGGCTGAAAAACTAACGTGGACTACCTAAATTTAAGTGCTATGGGCGTGGTAAGAAAATTGATTCTCATAAAAATTCTGATTAAAAATTGATTAACAATTGAAAGGAAATCTCATTTATCCATTTGGCCGAACCGATTTCCTACTTCCATCTGACAACTCTTGTAGTCCCATCCATCCATCCATCCATCCATCCATCCATCCATCCATCCATCCATCCATCCATCCATCCATCCATCCATCCATCCATCCATCCATCCATCCATCCATCCATCCATCCATCCATCCATTCATCCATCCATCCATCCATCCATCCATCCATCATCTCCCATTTATTTGGACTCAGTTTGCAGGACTGAATTTAAATTGGATCGTATGATATGTAAAGATTCACAGCCTTAGTTGCTTAGATTGAACAAACAAAGAGTTTATGAGACGCCACTTAGGGTGACCAAGATGACAACTGAGTACGGTTGATTGTTGAGACTATGTTTAAGCTGCAACAAGAAGCAGCAATACTGTAATAAAAACCCACTTTTTATGCCTTTATTCTGCAATGCAACCCCATTGCACTCATGGCCCTTCATGATTTCTGTCACTGATTAATCTGTTGCTGATCAGCAACAGTGATTTCCGTTGCTGATCACTCTGTTACCATTGAACTCATTGCTGTTTTCTGTAAGATGTTACATAAGGCAGGTAAAGTTAAAACCAGTAATATTTAAATCCTTAATTTGCTTGTTGTTGTTCTTTTTCAAAAGCGAGGGCTGCCTAAAGTGCCACTACTATTTTAAATATGTGTTATTCACATGTGCATGCTTGTAGATTTGTGGCAATTTAAGACAACTGCATCAGACAATGTAATTGCAGTCTTAAATAGAGAACCCATAATAAGGTTGTCTTCAGTGTATTTGATTTTGTTGTGCAACCACAGGAATGTTTTCACAATTCTTTTAACTACTGGAGGATAGTTCCCTCCTTTTATATGTGCACCGTAGGAATCGTAGCCGGTTGCAGTTGATAGACAACTTTTACTGTTTTTTTTTGTTTTTTTTTTTTTACTGTAAAAACAACCATCCCTCATGCATTTGGACTTTAACTAGATGAAAGTAAATAACAGCACACAGATTACCCTATACAGTGGCTGCAACCAGAAAAATAAACCAAAATGGTGCGTTGCCCTTTAATGGGCTCCTCAGTTCCTACAACCTTCAAAGATGCCTTACAACTGAAATGATTGAAGGCCCCCCTAGCAATGGTGAAACCCAACCAATGGTCATACATCTATAATGTATACGTGTAGAAATTTCTTCTCAAAACTGGAGGAGATTGATGGTCCCACCAACCATAATGGAGTTGAGTTGGACTGAAATGAATCTAACCAGATAGAAAACAGCCCAATCTGGGCTACTTTTGGTACCTTTGTCTAAGTTGCAGCACTGGCGATTGGTACGTGGGCCAGATGTGTCCCAAAGTGCATGAACCGGGCCAAAGTTGTGTTTTGGCATGTGTTGTACAAGCCAGATGTGGCACAGATTTCATAAGCTAATGTTGACATGGGAAACGGGATGTGATGTGATGGCCAAGCGTGGCCGACGGACCTACAGAGAAAATGAGGAATTGGGCCATGACAGGTGGATGTGTGACCGAGTTTAAACAGAAGCACTTATCCAACACCAAATATGGGCAAAAGGAAACTTTTACCAGACATTTTCAATTTCATCTTTGTATTATTATTATGATGGAAAAATGGTTTGTATACTGGCATTGAACACACATGTCGATGAATCATAGAAAGATGGTTAAGTCCTGAAGAAATATGTCAGCAGATAAATACCCAGGCATAGTCTGAATGACATCCTACAAATGGTCCTAAAACACTGACTCAAGTCTAAAACCAAAGACGGGTCTTTATCTTGATCAAATTCAGGTCACTTGTGGCACATGTAAAACCTGGCCTAATGTGGCAGCCAGAGTTTTCTCACTTTGTTGACGTGCTGGCAGACCCACAGGCGAGTGTGCCCACACTTTAAGTTTTTATTTCCCAGACTGAAGCAACCAAAGTGAGTCATAACAAGTAGAAAGTGTAAGAACAGATTCAAGAAACACTGATAAAATAAAGCCAGAAACAACTAATCTGTCCTAGAAAACACAAGTGGTGCACATTAGTGATCCAGCACAACAGGGAAGGAAATGGTTTCAATTTGATATTCCTGTATATTTTGTGCAATGCGAGCACTTTTATTTGAATGGTTTCACATCTCAGGTTTGATATTTGTAAGTCAAAATCGGGGAAAATATTTCCTCGAACTTTTTTTTTTGTTTTGATGTAATTTGTTTGAACCTACCCCTTTAATTGTTTTGCAGAGATCATGTGTAAGTGTCTGAGAACATCAGATGATGGTCCACAGCAACTCTCTGACTCCAATTCATCTTAGTGTAGGTTCCTGTCTATCCCTCCCGCCTGTTCCCTTCTCTTTCCTCTCTTCTCCCTCTGTCCCTTTTACCATCCTCCCTTCTTGCAGTTCATATTTCAGTTTGCTCCCAGGAGCTCACAGGTCTGTGCCAGACGGAAATTCGCTGAGGCTGCAGGAGCCCCCTTGGAGGCCACATGGAGGTGGGACAGGAGGGGAACAATCAGGCCCAGTCCTCCCTCACTATCCCTCCCCCGTGTTCGCTCCCATGTACTTTTCTCCCCGTTCCCCCCCGCTCTTTCTCTCTTACTCTTGTTTCCTCTCTCCCGTCTCTCTGTATCCTCTATCCAGCCTGCCAGGCTACACAGGTCCTCAGGGTGACTTGTGTTTGGCTGGGGTCCCTTAATACAGAACCCTCTCCTCACCTCCTTTACCCAGAGTCTCCTGCCTCCCCCCAGAACGCTTCACTTTCCTTCACCAGCGCTCTCCCCTGGGGGAAGACAGTGGGGCCATCCAGTCCGGAGCTGTCCATCAGACAGGGTGTTTACTTGCAGCGTGACAGGCCGACACATCTGGAGCACATATTCACTAGTGTTCACACTCCTTCTCCATCTCACTCTTTGCTGGCCCTATACATCCTTATGCTGCCACTAGACGCTATCTTTTAACCTATTTCAGGTCCCTTTGTTGTTGCTATAACCCAAATGCATTTCTAAACTATGTACATGCGCTGTAAGCACATGCAAACACTCACAAAAATATGCACATGTTTTGTTTTCATCCATTTTCCCTTTTTCATTCACCCTTCCAGTGGTTTTTCAGTTGCATGACAGAAATTGGAGTTAACTGACAGCAGGGGTGGGCTAGTGGGAGGTGTGGCATTCGTGGTGGAGGGGAGGTTGGTGATGGGGATGGGGTAAAAGTCAGACTTCCCTCATCCACCTCTCTCTCTTTCTTTCCCCTTCTCCTCTGTCTGTGTCTCTATCTCTTTGCCTGTTCTGCCTTCTCTCTTTTCAGTGACTACAAAGTAATTACAGCCGAGCCGCTGCTCTTTCTTTTTTTTTTGGAAAACCATGACTACTGGTCTAATGAAGTGTCACCTTTTCTTCATTCTGTGTTTCTCTCTCCCCCTTCAAACTCATCCTCCCACCCCGGATCACAACCACCCGCCCACCCTGTCTGTTTTCCCAACATTCCTGTGCTGGTGTGTGACTGTGATGGCTTGTCATCTCGTAGGAATGTCCTGCTCTCCCACCTCGTCCCCCCCAATCTGGCGTGAAGCATTTGCTCCTGGTTTCCGACTCTGCACATGTACACACACACATACACACATGCACCCGGTCACACACAGGCACACATTTGAAATGCTAGCTTTAAAAAAAAAAAAAAAAAAAATGTGTTCATGCAGATGGTGTCCATTGGGCTGCATACCTACCCTTGGCGTGTGGCCACAACAAGCACAGCCATTCTCAGATAGTCCCCAGCTTGTTTTTCAACTGTAGAAAGTGTGCACAAAGTTATTTTATCTTGCGCTGCCTGTTGTAAAAAGACCCATTTACTCCCTACGGTAAACCTAAGGGGCTGTGTAAAATGACGCTATCAAATATGATCTAAGTAGTTTTTAAGAAGAGCAAATCTTTTATGTATTTTCATGAACTGCATAAACAATATGTCCACCTTTATAAAAGTACAAGTTACAGCTCATAAGCCATTCTCGTGACGTAGAATTAACAGTGAGCAGGATTATAGGCTAAGTGTAACATGTGTTGAAACGTCTTTTTTTATAAAAATTTAAACAAGGCTCCAATTCTACATCTGTCCTCTGTAGCGGCAAATGGAAGTGATTTTATAATATGAAACACATGTTACATTAGCCCCGCAATGGACACATAATGACTTTCCCCCAGTTGAGGCTTGTCTTATATTCTACTGTCTACATATGGTGCGGACTTATCAGAGGCTTAATAGCACACAGGAACACGCCACAGTCAATGACCCAGGGGAGCACGTTCAGGGAGAGACAATGAAGGTGAACGCTGTGTGTTCCTACGCGTGCATGTCTGTGCAGATGCGACACGGTCCCCTTATTGGCATCATCTTCCCGAACATGTCTGGTGTCTTTTAGATCCAGCTGACGTGTGTCCATGTGTGTAATTATTTGCGTGAGTGATTATTTGTCTGCGTGTGAGAGAGCTCGCATGTCTGCGTGTGCATGTAGAAATGTGTAGGAGATATCACCAGACTCTCATGTTTATTCAGCTCAACGCCTGGATGACCAGGACTTATCCGCTGTCCTGATTACCCTGCCTGGCCTGCCACCATTAATCCTTCAGAGACCTCAGACCCTTCAAACAAGCATGTCGTATACACAAAATGAAACCCAAACAGGCTTACATATATGTGTGTGTGTATATGTATGTATGTATGTATGTATATATATATATATATATATATATATATATAATTGGCAGGAGGTGACATGAAGCCCTCTTGATGTCTCCCCTCTTCTCATCCATAGCTACCATAACTGGCAAACGTTTATGTATTTTTTTAAATCTTTTTTTGTTTAGCTCCGGTTCTTCTTCTTTACGCTTTTTAGTCATCTTCTTGGTGTGGAGTATTAGATGAGCTACAACTGTGGAACCCACCATTATCGTGGTGGAGACAAAACGACTGAAGGATCAAGGGGGAGGTCGGCCCTATTTCACTTCCAGCCTCCTAGGTTTTATCCCAAACTCCTGCAAATGGAAACCTGCCTCATTGTTACCTGTGAGCTGCAGTTGCTTGGATGCATGAAAGGGAGAAATTATTTGGTCTGATTTGTGCCGTGGTATTTCTGTGTCAACTCAATTTCTGTGATGGTTTGCAGTCTTTGTGATGTTTGTTGTTTAAAAATGGTTACATTTCAGGTCTTTTCCCATAAGAGTATATTTCGTAAGACAAAAGTTTTTCTTTTATTTTTTGCTTAATGCGCGAGCTTGTGTCTGCTATTGTTCATGCATGCGAGTATGCATGCATGTCTGTTACGTAATAGTCCTGTGCCAAGTCATAATATTGACTATGGCTTTATTCCCTTTTCTTATTCATAATAATGGGTATTCATAATAAATGATGCAGATTAGGAAAGTAGAAACAAATTGGCCTGATAAGTAGCCTTTGGATCTCGCTATTCAGGAGTGAGAGAGTGCTTCTTACTTTACCTCCGTTTTCAGTATCACACTCACTCAAGGCCGAAGACACTTTATGCATCTGTGAGGGTGCGTGTGCATCTGAAGTTTTCATTGTGGTTTGTGTGTTTAGAGTGAGGGTGTTTGGACTCTGAAGGAATGACCATGACGTGGGTTGCCAAGTCTCATTTGAATATAAGTACAGCAGGGAACCCTCTCTTGTAAACAGAAGCTTGTTCCCCTGAGTGTGTATGTGTCCACATAAAAATGCTCACACAAACGCCGAAGTAGCAGAGAATGGGGACAAAACACTGGAGCAAGTACAGCTGTAACAAGAAAATGACTGACTTCATATCTTGAGAGAAAAGAAAAATCCTGAAAAACAAGCCTAAAGTTGAAATGTGCGCCGGGAGGATGCTTGTTTTACTGTGACTCCCTTTACTATTTCAAATGGCCTTTGCGAGATGAATCGGCTGTTGACACACACTGTTGCCTTTGTCTTTCAGTGTTTGTCTCTCTCGATTTTTCCACCTCGTTCCCTTTCTGTCTTTAATTTATATCAGTAGGGACCACTTGAGCACCTGAGCAGACACAAACGCATGCACACACACACACACACACACACACACACACACACACACACACACACACACACACACACGTCTACACAAAGACACCCACACACATACAGACACACTGAGTTGTCTGCTCTGACTCCTACCCCTCCTCTGACATTGCTGTTTCTCTCCCCTCCTGTCCCTGTCTTCTCCTTTTTCCCATAACAAATAACAGTGGAGAATTCCCCTTGCTTTTCTCCTGGGGAATTTTCATTACCGCCCTGTCCCCCTGCCCAGAAGGACTCTCCGCCTTGAACTGTTCAACAGCTGTGGTGTGGACACAGTCTTCCAAAACAGGCCCACTGTTCACAAACACCCGCTGGGCTCAGGGTAGGGACTCTGTGTCAACCTCCACAGGCCCAGAGACCAAGTTTCTCCAACATGTGGCCTACACCAGGTTTTCTCCTCCTGCAGCGAGAAAGAGCCCCGGCCGCCCCTTCCCTCACCTCTATATTAAACAGAGGACAGCTTTCACTGGGCTTATGCATGGAATAGAAAAATGTTTAATGACAATTTTTGTTTATAAGAACTTCTGGTGATATTAAAATTTGACTTTTAGTTCTGTTTCCAAGCGCCATAGTAGTTTTTCCAACTGTTGCTTTACTGCAACATTTTGGATTTCCCTTTAGGGTGAAGTGGCATGTGTTATGACTGGATCTGAGTCATGCAAGTGTAAAAGTTTACAACATCTGAGGTCTCCCATCTGTAATGGATGATGAGGAAGCATGAACACCTTCTCAGGGTCTTGGGGGTATAAACTGCCTACAGATAAAGTCCATTGCTGATCTCTGCTCAGGCGAACTGGAAATACACTTGATGGACCAAAATGACTTCATTATTCATATTATACTTTGAAATCGTGGGTACTGGAAAATGCAACGTTTCAAGAGTTATAGCAGGACGTTATCTGAATCATAAAAACACAACTGAGGAAGATGGGCCTTTGGCTTTGTCTTACCATTTTGGCATTAGCTATTTGAGCAGTTATTAATTCACAATAATTTACAAAATTTCACAGCAGTTTGAGCGAATGCTATATTGTGGGTTTTTACAATGTGTCACTGTTGAAGAGGAAAACATGGACTTAGTTTTCACAGGAGGGTCCTTTTTGTGACAAGGTGTTACAACATGGATCATGGATCGCTTGGGATTTTGCAACTTGGGCCATGTCTCAGTATGTTTTCTTGTCCGTACTCGAGTCGTGTGTGGTTGAAATCGTCTGATGTGTCCCTGCTTTGCCCTTTTCCTCAAGGACACGTCCAGAGAGACTTGTGTAGACTTGAGATTGTAGAAAGTGCCAGAATGTCTTTCCCAGCAGAGATGGCAGATGAGAAAGCTCACAATTGTCACAAAAACCCTGAACTGTTGTTGAGTAATGGAATCTGGTTTCAACCCGTTACTGGGGAAACTGCCATGTGTGGTAACTTCACTGGGGATACAACTGTATCATGGAAAATTGAGATAAAAGTACAAAAGTAAAAAAATAAACATGTCATGTTCTCTAATAACCCAATGCCTGAAAGTCTTGACTGAATTAAGGGCAAGGATGTTTTCATGCAAGAGAAAAGTTCTTCTGCTTTTAAATTTGGGGTTGATTGATGTAAAGCCTATTTGAAAATCTCCCCCCAAATTTCTAAAGACGTGTCGGTTTAGTAGCTGAACTGTGACGTCATCAAGTAAGTTTCTGTGCCAACCGCAGAAAGACCTACTTACATCCCCTTAACTGAACTTGCCAAGTATAAACTACAACGTTCAAACTATTTGGAAAGAAATATAGCGTGGCAGAAGATAACTGTTTGTTGACAATGTGATACGGTGTAAATATATGTAATACAACGTTTTATGAAACTATGAAATTTATGAGGTTTAGGTTGTTTTAGGTGACGAAAGCTTGCTCCGATCTGGTCTTCATTCTGAGTAGCTGTTATCCGTAAACCCTACTACAAGTCCGCTCTGGCCCCTTTTACATTGGCGGATACGCCGGGTTTAACACGTGGATCTGGGATGTTGCCTGACCTTTTTTGACTGATGCGGGACGGCGTGTCGACCTGGCCCCACAAAAAACCCGTCCCCGGGGGAACACTTAACTGTGGGTTTGGGCTAATGAAAACAAAAGTAACGCAGTTTGGTGGTCGTGGGAGGGACCAACCCAGAACAACCCACCAGGGGAGTTTCTTATTTATTTATATTTATTGAGGAAACAGCTGATGAGAGTAACAACAATGGCAGGAGGACACAGGTACAGCCTGTATTTGCAAAATGAGCAACTGAAGAAACAAGGGATCTGCAACCTACTCAGCCGAGGACGCCATAAATATGTCCGGAACCGCAAAGGATGATCCAATGTTTAAACAACTGGCTGCTACAATGACGAGCCGGGGCTTTGCGAGGAGCAAAACCCAGCCAAACAACAATCATCCCGATGTTCATCCATCCTCGTTTTGAAAATGACACCGTTCTGACGACATATTTCATCATACTAATGTAGGGATCATACGTCATTCTGCAAGCCCACACATCCTAGGTTATGTTAAGCGCATAACGCCTCCCGACTTGCCTTACCTCCCCTCAAGTCGCACTCTGAGAACGCCTTCTGGTTCTCCCCAACCTCATTCTCTCAGCATGTATGTCGAACAGTCACGCGGCAAATAATCCTACCATAGCAACTTTAGTTCTGTTCGGTTCCTAATCATACATGACTATTACTGAAACTATTTGTTGTGAGGGAAAGGAAAGGTTGATGATAGATAGATAGATAGATAGATAGATAGATAGATAGATAGATAGATAGATAGATAGATAGATAGATAGATAGATAGATAGATAGATAGATAACCCTTAGGAAGAGCAATCCAAGGTGCTGTTATCAAAGGAAATATCCGATCCATGCTGTGACGCCCCACAGTCAAATGCAAAGCAGCTTATATTAAAACACTTTTCATTTGAATAAATGAACACTTCACGGGAGATGAGTCGCCTTGCTCCCTGCCTGGCGACGTTTATTTCCTTGAAATCAGCAGATTGTGATTTGCTGACGGGAGGGGTCTTTATTGAGGTGGTAGTGCTGTGTGGTTCTTGGCTTGTTGTAGAACTCTATATGTATGAGTGTGTGTGTGTGTGTGTGTGTGTGTGTGTGTGTGTGTGTGTGTGTGTGTGTGTGAGGGAGAGAGTGAGTGTTTGAGTGAATTTCTATGGGCTTCTTCTTCCTTGGAAGAAGCAAAGAAAACTTGGCAGCAATGACAGTGGAAGTCCCCAGCACAGCCCTGTGTGTGTGTGCACTTGAGCATGTACATGAGCATGTGCATTCACGTGTGCGTTTGCATGTCCATACTCATAGGAAACAGCTCATTTAAATGAACTGGAGCAGGGACAGGATCAGTGTGTGGGAGGTATATTGTTCGTATACCAAGAAGGAGATTACCAGAGAGCAGACAGTACTGGAGCAGCGTCGGCTTCTATCTGACATCAGCGTCACAGATCATTTGTATACTTTACGGCATCGTTCACTGCAAAGTTAAAATTGTGTCATTGCTCCACTCATTACTTCCCCATTGATTAACGCGCCAGGCAAAACTCACAACTTACAAGCCCGCTACGTCCCGCTGCTCGCCTCATACCTCTCTTTCCTTATATGCACAGAGATCAACCAAACACAAAACTATAGTAAAGTGAATATTTTATTAGTTCTGTTTAGGTTTTAAGCCAATATGCAAAACCTTTGGAAAGGGTTGAGAAGATACAGGAGTCGGAACAACATGCAGCGCAACATTTAACTAATTTCCCAATAAATATGAAAAAAAATGCATGTTTCCCTCCTCCGCTCTTCAGTTGATGTTAGATTCTAGTACTTTGAAAAGTGATAGGATCAGTCTTCGAACCTGGTAAGTCGTATTCCACTGATTATGCCTTTGGCGGTAATGGCTAATATTCCCGTGTTTCTGGTGATATTTAACAATGATAATCATTTTCCGGTCAAATTACTTTCAAACTGGATAATAAAAAGATAACCCATAATCAGACTAGCACATCGTTTTCAAAAATCGTATTTCAGCAAATGCTCTCCACACAGCTGTTTACGTTCATCAAAATCCACTAAAGCGTAATTGGTTAATACTACTCAGGGTATAAGTGGACTGGAAACAGAAACCAGAAAGCTTCCAGTACAAAACATCTTGGAGCTGTTTACAGATTCTGTATACTCATATGCAGATAAATGTCACCAGAGATTACAGCTCCATTGAGCTATTTCAGACAACAGTGCGCGGAGATGACACGAAAGAGCGGCTGTTGAGTCTCAAGCAATACAAAACATGTGGCAAGATGCTGGATTTTTGCTTCTTTTGCATAATTTGAGAAGTCTTATAGTCTCGCCACTGCTCGGCAGCAGCGGGGGTAAAATTACAATTAGAAGCTTTTTATATTTCTGGTTGCATCGTCATCTCCACCCAGCCAGAGAATTTACCATCGTAATAGTCATCAGGGAGACATGACTGACCACTTTGTCATTTGTTGGCTTATAGTTTGTCTGTGCAGTCCTGCTGTGTTAGTGCTTTCATTGTGTTTTATAACTTGTGTCTTCCTATTGATGTCTGATATGTTGTTTAATTGTAGCCATCAATCAAGTAACAGCTGAATTTAATCTCTTAGCACTGTTTGCTGTTTTTTTTTAAATCTGTACCAAGCACATTGTCCAGGTTTGAAGTGTCTACGGTTTTGGTTTTGCATATGAACAAGAAAGTTAAACATCAACACAAACTCTTAAAGCACACGTGCTTATTTAGGGGAACTATATTCCTGTCAAATAATAAGAGAATAAAGCATATAAAGTTTGAGGTTTAAGTCTGTGTACAGCGCACTTTTAAAAGCCAGTGGGAGGTGCAGCCATAAAGTGAAGTGGTTTATTTAGTTGGGAGACACCTGGCTGGTATGGAGGAGCTTGAAACACTATAACCCTGCTGCTTCTGACCTCTCAGCCCCTCCTTCTAACCCTCTCCCTCTGTAGTCCGTCTTCAGTGGACTGTTTTGCTCATGTCCCCCCTTCTGTCCACATTCCATTCTCCTGGATACCTCTCCATTCTGTCCCAGCGGAGTGTGTCCGTCCTTCGGTGTGTGCGAGTGTGTGTCTGCGTTGAAGAAGGTGGCCCACAGGCCTAGCCTCTGGTCACTTTATTAAAGTGTGTTTTAATTTACTCCTAAGCTCCTGCGAGCCCCAGCATCCTGACACACACACACACACACACACACACACACACACACACACACACACACACACACACACACACACACACACACACACACACACGCGCACACGCACACACACGAAGCAGCCCCTCCTGAGACATGGCTTATTAACTCTGCTCCTGTCTGTCACAGACTCGGTGGTGGTGTTTGCGTGTGTGAGTGATGGCGGCGGCGGGGGCGTGTGTGTGTGCAATACTTAAAAAACATACTTCTCTAAAGGGACTGTTCACAGCTATTTAAAAAAAAAAATAAAAAGAAGATCCTTCTCATGCGGGTGCACAGTGAAGACATCGAAGAGAGACATTATCCTAAAGATGGACAACGCACTTGTACTTGTTCACCGTTAGATGCATTCCACTCCCACACAGATGTGTCCGGCTGTATGGACCGCGGCAGAAACTTCGTTGGGTCAGAGCCTGCAGAGTGCAGCCTGCAGCGACAAGGCTACATTTGTTATTGTAACAATCAACATGGCGACAACTGGTCCGATACCGATATCTGTAACGCATGAACGCCAACAAACCATATTTACTCTACTGCACATAAACGTGTAATAAAGCCGTTGTCTGGTTTTCTCTATTTTGTATTTTTCTAATTGACAAACCAGCACACATCTACTCAAGTGTATATCTCTATCTCCCATTTCTTTCATTATTTATGAGTCCCTCCTCCTATACATTATTCCCAGAGTTTCCCCCATGCCACAGTATTAAATATGAAGAAGAGCCTCTCTGGAAAGGAGAGAAGTCACATCGGGCTGTCCTAAGGTCCTTGTGTGTGATGCCGGGGCCTCGGGCCTTCACCCTGGTCTCACAAAGGAAGCTTGGGGGCACAGCCAGAGGGGATTTTCTGTACACATTGGCAGCTGTGTGATTCTGTGTGTGTATATGTGAGTTATTTTGCTTCTGTCTGGTGAGGAATCCTGCAAATCTAAGCAGCGTATAAAAGGATGTGTGCAGCATATGGCTCAATGTGTATATATTTGTGCATGCACATGAGTGTGTCTCCGTGGCAGGATGTGTGAATGTCGAGGGACTGAGCGGGTCTGTTTTACATGTGTCACACTCTTACTGCATTTTTCACAAGCAATTCACAAGAGCATGGAAGGGCCAGCTGGAGTAAGAAAGGACCAGAGAGGAGATCAGGAGGGGCGAGGGGTGAGAGGGGGCAGGAGGGAGGGGGATAAGGGAGTAAGGGGCACAGCTGTAGGGGATTAATGCCCAGAGTTGAGAAGCTGGAGTCCAGGAATGTTCCCCAGCGCCTCCTCAAGAGGGAGGTGAGAAGGGAGGGAATGGAAAGAAAGACAGGGCACAGTCTCAGATGTGCCTTGTGCTGCACAATCTTTATGTTTGTTGGTCAGAAAAGAGCACAGGATGGTATTTCATCCTTGTCAGTGTTATCTCCTGTCTCAATCTAGTCCTGTCACCAGCACCTCACTCACGCTCTCCATAGACACTTTTGCATTTATCAGCTCAGATTCATAAGGTTTTCCTCCTTTGTAATCCTCCCTGCATTATTTTTGGGGGGATTTTTTTTTTTGGTCTTGGGAGTGTTTGTGGACGAATCGTGAAGTGTGTGTGTGTGTGTGTGTGTTTGTGTGCGTCAGGGCATGGGAACAGCCAGGATAGAAGAAAAGCGTCTATCCTGTCTTGAGGCTGTCGCCAAAATATTGATCAGTTATTTCTTCTCACAGTTCTGTGTTCATCACAGCTTGAGTGGCGGCCTTAGGCTATGTCGAGGGCAACGTTCAATAACAACAACATGGTGAGGCTTCACGCTGGAACATCTTTTGAAATTTTCAGCTTGTGTGATAATGAACTTAAAGCAGTATTCATCTAAGTGTGCCTTTGGTCATTTTTACTCCCTCCTGCGAGAGAATGTGTTGTTGTTGCGTTGCTGCTGAAGCGGTTTCCTCCTCCACATCTGTGCCCTCCACCGTCTCCACTCTACAACAGTCCCTTTGACGTTTGGCTGCCAGCTCTGGCGTTTTTTGTGCCTCCTGCCACTCCATCCAGCTCCTGGTGTTGACGGTTGTCAGAGCCTACCCGCTCATTTCCCCGTGATGTGTTCAGCGGGGCCGCACTGATCCCCACTGACGACTCCGAAGAGGTGACCGCAGTGACGAGATGGAGTGCCCGTCATTGTGACGATAAACCTGTCCGTCCATCCATCTGCCTGCTCACCCGTGTCTCTCTTCCTCCCATTTGGAAACCACTCCACCCGTTTCGGACAATTACCTCACGTACATTGGTCTCCTCTTTGCTGCCTTAACTCTTCTTCCAGCCACTTAAGTTGTGATGGGCTAAAAGGGATGCTTCAGGCACGGCTTGGATTTAGCACCGTTATTAGATGCTCAGAGTTTTGTTGTCAACCCTTTAAAAGTCTGTACCCTGTCATTGTGTGTTTCAGTGTTAAAGCGTGCTAAAAACCATACTCTGCCTTGATGCGATTTACCAAAACTGCTAGATGTCTGTCCATTATTGTCTCCTCGTGTGTTGGATCCATATGAATCTGTTCTTTCTGATAACTGCAACCTATTTAAATTATTTACACAGCTGAAAGAGAAAGGGAAGCCTTTTAAAGCCAACCTATGTGCCTGGTCTGGCCTCAAAAATCCTGCCCAGACACTGTTCCCCATCTGGAGCAGGGTGGGGTGCGACAGTAGTTAGCCAAAAAGAAGTTTGGTCTTCCAGGGATGCAGGTCTCAACATGTCACCTCTCAGTGACTGGCGGTAATGCTAACAATCAATCCTCCTCAGGTGCAGAAAGAACATTTACATTCACACACACACCCACACACACACACACACACTCATTTACATCAAAGAATTTCTCTTTTTTTTCCCCCCAGTGAACAAAGACAAATACAAAGTTACGCTTCGTCTCTTCATCATTAGATGTTAAAACACCAGGTGAAATCATAGCAGCCTTGGAACAAACACTCTAGTTTGACTTTTCCTCACTTTATCCAAATGCCAGGTAAAGTTTTAACATCTGCTTTTATTTTATTCAATAGTCTTTATTGCCATGAGTCACCCTCTGCGCTGCTGCCTACAAGTTTCTACATCCAACATCATGAATGAAAAAATAAAACAAAAGAAACACCACACACATAGAGACAAACACCATTGCTCTTTTGATGATAAAATGTTCATAAAGCATGCAAAAGTCCTTCACATTGGGTCCACAGTTATCTAATAAAACCCGGTGGTGTGATAAGCCGTTCTTCAAAACTCCTCAGTTTCAAACCGTGCAGACGGCAGCAGCCTGTGCGCAGTGATAAACTGTTAATGGTATAAATGGGGATCAGTAATTATTGTACCCCTTGAAGCTACAGATATATGCGGTTACATTTTTTCTTTTTTTTTTTTCTTGGAAAAGAAGACGCGGGCGTCTAGTCTGAAGGCATGTGCTGATACATGACATCTGTTATGTTTGAAAGCACTAATGATATAGAGTATAGTAGTAGTTCTTTGTACTTCGGGGTGTGTATTTGTATCTGCAGCAGAGGTGGTGAATACAGAGCCAGGATGTCAGTGTGACCCGGTTTCCACGGGGAACCATGACTCAGTAGAGGAGGGAACATGAATAGAGATGATGCAGTTTTTTTCTGAGATGCTTGTGTAGACAGAAAAAAATGTAAAAAAAAAAATACCGTGTGTACAGTCCTAGTCAGAGGCTTAGACACACCTGGTAAGTCATTCTTGGTAGGTGTCAGTCTTTCAATCGTGCTACTTCTACAGAAAAGAAAAGAAAACATGGAGAGACTGGTAAAATGGAAATTGTCTTTAGGAAAAGATTGAGACACAGGGACAGAGACGGAGGTGAAGGTGCTTCCACAGGAGTTGACCATACAAAAAGAGAGCAGGAAAATGGTGAAGAAGACGATAAAATAAAAAGACGAGAGGAGTTGGAGGCAGGGTGGAGTGTTTTTAGGTGTCTGGCTGTAACAGCATGGGTTTCTCCCCTGACACCTCCACAACTTATCATTCCTCCACATTCCTGCACAGGGACACTCCCCTGCCCACTGACACTGCAGTGTGTGTGTGTGTGTGTGTGTGTGTGTGTGTGTGTGTGTGTGTGTGTGTGTGTGTGTGTGTGTGTGTGTGTGTGTGTGTGTCTGCGTGCTGTTTTATGTGAAAGGGCACGTTGGCCTCCTTCTCCCAGGACATCTGGCTGCAGAAAGAGGGTTTGTGTGAGATATGTTTATGTATGTTTGTGTGTGTATGCGTCTGTGTGAGAGAGAGAGAATAAGAAATGAAAGAAAGAAGTGTTGTTCTACACTCTGAGTGTGTCACAAATACTGTTTCCCTTCACCACCTTAGCAGGACTTGAGGTTGTAGCAAGGAGTACAGAAAACATCTCAGGGATTTCCTGCCATTCAAAGCCGCCCCTGAGTCCCCTCTCCTCTCCAACCTCACATTCTGTCCACCTCCTCAGACGCTCTTGAAGTGAGAGGTGTGGCAACAAATGCTTGTTAATTCGTCAAGGCATCCAATCTGTGTGTTTGAGCGTGTGGTTTGTGTGTGCCTGTGCTTGTGTGTGTGTGTGTATGTGCGAGTGCGGCAGGTCAGAGGAAGCTCTTTGTGAACTCCTACTGATTACAGCAACAAGGATGTGTGTTATTGCGGCAGCTTGGTGGACAATGTGGTTGAATGGCAGAGATAAAACTACAGCTAACTTCCCTTCTGAAAAGCAGTTTCACGCCAGCGTAAATATTATCTCACCATGTTACTCTACTACAAAGCCTCCTTGTTAAAAAAAAAAAAAAAAAAAGAAAAAAGAATGAATAAATTAGCAACTCTTTAGTAATTTTAAGGTAGTTTTAATTTTTCACTTGTAATTTTGAGGACAAAAAAATATGGGATTGTGTTATGAATGAGCATTTCCAAAAACCATTTATTTGGGCCAAAGTTTCCTACTTGTGAGCTTTTTGGAGAGACCGTGAAGCACAGAGTCCAACTTTTGGAAAAGGAAAATAGGAAAATGATATGTAGAGCAGGAAAGTAACAAATGACTGATTACCAACAACTAAAACAAAGAGAGCGATTAATACAGATTTCCTCGACTTTAAGTTAGTTATCTATTTGGTATTTTATCTGAAATCCCTGCTTTTCATTTCTTCAAGAACAATCTTCAGATAACACCAGTAATTACAGTTAATTCTATTAGTTAGTCAAACAAGCGCAATTAAAGACTCTTAATTTGTGATTTTCGGGAAGTTTTAAGACTACGTCTCGAAGAAGCTCAGGTCCCTCATTGTCTGCAGCAAGTTGATGCATTTGGTGGAGAAAGCAGTTTATCTGCAGACATCTGTTGGTGCAGCAGAAACAGAGCCAGCGACCCAAAGAATCCCAACAAACTGATAAAGAGCGCTGGCTCTGAGCTGGGGACTGCGTTGGAGAGCGGGGAACTGATTACACTAAAGGGAATGAAGCTGCTGAACTTAACGGGCAACACTGCACACGAGACTGATGCAAAAAAGGTGTCACTAACACAAGTTTGCTTTTTGCATCAACAAATTTCCCTGCAGGTATCTTTTTTTAATGTACTGCAGGACCAAGAAACATCAAAGTTAAAAAAAAAAAAGGGAGAATCAAAACTGTGATTTATACAACATTCAGAAAATATTTGAATCTAAAAAAAAAAAAAAGGGTGAGTTTAGGGTTTTTACCTTTTCTGTCAGATTATAACACTCCCCCCGAAATGGAGTGCCGTGTTTCACTGGTGGGCTGTTGTCAACATGTTTTTCCTAACGTCACCAGAGCTGGAGGGCACTAAAGCTCTAATGGGACTGCAGTTGGCACAACAGAAGACTGGGGGAGTGGGTGGCTCTCCAAAGCTATCTCTTTGAAAGGAAAGTGTGTGCATGGCTCCAGCCTCGGGGAGTGTGTGTTGTTTTACGAGTGCCTCTTCTCATCCTGGCCGCCAATAGCTTTGCTTTTAGACTTTGATTAATAGAAGCTTGAGGACAGCATCAGAGAAATGCAACTTTGCACACCTATTAAATGTTTGCTGCGCTCTGCAGGATTGCACACAGAATCTGCCTAATGTGATCAGTTTGTGTAAAACAGTGCAGAATGTTTATGCATGTGAGGCGCTGCAGCTTCAATTGACGATATTTTAAACCGCTTCTCTGTGCAACGCCGCAGGTCTGCATAGAACTTGTTATGTGGTCTCCTGTGCAGAGCTGGTAGCACTTTGACTAATGTCATTGTCTGTTCTTACTCGGTGCTGCCTGACACGCTGGTCCCATGGTCTATCCTGTGCGTCTCAGCGAATGAATTTCTATTTGCAAATGTGTCCAAGTGTACGTGTGAGTGTAAGAGTGTGTATTCGTTTGTGCCAAGCCCCTGTGCCCTCCCCTGTCTCCACGCCTGGATGCTAACCGCTAGTGAAGGCCAGCCAATTATCCCCAATCAAGCTGCCCTCACTGGAACTGGCGCGAGAGGAAGCTCCCACTAGAGCTTATACCAGTCATTATGGGGCACATCCTGACATTAACTTTCTTTCTTTCTTTCTTTCTTTCTTTCTTTCTTTCTTTCTTTCTTTCTTTCTTTCTTTCTTTCTTTCTTTCTTTCTTTCTTTCTTTCTTTCTTTCTTTCTTTCTTTCTTTCTTTCTTTCTTTCTTTCTTTCTTTCTTTCTTTCTTTCTTTCTTTCTTTCTTTCTTTCCTGCAAAAACATGCCAATAAGTGAATGCCTGATGCAGGTACTACTGAGGCAGAACAACAATCAAACACACAAACTAAAAGCACATGGGTGCTGATTCATGTCTTCCTAATAATGCATTAAGGAAATTTGGGGTCAATTATGGAGGGGAGAAGCGTTTGCAAAAGAAATATGTCATTTTTTTCCCTGTCTTCAACAGATGCACACTGCTTTCTTTGAAAATGTGTGTGTGTTTGTGTGTGTGTGTGTGTGTGTGTGTGTGTTCGTACAAGGACCCACACACACCCTCCTCTCTAGAGACTTAGAGACAGATTGGACTGAAATCAACTCAGGTAATTTAACCAAACAGAGACGGTGATTACTGCTCCCTCTGTCCACATGTCTGCCTTTTTCCTGCTCTTTCTTTTCTCACAAAACCCTCTGAAATCTTTACTCGGAGAAGCTCAGGACTTAATTTGCAGTCCTCGGCCATGTTCAGCCAGGCAACTTCGCAAGTTTGATGTGAACTCTACAGCGTCGTTGTCTTGTCTGCGCTCAGTCAGATCAGCAAGCAGTGAAAGCGAGACCAGGCGAGGTGTGGTGCCTGTAGGTGATCCACTTCATTCTGTTCCTGTCTTGTTGTGACAGGACCGGCATTAAATGGTGGGAGTCACTGATGGAGCAGTGACAGGCCCAGCCTTCCTCCCTCCCTCCGGTGTGTGTGTGTGTGTGTGTGTGCGTGTGTGTGTGTGTTAGAGTTCATGTGTATGTGTACAAGTCACTATTCAGGGCTCCATATGCATTTTTAGTCTCTCACTGGGACCAGACAACCGTATGGCGCTTGAACCCCCCCCCCCACTGTTCATCAAGCGTTGGCCGTTTGACGTAAATGGCAGTTTTAGCTCCACGCAGTAAAAGTGCTCTTCCGTTTAATTTCCATATATAGTACTTATGTGTCACCGAATCTCAGCCGCCTTAATCATCACTCGTTTTTTAAAATTTCCCCCCATGTAAAGAACATGGAGGGTTACATTTGCCATCTGTGAGCTTTTACATTTGAAATCGTTTAAATAAAACAAAAGCAAAAATCAAGTCATCTGTTCATTTGAAGCAGATGACATATGGTACAAATACCTAATTTTCTAAGCATTTCAGAGTCAACCTCTTTCCCTTATAGTAATTATACAAGTACATTCAGGGTAAAACCTCACAACTTTGTCGGTTTCCATATTCATTCTTAAAAAGTACGTCTTAAATTGGTAGGGACTTCTTCTCCCCTCCATATGCCCACCATGTTTCCCTGTCCGTGTGACACAGACGCCCCCAGGGTCCTCAAATGTCTTCACAGGCTGGAAATTGAATCAACCATCGCTCAAGCACCCCCCCAACCCCCACCTCCACCACCTTCACTCCTTCTCAGCCGCTGCTTTTCTCTATTGAACCTAAGCAGCCTGTCAGCTCTTATAAACAGCAGCGCTAAGAAGCTCAGTTGATTATGAATTAAAAGACAAGTACTTTTAGGATTTTTAGGGCTTCTGATGCTTTTAATAAGTGTTCATTCAAAGTCATGCTGCAGTGGACATTTTTTCCCTGCGCATTACCAAACGCTCTATTGATGTAATATCTTATAAACAACATCCTGCTCACATGCCCACAATCACCGCATGCACACACACATAGCTGTATTATTATCCTCCTCTTCTGTGGCTCTCTGCTGGAAAATGAGTTTGCCCCAACTCCATTAAAACCCGCGCCAGCCTCTCCCCTGACGCTGCTGCCCTATTTGCATGTGCTAGTGAGCCACTCCACAGAATGAAGGATCTCCTCGCTTCCTCCTCTCCTCCTTCTCGTTGTCCCACCGGAGCACACAATAAGTGGGCAGATGACATTCACAGAGAAAGGCTGCAATAAAGTGACTCTCCTCCTGTCTTCTACCCTCATTTCTTTTCTTCTGTCACCCCACCGTCCCCCACCTCATCTCTGTGCCACTACATCAGAGCCAGAGAGAGGATATTGCAAATGACACAGCCAAATAAGCTGTAAATGAGCGCTAATTTGATTGACATCTGGGCCACTGTCGCAGAGGCTGGCTGAGGATAGACCCCAGCCAGCAGACGGCAAGCAGCAAGCAGCAAGCAAGTTTACCCAGTGCACAAAAGCCAGCTTTCAACGAAATCACTTTCTGTCCACTGGGCTGCCACCCCCACTCCTTGTTTCTCTCCTTCACTCCTCCTGCGTCTCCCCTCCTAACTCCTGCCACCCACCACCGACCGACTCGCCAGATTCTAATTGCGTGTGTCCTTCCTCTCGGTACAATTTTCCCATTACCTTCTCAAGAGCAGCCGCACAGCTCATCTAAACTCAGTTTGTCTCCCAAATATGTAGCTTCAGGTTAACCCTTCTCCCGCCGTGAACGCAGAATGCACGGCGATCTGTTGTTTGTTACCGTTTAAATGTGTTTAAAAATAAAAGCCTTAACTTATTTCTCTTCTGATTTTCATGTGCTGCTGCTGCGGTCTTCCGATACCAAAGGTAAGTGTCTGTCTTTCTGTTTCTGGGCTTCAGAGCCCACTGCTGTTAGGGTGACCATGACCAAAGCGGTCAAAAGGCGCCAACTTGCATGTTGACTTACAGGCGCTATATGCACTATAGGCGCTACTAACAATCAAAGCATGTTTAATTCAGGACAACACGTCTCATTCTCCTCTCTGTCTTCGTTTTTCTTAGTTCTGCCACGGTACTTCATATATGTCTCTGATGTTGGTGCCAGCAGCAAAGCCAGCAGGGGCACCCACAGCTATGAAATGCTAATAAGTGTCATTTCAACACACATTATTTTTAAGTGTGTTTGTTTTTTTGGATGAAAGTGTCGGTAGGCATGTGCATGGCTTAAGTATCATTGCATAAACAACATATTATAAGGTGTATTTCACATACTGGGAAGTGCAGAGCTGACTCACTGTAGAGTAAATTAAACTAATGTAGCAATGCATCAACAATACATATACAATAATAGAAATTGAAATTATTAATAAAATAAGACAAACCAGTAAAAGTTAGACTTTTGCAGAGCAGTGACAAGCAGAACAATGTCTAAAGATTTGACTTAAGCAGGAGTTTCAGGAGTCTTGTTGTTCTCTGGGAGTTTGTTTTTTTTTTCCACATCCACGGTGCGTTAAAAAAAATGAAAGCAGCTTCCCCATGTTAAGTTTTAAATCTCAGGACAGAAAGCAAACTTGTTACGGATGACCTAAGATGCCTGGAAGGTTTGTCACGTACCGGAAGATCAGAAATTTATTTTGGACTTGAACCACCAACAGTTAAAGCTTTCAGTAGAATTTTAAAATCAGCTTTTTTGCAAAACAGGAAGTCGTTGCAGAGACTTCAGAACCAGTGAAATGATACGTTTTTTTTTGGGGGGGGGGGGGGTGTATTTGGGCCTTAAGCAGGAGCGATATGGATCTCTGGAAGCTTGCTGATCAATCTCTTAGGAAAAAGTGTAAATACACTGCTGCAATTATCAAGTCTATTAAAGGAACGGGTGCGAATCAGCCTTTTTTAAAAAAAATGCTCTGAAATCAGCCCTGGTGTTGAAAGTCAGACCCGAGTCCATAATACCTTTTCTGGCTTTGTAAGAGGCATCTAATGATGAAGAACAAATCTGAGCACAGACTTTCAACCTTGTCTTTCCTCAGCTTCTGTTTTGTCTAGGGGGGATCACAACCCCTGGAAAAATGACTATTAAAGTTTTTTTGTCACCCGCATAACTATGATGACATTTTTTTTTCCCCCTGCTTTGGTTAACCTCAATAAGTTGGAGCTTATAGATGATGACTAGGTGAGGCCCTGGATGTCCAGCATGACGCAGACACCATGGAGTGAATGTTATTTGCACCTTTCACAGAAATTACACCAAATGCACCCCTAACCCAGACCAAGTCACCTGCTTAATAAGTTAAAATAAAGTTAAAAATGCATAGCTGTAGTGACATAAACATACATAAGTCAGAGCTAAAAGAACCAACTCATCTAAATCAACCTCCCAGATTTCTGCCCTCTGTTCTTCTTGATTTAGTTATTCCTGAAACAAGTTGAATACTCTTTGAAAAATTTGAAGAAAAAAAAAAGAAATCTCACTTTTACATCAATGAAGTTCTCTTCCTACTAAATCTTTGTCCACATCTTTATCCAAAACCTCGGGTTGGCAGAGAGAGGATATAAGTCTGCACGCTTCATTGCCTTCTTTCCAACATGTCTGGCAAGTATACCTCTGCAGTTATAATTGCAACAGAAAGACTTGTGGCTGAAATATCTGATGGGGTTCTGTAAAGGTTATTATCAGATGTGGACCCACGCGAATGTAATCGCCTCTGCTTATAGCCCTTGGTTCCATTGTTTTTTTTTTTTTTTTTTTTTCAAAAGCTGACTCCAGATTTTGAGCTCTTAAAGAAAGACTTCAGTATATCTTTGTCATACTTATTTCAAATCACCATAGCAATACAGAACACTGAAAGCTGAAAGACGAGAATTATTAACTAATTTAACTGAATAACTTTATGCGGTAACAAGTGAATTGATTCAGTTAATTCAGCATAAGTTACTGAGTTTGCGTTTTTAACTTTCTTGTTAAACAACCTTGCAAACACATAGCCTTACCGTCAAAGGCATGCAATCGTGCTTAAGCTTTGTGGAGAATTTGCTCAGTATATTCAGTACTAAGGATCTTTTTTTTTTTTTTTTTTTTTTTTTTTTTAAGTGAGCTGGAGGAGACAAATCTAGGATGGGAGCGAGAAAGAAAACAAGATTGTCCATTAGTCAGCTGCTGTAATAGTCTAAAGAAGCCACCCCGTGCCCATAATGGCTTTTCTGGAATAATTGCTGCACTACATCTCCTGTTCCTATTCACTACTGCATGACATGCTTTTGCTCCAGCCATTGCTGTGCATGTCCACATCCTAGTTATAGTCAAAGCATCTGAGAGAATCATTGTGCTTTACACGTGTTTCTCTATTAGAGAGGCTCCAGGTAAAGCTGGGATTCTGAAAAGAAAGGGCTTTTTGCTTCCACGGTCTTTTTCCAGCCCTCTGCCATCTCTTTATCCCTCTCCTCCACTCTCTTGGCTGCAAGCTTTATTGATGTAGAAAGTAAGCTGTATTCATGTACGCAAGTTAGAGGCTCTCAGTGAATGAAGGGCCACGTTCCTCATGTGCACTCCGCAGACAACACAAAAGTACATCTAATGGTTTGGATAAGCCAAATGTTTTGGAGACTCTTCAGGTTTCTTGATAAAGTTCTGACCCTTTTCCTTGTTGTCGTGCAATGAAATGCCCTGCCCGTTCAGCAGCTTGTGCCACTGTAAGGTTTGTTATAGCTCGGTGTGAGTGTGACAGAGTGATAGACAGGAGGAGAGAGCAGGCGAGGGATGAATGGAGAGTCTCACAGGTCCTTCACCTCAGCCCAGGTTAATGGAAACCATTACCAAACACAGCCACTCTGTCTGTACAATCAGAGACTCTCTCTCAGGGAGGCACTTTGTCATACAGGCACACACAAACAGACACAAACACACACACACACACACATATATATATATATATATATATATATATATATATATATATATATATATATATATATATATACACACACACACACACACACACACACACACACACACACACACACACACACACACACACACACACACAAAAGAATAGAGACTATGTTAGTGCGTGGTTCAATAATTTCAGGTTTTCATCATCTAGGACATAATCATAAATTAACTATTGAGGACAGCCACATCTGTGCACAGCTGGTTGTATGTGATAGTGTGGAGGTGCAGTAGTGCACAGGGTGTAGATGAGATGCAAAGGTACCAAAAATACACGTTTTGAAGCAGAGGTTGCAGCTATCTAGATGTTGTCCTGTTCACGGATGGTCTTGCTCATTTGAGCAAAGCTTCGCCTAACCACGTGTGCATGTGCTACAACACCATGGCTCCATTGTAATCCCAGCTCACATAACTTTAAATGGGGTGATGTCAAGTGTTACTCAATTGAAGTGAGGGCCCAATGCGTCTCAGCGGAAGCTTCGTTCCCACCAGAAGATGAGCAAAGTTCACGCAACAACGCGTCAAACAATCTAACTGAGCCTAATCTGTAAGTGCCATCCAATGAAACTGTACATGGGGGTGGAACTGTTTCAAAGCGCGCAGCTTAGTTGTGAACTGAGCGGGAAGATATTTGATTTGTTGTTTATTGGTATGATGACGGCAACTGCCAAGCTTTGCTTCAGTGCTGCTGTGTGAGCGGGGAGTAGGAGGATCCAGCTGCTAAACCGGCCACCCGCAGTCCGTACCGGACGCCCACCGGTAGTGCTCGGTAGACAACGGGGGCGACAGGTCTTCTCAGCTACCTACATTTTGAGGGGCAGTAATGCCACATGGTGGAAAACGTGAAATTTGTGACCGCCGATCGTTAGTCCAGTTACCCTCAACTTCATGGAGCTCGACGCGGGCTTCAGCTCGCCAGGCTGTTTTGGCAGAGTCTCCCCGCCTTGTTGTCAGCTACACTAGGCAGCTGTTCTCAGCCTAGAAAGCTGCTGAGTGTTACTGCGCTAAGGCTGCTCAGCGTCAAACAGCACTCTAGTGACGAGCTGGTTAACTTAGAGAAGCGTCACAAAGGGGCTGAAAGGATATGTGTCAGCAATAAAAAAAAGAAAAAGAAAAGAAAATCTGTTCTTGGAGATTTAGGAACGTCAGCATGGCAGGCAGTGAGTGTTTTGCTGTATAAAATGAAACAATGAAAGCAAGACTTCCTGGGCATGCTCCAAAACTGCAACTTCAAAGCCACATTAACACATACAACAGACTTTCCTATGAATCCACTGTTGCTCAATGTCATATTGTGTTGCTCACTACATTTGCCCTGATAGGTTGCAGCTGAGTGATGAGCCATGGGCAAGAGGGCCTTAAAGTGCTTTAGTTTTTTTTTTTTTTTTTATCCTCATACTCTTAGTTGCTTTGTTTGAAGATGTTTATCATTATCTAATTGTAATTCAGTACAAGAAAAGAGTGCTATAAAAGCGCCAATGAAAGTGGCCAGTTCTGGAGGTGATCTACTAACAATGGGTTCTATTTATGAACTCAGATGCTGCCAGATAATTTAATAATACTAATAACAAAGCCAATCTGTCAAAAGCGGCACAAATTGATGCGGGGTGGCATTGTGATCAGTTGGAGGTTCGTTGTCTGAACAACATGACAAAATGTGAGTATAAAATTTGTTATTGTCTTTGTTTTTAACTAGGCAAGTAAATAAATAAGGGAAGTTTAAATAGGCTGCTTCATTGAATAAACCTCTGCTTTGACACACAAAACAGAACCAACTATAGTAATATTAAAAGGGGCTTGACTCCTTCTCACAACAACTATCCAGTCATATCAAAAAGTGAGACATTTTTGCAATAAAGTGACAGTTTACTGGCTGCAGTTTGAGTTCGCTCCGTCCAAATTTTTGTACTCAGGCAGCAAAGTCCTTAAAAAAATGCATATGTAGCAAGGCCAGCTGTAAAAATCACCGTTTCCACTTTTTTTAGTCAGGGTTACCTTTCACCGCGCCTCGTCGGTAAATCCTGACAGGGTTTTGTAACAGTAAAACAGTGTTTGAGCCGACGCTGACCTTGAAAATCTAACTCCATTCAAATAACACCAGCAAGGACTGGGTGTTGGACCTTAGTTTTACTTGTTTGAATCGATGAAACAAAACATCAGTCAATGAAGTCTTATGCTCTTACTTGAGGATGCGTTTAAGCGTACGCTGTCAGCGTGGTCGTCAAGTTGTCCAGCTGAAGGCTGTGTGCTCTTTGTGTGTGTGTGTGTGTGTGTGTGTGTGTGTGTGTGTGTGTGTGTGTGTGTGTGTGTGTGTTTTCATGGCTGTATAACACTGCGTTTTTGTTGATCTCGTCTCAATCAGAGAAGAGTCGACCCATCACAAAAGCCACAATATTGCACTGTAAACATACATTCGCACACACACGCACAGCCGGACGCAGACGTGCATGCAGAGCAGTTACCCTGCGTTCCCCTGTAAACAGTTTACAGTTACTTCTCTCTCCCTCATGCAGACACAGGCCAAAGTGTCAGTGTTGTGTTCAGCTAATCCCACTGTTTAGGCTTTCTTGGCAGCCTTTTGCAAGGACCGCGGACGATTGTATGTCCCGAGGAATCGCTGTCTCATTTGTACGCATGTTGGAGTATGTCACACACATTAAGAACCTCCTTTGTACCTCCCCATCCTGCACTAATCTTCGTCTGTATCAATCTCAAAGTTTGTTTGGGTTCTGTCTCTCCTCCATGAACCCCCTCTGCCCCACTCCAGCCTCTTTTGTTTAGCTTGTGCTTGTTTTCTTGCCGTTCTCCCCCTGATTGAAATTGACCCAGCCATCTTCACAGCCTCACACTGTGCACACTCACACAAGCACAGCTCCTGATTGTGTGTATAGACACTGTGGTTTTGGCTTGCTTTGTGGAGCAACGGCCCAAGGTAGGAAATGCTGTTTAGATTAAGTGTGTTCTGATGTCCTTTCAGGCCGTTTTCCTGCTGGATCAGAACCCGTTTGCACCACAAACCTCTCTAACACTACATGCGGAAACACCAGTGGTTTAGGGTTAGGCGTAGGACAGTGGAGATTGCTGTTAAAGGATTTTACTAACTTCTTGCCACATCGTCCATGCCTATTGTCCTGACAAAGATTTGGCTTGCTTCTCCAAGGCACGGCTATTGTCATGGATTCATACATTAATTCTGCCACAACTCATTCAACTTTGCCTTGTTTTCACGCTTAGCCCTGAAGAGTGCACATAAAAGCTTGTTTTTAAAATGTGTGTGTTTTGAACCTGATTTTTCATTAGCTTTCCTCATGACTGCCAAACGCTCAAGTCCATCCAACTAGGGCACCTTAATAACAGCTATCAGAAGGAAAAGCAGACATGTGATACCGGTTTTATACTTTAATAGTGGAGAAAAGGAAAGATTTTTGTCTATAAAATCAGTGTGGTCTCCTTATTTTCTCTTAATAGGCAGTCCTTAGCTGTGAGTTTTTCCACATAATCAAACAACGAATCAGCCACCTTGATCAGCAGGCTCACAGGCCTCAGTGAACGTAATGAATGTGGCGAGGACCGCTGGTTCGAGCTCTAACAATTGCAGACGCGTAGCATGTTTAAGAACTCTTTATTCACGATGTGGTGGTTTGACGGTTGATTCTGGTGTGAGAGTCTTATGCTTTTTTTCTTTTTTGTGATGAACTCCACCTTGCTTGGGGCTACTAAACTCACCAGTGACTCTCCATGTGATTACCATCCTTTTTTTCCTTTTTAAACGGATGACGTAGAAAACACCAGCTGTAAATTTTTTGTTAGTTATCCGTCCAGCTGGTGACGTGTCTGGGGTGAACCCTTGTGTCCCTACAATAGGAAGAGGCGGATATAGATAGTGGATGGATTGCCCCGTTCATCCGTTTTCTATACCTTTTTCATGCTCTTGTGGTCTCCGTGGCATTAAAGCTCATCCCAGCCGCTTTTGGGTGAGAAGTTGGGTACATTTTGGACGTATCGCACGTGTGCCTGAAACCAACAAGAAAAACAACCGTGCATGCTCACATCAACCCTACAGTGAGCTTAAGAGTGAGTGTGAGCTAACATCGGATGTTTGTTGACTTTTGGGAAGAACCAGAGTACGCAAATCCTCAGCCAAGATCGGACCTGTGAATCTTCTTTATGTGAACTTTTAAACATTACCGCAATGGTGGCCTAGTTACTGTTCCTGACTATTAATTCTTTTATTTTCTTTAAAGAAGATAAAAACTTGGAGGGGGGAAAACATGATCATATTATTGAACTTTTGTCTGACAATGTCGAGGGAGATGGCCGGCATCCTTGAGCCTGGTTCTGCCAGATGTCTCTTCCCGAGTTTTTCCTTTCCACAGTCACCTGTTGCTTGCTCTGAAAGGGGGATTGTATTGAGGAAAAATTTCGATGGAATGTGTTGGTTTCCTTTGCTATGTAACTATTATTATTTTTATTGGCTTTGAATTCATTTGTCTAACCTGGAACGAGTTAAATTGTGATCTTGAAATGTCTTGAGATGATTCTTACCGTGATTTAGCGCTACATAAATGAAGCTGAATTGAATTAAAATAATTTTTTTAATAAAGTAAAAGTTTTTTTGGATGTTTTTTTTTTTTGTTTTCTTTTTTTTTTTAGGGAATAACATTAAGAACTATTGCTTTTATGGGCAACATTTCACCAAATGTTAACAGTTTATTTATATAACTCTTAATTAAAAAAGCAAAAAAAAAAAAAAGAGGCTTCAGCAGAGAAAAAGGGGTTTTCCTTCCTTATATGTTCCCTTTCAGAGATGATGACAACACCTGTGGTAGACTGAGCTGCTGAACAACTGCATAGACATCTGAGAAAATTATTAAAACACTAAAAGTTGAAACCTTTTGTATAGTCGATGGGGAACTCGCTGTGGGAAGTTTGTGTTGACCAGCAACATGCAGCAGAGACGACCCCCCCCCCCCTCCCCTACACTCTTGTGGTCCCAGCATCATTACCTGCACCACCGCTGCACTCTGCCTTATCTACAGTGTCAGCTGATACGGTGACATTCCCTACTACAGCCCTCCTGCACTGTGTACCCACACAGCACTCGCCAATCTGCAAAGGTTTTCCCCACGGAGCCTCCAGAATGCGAGCTCCAGAATGCGAGCGGTGGCCGAGGGATGTTCGGCGTGAGAGTTGTTTTCAATCATATATCAAATGTTCTGTAGTGTTTAATGTTCACTCTCTGATAACGAAATATTGGGCTCCCAAAAGATTAGATCAAGTCAGGAGAGGGCAGTCAAGTTCTTCTCTCAGCTGTTTTGTAACTTACACACACGCACGCACACACCTGCATAGCTCACAGTACATGTGCGATCTTGTTCTGCCACTTCACTGCAAATCTTCAGCCCCACATGCCTTTGATTTGTGAACTCAGTCGCACAGGCTCAAAATCATTAAAATTACTGCTCAGGTGGGAGCCGTGGATGTATGTCAAAGTGTGTGTGAGTGTGTGCGCATGACTGAGATGTATGTTGCGTATGTGAGTGTGGCAAACGCTGTAGCGTCATTCACTTTAGTGGCTGACACACACACACACACACACGTTCAGCTTGCCATGTTTAACGTTCTCAAGTGGTCTCAGACACATTAACGCTTTGAACCTGGAACATTCACAGGCCATCTGCTTCTTAAACTCCAGTAGAACCCTGTAAAGTTAAGATTCATTTTTATGTAACGTTCTTCTGTTCGAGTCCAAGGGTCTGTGCAGCTATGGAGTTTTGCGTCCTGTTAAAAGTTTACCACTTTCACAATATCTTCTCCTCTCACCTGAACCGCAGTGGTCCATTCTCAGTTCGTTTTGAATTCCACCTTCCTGCTTTTTTCGCTTCTCTTTGACTTGATTGGTGACATAACAGGTAGCCGGCGTGGTTTCACATGCCCAACATTTTATGCTTTCCTTTTGGGAGCAGAGTATAACTGTTGCTGGCTTGTTTTTAAGTTCCAGTCCTATTAATCATGGTTGTGTACGTGTTTTTGCTGGTGTGCATGTGTCATTTGGATAGACTGAAACTAATACTCGCGGTCTGATGAGGGGCCTGCATGATAATGGAGGCCGAATACTCCGTACACCACATTAATTCCAAGCCTAGATTGTTGATGTGTAGAAAAATTAATTTTGATACCAACTTAGGATAATATAACCGGCTTGGACACCGCTTTCTTATTTATAAATTGCGCAGACAGATTCCTTGGAGTTTTAACTTGTTTCACAACTACATTTTCAATAAGTTATTGTAAGCACAAAAATTTGCAGCATGTTCCAAAATAAATGCAAGCGAACTACAAAAAAAGTGAAATATAGTGAAGCAAAAATGGTGGACACAATTTGTGATTTATCTAAATTCCTTGCAGAAGCAAAACAAAGAACAAATAGGACTCATCTGTGCTTAATTTTCAGTCTTGACAAGAACTGAATAATGGTTTTGGTGCATTAAAAAAAAGTAAAAAAAAAAAAAGGGTTGATTCTTTTCATTGGTGACAACAAGAGAGCTGCCTGAGAGAATAAGGTACGAAATCAACAAAAAAAAACACAGCAATTTGTAAGGCTACAAGGAAATCACAACGCTATTTTGGAAGTTCAGCGTTAAAAAAAAAGAAAAGAAGTTAAATTTCACCCAGCAGTGAGTTTGTGCTGACTATTGAAATAACAGCAAACAAGACATTTAAAGAGCTGCAGGCTAACCTGGAGCAACATAAAGTGGGGATTTTATTTCAAAGAATATGACCCAGCCTCAAACAAGAAGGGCTCATTGCAGTTTTTCTAGAAAGAAAAAAAACAAAAAAAACAACTCATCCTTCCTGGATGAAGCTCTGTAGACGGAAGAAATCAAAGTAAAACTCTTCGTGAGTTCGGCGCATCAGGTTGTTTAAGGATGATTGAAGCTCGTCAGGACAAGAACGCCGCATCTTCAGGAGAACGTGGCTGAGGTTCTGTCACACTGTTGGGGGTGTGTTGCTGCCTCTGTTTAGGCACTGAATGTGAAATGCATTGTAGAGTGGATATGTTGTCCAATGTTATGAATCCACATTCGAAGTAAAGGTCTCAGTAAAGCGGCATGTTTTTTTCAGGGGCGTCCAAAACTCCACAAACTTGGATACAGACCGAGGGCCCCCCCCCCCCCCCCCCCTTAAAGTTTAATTGTAAACTTTATAACTATCATTTAAATATTATGATGTGCAGTAAAAGTGTTTTTACTAAATACAGTCATAAGTCATTCTAATAAAGTTTTGGAAATCTGGTTCTGTCCTCCTTATTGTAATGTTTTATTAGGTCAAGAATAACAAATGATTTTCAAGCACACGGCAGGGAAACGGTTAGAAAGTGGGGAACTCAAAGCTGATAAACCTTATCCTCGTTATTGCCTTGAAAATTAAACCTCTTGTACTTTTGAACTTTTTTTTTTTTTTTAATTTGATCCAGTTAAGGTTGAGAAAACTCAAGTTACCCTTGGTCGTTTAGCGCAGCTTTCGACGCTCGGCAGCTCTCAGTCAGCGTCTCCCCGTTTAGCAGTCAGAACGTTTCTTCATCAAACGATTATGAAACATGTCTGCAGTTTTAATCCAACTGCATTTTCTTTTCCCCATTCTGGCAGGGAATCAACTTTTGCATTTGTTTTCGAACGTCCGCGCACCACTACAGACTTTGGGCATTTCTCCTGACTTTCACTGAAAATAATTGAAAAGCGCCAAACTCGGCCCTCTTCTGAGGTCAACTGATAATGATAATTATAACTGATAATAAACAATTTGTTGCATTTTTTTTTAAAGATTTTCTAAATTTTGTACTTTTTTTAATCACACTTCCTAGAACATTTGTAGCACTGCGTCCGTCGCTTCTGCCTTGCTTTTGGAGAGGACAACTTCGAGCATGCTTATCTCACTACTCCTCGCAGCGCCTTGCTCGTTCTGTTCGGGCAGGTGTGACCTGCATTTCCCCTTAACATCCTTCCCTGTGCAGGTTTTTGCCACAAGGTCAGCTTGAATCTTCCAAAACGTCTAGATCAGAGAACCAGCTTTGCTTTTGATGACGTTCCTGTCTCTTTATTTCCCGATTGCCTCAGATAAGTAACTGGTTGACGTCTTTCAGCGCCTCACACAGAAGCTGGTACGCACTAATCTTTAATGACAACCTCATGAAAACTCACTTGAGTGGTTAATTATAGTGACACTTCAAATGTTCACATTTATGCATGAAACTTATTGTTCCCCTATTTTTCAGCGCTGGATTTTTATGGTTTTTGTAACAGTCTGCGTTTTGAACTGCAAGCTACGTGTATGAGCGTGCGTGTGCACGCGTGTGTAACTGTGACCATGAACAAGTCCTATATGGAAGCAATTACTGGCAGCGAGGGCGCTCAGACACCCACAGTGCCTCTCACTCTGGGCCAAACGGAATGCATCTCCCTCCCCCTTTTCCTTTTTCTTTCTGACTCTCGTTCCCTCTGTCTTTTTCCTACCTCTCTCTTTCTTTACCTCTTTTTTCTTTTTGTCTCTTTGGACTAAATTACTTTCATATGAGCTGTAACAAAGGGGCAAGGTGAAGCCCGTTTTTTTTTTTTTTTTTTATTGTGAAGAAAAACCCCACCATATTTTAATTCAAATCACACATTTCCAATTTGCGCAAACAAGTCCTGAAAATACCAGCGCTAATTACACGAAACCTAATGTGCGCGCATGTGTTTGTGTGTGCTTCGATGCTCGGAGAGGAAAAAGAAAGAGGCCATCTCCAGTTAGGTGTAGCGCTGTGTTCGTTGGTACGCAAAGTCAGAGCCATTTAGGATATGAGTTTTTCTGTGTTTGGTGGTGGTTGGGTGGGTGGGGTGGTGGTCCCTGAATCATGTAGTTTTGGGTGGATGCTAAAATGCTACTGTCGCGGTTGTCTTTTTTTTTTTTTTTTTTTTACGTAAGCCACTTTGTCTGAGTAGGTAGCGCATCCAGGTAAACCCCACTGTTACAGAAAACGCTAAATCAAAATGCAACTGAGAACAGTTGAGTTATGGCTCAAGCATTCATTGAAAAAAAAAAAAAACAAAAAAAAAAACGAGCCACAGATAAACTGGCAGCAAGTGGTGACAGGATTGCAGTTGTCAGGGTTTGGCAAACCTCTGTCGCAGCCTCTCCTATTACAGTCAAGCAAAGCTCAATGGAGGAATATCGTATACCTTGCCAGCAGTCTCTTCTCCTCAGCCTGTGGGAACTGAGAAGTCGGTATTTGCCATGCGAATATGCCTCCAAACTGACTCTAAATGAGATAAATAAGTTCAGACTAAATTGGCAGCTGACGTCCAAAGTGATTATTCTTTCCTTAATGTCTCTTCGATGGAATGGGAGAAGACTTGGCTACACGGGAACACTGCAGGGTGTGGCTTTTCCAACACAAAGAAGTGACGAATGATGGCAGCCAGAGTTTACTTGTCAAGGTTTTTAAACACACATACGCATGCACATGCTGCATTTTCATGTGCAAACCCCATTCTCTTCAAACAGTTTGCCTCTCACTCCACACTCCTCCAAACTTGGCCCGCGACGGGGCCTTACATTCCCTTCCCATGAGTCTTATAGTGGCAAGTCAGCAGAAGGACCCCAGATTGCGCTGGCTGCGACGCCGCCTGCGTCGTTTGGGAGCGTGCCTGGGCCCTCCGTCTCAGTAACCTTGGTTTGCCCCGTCTGTTTGTGAATTCCTGTCGCTCCAATAGGACCACACTGTCCCCAGCAAAATGCTTTCTGGCAGTAGGCAGCTGGACAGAGTGGTGGGAAAGTGAAGTGAAAGCTAAGATTGTCTTTCAGGCAAATAAATATGTCTTGGTTGTAGTGTTTCACCTAAATGTTATTCAATTACATTGCTGGATAAACATTAAAAAAGATAGCTGAGAGTTAGAGAAAAGTGGCATGTGTTAATAATCTACCACAGATCACACTGATATACTTAATTTCCATGGGCATAACAGACACAGCTTATCTCCGCCTGATCACCAACGCTTGCTGTCATGCTCTGATATGACCCAGGTCATGATTTGCTCCTGAAACTGAAATAATGTTCATGATCGGTTGCAAAAGTTGCAGTGGGTCTCTCACATGTCATCCCATGGTGGTGTTCTGTGTCTGCCAACACCCAGACTCTGGAGTGTTTAGCCTTCACTGGTAGTTCTGCTGTCTAAGGAATTTCACAGACTTAGTAATTTTCAGTTACGTCTTTCTTTTTCTCTTTTTGCACACTTTCATTCCATCTTGTTTCAAATCAGAGTTATTTGCGGTGCGTCACTGGGTAGTTTGTGGTTTTTAGAAGGGCCGTATTATTCCAGCATTAAGTATCTGGTCTTTAACGATAATGTTATAAAGAGGCTTCCCTGGCTTAAAATACGAGATTGCTGAAAATGGCATTCATACTGGTGTCCTCCCACAATTTTTTTTGTCTGGAGCAGCCTAATAAAGAGTGTAATAAACGGGGACTGGGTGATTTCACAAATGTTCTTGGGGAGCACTATTGCATATATTGAAAAGGAGTATGTATGAGTGTACCGTTACAGTCCTCTGCCATCTAAATATCATCGCTGTTTCATTAGACGCGACCATCATCGTGCACCCTGAACTCTAAGTCGTTTTCCATTTCTGACAATCTACTTGATTTTGGAAGAAAAAGAAAATAGTGTAGTTTTACTGTGTTTTCTGCTCTACCTTTAGGCAGATGGAAACTAATTCATAACTCGTAACAACTCATTCTACTGTCACAAATAGGTTTATTCTCATGATCTTCAGCAAAAGCTCCAACAACACCCACCACCAAACACCAATCTGTTCTTCTTAGCCAGCCAAAAAATCATTGATCACTAGTAGACAGCACTCCTGAACTGATATTTTGCTTGTTTGGTTATTTCTTTTTTTTTTTTCTAAAATGTACGTACTTAGTTTATAGTTAGGGATTGTAACTGCTTGATCTGGATTTAGAAGTACAGGGTCTTGGTTTGTCTGTATTGTGGCCTTTCACAGGTTCCTCTCAAAGCATGTCATGAAAACAGAAGGAGGACTCATCTTTACTGACTCGGATATTTTCCAGTGTAGGTGCATTTTTTTAGTAGGTTCTGGAAATGCAAAACGGAAGGTTTTTACCCTAAGATAAAGGCCGTTATTTAAAGATAGATTATTGATAATTATGAAAATGACTGGCAAATGAATTGACAGAGAAAATGCATGTTTTGTTCGCCATCCTGCAGGCGTCCGTGCTGGTTTCTCTCGTCTGTTTGCCTGACGGTCCACTGTGTCACAGTGCTACTAATGGCCACTGCTGAGCCAGCCACTTTCTAAATGACACCCTCCTCCGCTCAATACAGCTGCCTTGCAGTCGCGCGCACGCTCCTCTACCCCGTTTTTCTTTTTCTCCCTTCGCCACTTCCTTTCCCATGTGGACGAAAAGCAGTTTCTTGTCAATTTTCTCTCAATATTTTCCACACAACATGACCCTCCACCAGAAAAATTCTCAGCTTGTCTGGCACACGCACCCTTTCATACATCACATATCACTGGCTGAATGACTGACTGACAGTGTGTGACTGGAGCATCTTCTTCCCACTAATAGCACTCTCACCAACATGATGATTTGTTCATTCATCAGTCATTCCTCTCCCACTCTCTTCCTTCTTTTATCTCCTTTACCCGCTTCACACTAAATCCCTTCCCTTCTTTTAATCATCTTTATCTCATGGCATGTAAGTGTTTGCAGCAGTGAGTGCTGTAGCACATTTCCTTCACAGCAAGGCAGAGCTATACTAAAGATGTATAAGCCAGATCGAGTTTGGCCTTAGTTTGACTACAACGGCCCTGCCAGACTAAATCCTGGATCAAAACACACAAATGATCAGTTTCATTCTCTCCACATATCTGCTCTCCAACCTCTCTGCACACCCCAGGTGCCACTTAGATTTAATGCAGTTCAAATGACTTCATTAACTCTCAAAGGAAAACAGTAGCGCGTGCGATGACTGAAGCATTCATCTAGCTTTTCATCCGAATTCATCTTTGCAGGGACCTTAAATACTCGCAGAAATTCTCACCTCACACTTCACTGGTTAATCCGCCAGGTTCCAGCATCCGAAAAGATGGTGGGTGATGGCAACACTTTGGCACTGGCAGCACGTAACTGGATTGCTGTAATTATTCATTGGGAGAGTGATGCCTTCCAGGGGCTGAAGATTGATTAGGTTTGATATGCGACTCAGTGTAATCTGTCTTTGACCAGGGCTCCTGTCCAAATTGGCAGGAATAATAAAAAGAGAAGAAGTTATTTTTAAAAGAAAGGAGAGACGAGTGAGCAAATGAAGATGGGGGGGGGGGGGGGGGGGGGGGGTCGGGTGGACAAAGGGATGAGAGATATTGAGACATATCCTGTGTCGTGTCTCTCGTGGCGCCCTTTGTCGTAAAGAAATCATCAATCTACAAACGACAACAGCAGGGAAACCATTTTGTGTACGGTCGAGGTAAATAAAGCTATTACGTCCTTAACATACTGCACCTTTTATTGTCGGCATCATTGCGTTATGTAGTTCAAAGTGCTAGTTTTCAAGACTAAACTCTTTGTTTGTTTTGCGAGCCAGACCGACCCGATTCTCCGTTGTCTCGTTTTCCACGACTAAAAGTGTGTCTTCTGTGAATCCTCCCGTGTAAGCATGGCAGAACTTAAAAGGCTCTGATTAGGCTGTTGCGTCCCCCAGGTTAGGCAGACGTAAGCTCGTGACACACTCGCGGTGCCCATACATACCCCAGAGACAACTCTTTGTGTTAATTAAAGGAGTCTCAACTGCAATTAGCAGGCTTTACAATGAGCATGCCCACAGATAAACACATACATGCACACACACACACACACACACACACACACACTGTGATACGGGTTCGCGCAAATAGTGAGTACATTTTCAAGCCCATAGTTTCAGTGTGTTGCTCTTATCGTGAGGCAGATATGGATATTAATCTGACTAGTGATTGTAATATAAAAAATTTAAAAAAAAACAAAAAAAAAAACTATGGAGTTTGGTGTATTTGATCGGATGACTTCATGTTTAACCTCTCAAGTTGTGTCACACAGTTGGAAAATTTGTTCCGGCTCTAAAAAAGTGAAAAGTCAGTTCACTTTAAAGGCATAAGGTGTCGGTTTTAGCAGGTTTTCTTTGCCAGTGAAGTTGCATTTCCCAACAAGCCGAATACGCTCCACGTCCCGTTCCGAGCGAGAAACTACAACGAACGGTGAAATGTGTGGTTGGTTCAACATTGGCTTTTGTAGATATATAGGTGATGCAAGAAGTGCCAGTTCTCGCCAGCTGACAGCTGCTGCATCATCCGTCGCTGTAGTGAACCGTTGCATTATGGGACACAGTGCATGAGTTAGATTGCTCAATTGGAGACTCCAGACTATCTGCAGATGCGTCGTGCAGATTATCCAATTGTTCACAGACCACGTTGTGTAATACACTGCACAAAAATCAAACTAGTAGTGTCGTTGCGCAGTTTCAGAAGTGGCCTTAGTTGTATTTTTTGTTCTTATCTAACTCCAGGTCCTTATCTGCGCGTTGCCACACCTGAGTCACGTTAGATATCGTTTTGCTCAGTATAAACAACCCCCGTTCTTGGCTCCCGGTTATATCCTTGTGTGACATACTCATCCTTGTACCTTGCTCATTTATTTTTCTTTTTTTGTCTTTGTTCTTTGTCTATGTCTGTTCTGCCTGGCTCTGTACTTCATTTCATTTTGGATTTAGTTTGGGAATGTGGAATTTCTGCCCAGCAGTGCCCTTGGTTTTTTTTTTTTTTTTTTTTTTTTTCTTTTTTATTTACGTCTCGACTTTTTTTTTTTTTTTTTTCATTAAAGTAATCTTTTGTTCTCCATCTGCCTGCCTTCTGCCTGAGAGCCAATATTTGGGGCCTTCCTTTATTGTGAACCAGGACTTTGTTATAAAAGGTATATTCTAAAAAAACAAACAGTTATTTTAATTGTTATTGTGTCAATACTACCATCTCACTCATCTCACTCATTCACTCACTCAACAAAAAACACTTGTTTGGACCTGTTCGCAACCAGCACCGACGGCTGTGGGCAGGTGGAAAATATGGTTCGGCTCTTTTCCTGACTGACTTCAGCAAGAGTTCGGTTTACCAACCGACTCCTCTGGAGGCAGTTTGTTAATCTGATTAGTTAAAGCTGGATTGTGTTAGACTGTAATAGAAAAAATGCTTCACCAATCGTCTGCCAAGGCTCTTTTGATAGCAACTGCTCTTTTGTGAGCTTGCACACATAGACAGCTCTCCAGGTGGCCTCGTGCAACCATCGGGTGGACTGTGTTTACCTGTAAAGAAATAATCTGATAATTGACCGCATTCTAGTATTTCTCAGCATTGTGAGCGTTTAGCGCCTGATTTTGGGAAAAGTTCTCTTTCCCGTGGCAGTCATGTTTGTTTCGCACATGTTGACTTCAAACATTTCTTAACTGCCATGTGTTGAGCCCATTTGTTGTCATAAGATGCCACAAACGCTCCAGCTGGCTGTTATATTGTGATTAAGGTGTTTGCATGTGTTATCAATATGACAGTTATTGATTGTATGATTTTTGTTTCTTCCAATTCTCGCCTTGTTTGGTTTGGTTAGTTGTTTGCTCAATAGTTTCTTTATAAAAATGATTGTCCTGATGAAGTTGATATCAGAGTTTTGTCTGTGTTTTATTCCGTTTTGGCTCTGTGCTTTGCACCTGCAAGTGACTGGAGTCTAAAAATGTAAACATTTTGAAAGATTCTGAGGCATTTTTGCACAAAGGATTTCTAGGCTTCTCTAGATAATCCATCACTTTACCTGTGATGCTTACAAGCAATCTTATAACGAGGAGTTTGCCTCCGTTTTGTTTAGAGGAAACAGACCTTGGAACATTTTAATATAAAACCAGCACCAGAAACCGGATACACTTGTCATGACTGAGAATTCGTGATATATTGTTTTCTTTTAGTTAGTCTCTGGTTCCTTTTGAGAACGACATTTAGCAGAAACGGTCTCCATGTCTTTCTCTTGCAGTTGTGTACAGACGGTCAGTTTTTCCGACCGCTTGCACAACCCTCGTTGTGTCCACGTAAACTAGACACCCAGTGGCTGTGTTCCGCTCTCTGTTAGACTTTATCGCAGAGACTGGGTTCATAGTGGCCAAATGGCCCGTCATCCCGTCTCCTTATGTACAAAATTAGACCTGAGCTCTCCCAGTGTGCTCAAGCCTTGTCCACAGGAAATCAAGGCCAGGTGGAACTTAAATGAATGAAGCCCCACTTTGGCACATTCTCGCTAGGAAGATGGTGGCAAAACCAAGGCCCCCCTGGAGTCTGTCAGAGGCTTGGGAAGGACATAAAGGTGCACACACACACACACACACAGACAAACACACACACACACACACATGCACAGGTGTGCATACCTACTTGCTGTGGCTTATGCTCAGGAGAACAAACTCACAGTAGATACTCGCTGTCAACTCCGTGGCGGTGCCGCTTAGCCACTTTCCTCCCATATTTATTTATTTATTGGCAGCAATGGCTGCGATGACAGGGCCACTCACCCTCAGACAGCCTCCGAGGCTCCGCAAGGTCCCCTCAAGCAGCAGCGTAAAAATTTTAAGAGCCCCAGCCGTGGTTTGATGATTTTGACGCGAGTTAGCTTGTACTCAAGTTGTCGGGAGCATTCAGGGGGCTAACTGTTCTAATGCGTTTACTCTCCTGCCTTACGAGTGCGTTCGTGTGCCTCAAAGTGAAGCGTCGCTTAATAATTTAGCCGTTGGTTTCGTCCCCCCCCTCGCCATCCAGCCGTCTATTCGCAGCTCTTTATGTTTCGCCTCTGGGAATGTGGAGGCCATTCCTCTGCCTCTGTGGAAGTGATTGAACGTGCAGAGACAGGTGACAGAGTCTGGCGCGCCGTTGTGTCAGGACGAAGAGGGAGACTGACATGAACGCTACGAGGCAGGAATTAAAGGAGCTCAAGTCGATTCATGTGGGACTGGGAGATAACAAGCAGGAGGCACTTCTGAAAATCTCAGCTCAAGTGCACGTATTTGTAGTTATTACAGTTCACGTTCATTAGCCGGAGCCTCGCGTCCACTCTGTCTTTTAATCTATCCTACGCGTTTACCGGGACTACGGCACATGTAAGCGCCGGAGAGAACAGAGTTTGCAAAAGAGCTCGGTTTCCAGACTCTGCGAATGCCAGATGTAGACAGGACATCTTTTTTTGTCTCTCATCAAGGTTATCCAGCTAATAGGTTCTTGTTCTCAGTGGAAGTGGTTCTCAATGAGAGCGGGAAGTCAAAGCTTGCATGCCAGACCTGTGGCTATGGTTGTAATAATCAAATAATGTAACTTGGCCACATGTTAGAATGTGCTTTAATACACAAGAGCTTTCAGCAAAGTCCCCCAATACCAATGCCCTTCTATATATTTTAATACGACTTGATGTTCACTTAACCCCTCCTCCCTGTTTCTTGTAATTGAAACCTGATGGTAGAATTATAATCGTTTCTTCATATTTCCTTTCAGCCTTCGCTGAGCTGATTTTTGCCAGGGCTGTGTGTAGTACTCAATGACAAGTGGTTTGGAGGAGTGTCGGACGGAGATGGGCAGTGCATTAGAACTGCTTCATGGTTTTCCTGCTAAAGAAGCTGAAATGACTTTTTTATGTGCTGATTATTTGGTCGGGGCAGTCGTCATGCGGAACATTAAGAACCGGGAGGAAAAAAAAGCATTACATTTAGAGTAACGGTTCCTACTTTTCTCTTCTATATCTGCACAGCTGAAGAAGATTAAGTGGAGACGAGCCAGAGGGGGGGGGGGGACAATGTGCTGGTAGTCGGAATTCAACCCAAACTTTTCTCAAACTTTCCTGTTTGTTTGCCGAATGGTTTTTACTACCACAGAATGATTTGTGTGACATTTATTTGGGAGTATTTTTTGGCAAGGAGTATCACAAGTGTTTGTGTGTTTGTCGTGGTGTTAGCGGTTATGTTCCTTGTCATGTGTGCGCCATAAATAAAGACTGTCCTGGGTAATGTAACCCATATGTTTTTTTTTTTTTTTTTTTTTTTTTTTTTCTTGTTCCCACCTCCCTCCCAGCTCAGCATTTGTTTTTGGGGGAGTTTTCAGATGGTACACAGACCCTCTGGACTGCATCGCAGCTTTTGTGAGGTCATCCATTTCATTTTATTATTTATCTTTTTTAAACATCAGAACAGCCACGGACTTCCCTGTTACTCACAAAGGTTAATTGGTATAATCCGAGACTGATTACATCACAGCATCACCACTGAGCAGATGTCCAGCTGGTTGACGAAATCTATTAAAACATATTTGCTCATGCAGTCATACCCAGATGAAAGGTCTGCATGTGACAAAAGTTTGGTTTGTCTTTTGGCTGACGCCATAAAAGCTGTTCCATTACAGATAGATGTGTTGTCAAAACGAGAATAGAAAGATTTGTCATACAATCAGCTGCAGCATTTTGTCAAAGGGTTTCTTTAGATCACTTCCCTGATTTTCCATATAAAAAAATAAATTCTAACAAGCACCTACTGATGTATGGGGGCTTTAGTTGAAAAACAAATCACCACAGCGTCGTTATGTGCAGATTTTGGAATAATGGCCAAACAAAAAAAAAACAAAAAAAAAAAAGTAGACGGGTGACAGATGGCAGTTAAAGGTGCTAGTGCAACTTCTCTAAAATCTAAAGTGGCTTTGAGACATTCGCTAGATAATAATAGTCATCTAAGATTTTGGATCACTAAAAGCACTTATAAGACCCCATAAGACCTTTCCTTTCTTGGCACGTTTCTTTGATTTGGTCTTGCACTTTCGCAAATGATGTGGAGGCCTCACGGAAGCAACATGACAACCTCTTTTGTTGTATTTTCCTGAAATAAGCCAGTAAAAGACGATGGTGTGTAGCAGCTAAATATGTCCGGAGTTACAAGCTCTCATAGTTTAATGTTAACATAAACATTTATTTTTCTTTTGGTGCATGCACAGATGGTAGTGACTCGAATGTATGCAATACGTATTCTGAAATATCTATCTGAATCTGTTAAAAACACTTTTTTATTAAGTGTTGCTGTCTTATTTTCAGTCCTTTATGGTTATTTAGTCATACTTCTTTACCTGCATTTTCTGGTCAGTGCATCCCTCACCGCGACGAACTGCACTCCTTAAGTAAACGGTTATGAAGGTCAGTGTAGCAACCACTGACACTAAACCCTCTATCTCTACTCTGTTTGGGCCTCAGCAAAAGAAGAAAGTGTTTCTATGACTGCAGAAGGGAGCAGAGAGCTCAAAGAGGTAAAGACGCATTAGTCAGGTCAGAAGGAAAAAAAAGCTGGGGTCAAGTAAGAGAGGCGAAGGGTAAAAACAGAATAATGAGAGATTGGGAGACAGAAAGTTTGCATGGAGGAGATAAGAGAGGGACACGCCGCCCAGAAGGACTTCAAACTCTGTGTTGGGTTCAGTGGAGAGCGGGCTGGTGGAGGAGGGGGGTGCGACAGGGTTGCTGGCAGGGTTGCCACGGCAGCGTTCCGGATGGGCAGGCGGTCTCCTCTCAGGGGTAGGGGAGGGACGTGGGGCTGTCAGGGAGCCTGGCAGGTAGAGACACAACACCCGGTGACTGGGGGGAAGCACGGGTCAGTGAGAGAGGACAGGGCCGAGGGGATGGAAGCGGTGGAGGGCTGAAGTGGAGGCCTGTCTGATGAGGTGAGGAGAGGGTATGGAAGGGGAGATGTGAGGGAACTAAATGAGGATGGAGGAGGAGAGGAGCTAGAGATGATTAGAGAAGAATTATCCAAGTGTAAGCGTGAAAGGCTGTGAAATAAAGAGAAGAGCGAGAAGAGCGAGGAAGCAGATTCTGAAGGAAGGCTCAGTGCGCCCCAATTTACAGTTGTGTGAAATGCTCTCAAAGTATCCCGGATGATCTTCTTCATCTCAAAGAACTTCCACATACCCCTTCCTACACTATCCCTGTCTTCCGCTGTATGTTCTGCCATGTTTATCTGTTTTTACTCCAAACATGGAATTGTAAAGTGCAACTTTGCAGACCCATTTGACGCCACAGTGGTCAGCTTGAAAGGGATTAAGGAACATTTTAGTTGACGTTAAGCGAAAACCATGCTCCGTGAACCTATTAGGTCCCTTAAATTTTGGTGATAGATGATAATCATAACTAATAATTGCTTCATGTTCATTAATGTATATATGAAGTAGCTCGTCATTAATGCAAAATAGAAAATATCTTAGTACTGTGATATCTTCAAAATGTAAATGATGCTGGTAAAATCACTGAAATCATTAAATGTGCAACATTTGAGGAATTTATAAGCTGATTGAATATTTTTACCTAAAGACAGCTGGGATACGGTCCAGCAGAACCCCCCCCCCCCCCCATGAAGAAGCAGGTATAGATGACGGATGGATGAGTGGATTAAACATTTATAGTTTTTCCATTTTTAAGCTTCAATAATCAAATGAATATCTTCTTTCTTTTTTTTCCATCTTTTTCTGCGTTACTATTATCACAAGCATATTTGGTAGGCATATTCATATGAAAAATGATGATGACCTGCAAGTTAATTTCTACAGGACTGAGTCTTAAGAAAACCTTTCTTAGCCCGTGTCTTTGCGCGACAGTGGGCTGCAGAAACGGGAAAAGGGAAAGCAACAGGTTGTTTAAAGGATTTGTTGCGATCTGGTGGGAGAACAAAGGTCCAGTCAACCTTCTTCCTGCAGGGCCAGAGGTGAACATATGCATGACCACCGTGCATGCGTGTGCACTGGTGCTGATAAAATTGTAGCTTTTTCCTCTGACCTCTCGAGTTGTTGCTTGTATTTCCCGCTTGGAAAAACAAAACTGGCATGTGGAGTGCTTTTATGCACAACATGTGTCATCAGGTCATGAATTGCCAACCAAGCATTAGCATGTTATGTTCTCCACAATTAACCTTTTGCCGTCCTGTATTAGAAGATAAAAACTGCGAAGAACTCATAAGACCCGGCCGAGGCGCTCAGCCGGCGTCTTTATCCTCTTGTTTTTTCACAAAGGTGCACTTATTAGTGGAGCCCACATTGCAGCGATCAGTGACACAGGCAATCATGTGGCTCTCTCTCATCTCTCAGACCTTTCGGTGCCCTCGCCTGGCTTTTTCTACATCTCTCTCTCCGTCTCCCTCTATCACAAGTGGAGGGCTGTTCCTGTTGGTGTCATATGATGTCTTGTGGCCCTGTAGTGGTAGCAGAACAGTGACAGTTCTATCCTTGTGCCATCTGATCGACACGCTGCTCCTTGTCACATGCACACACAATATGACCATAAATCAGGTCACCGACTGTAGCAGCTCTCAGCCATGTGCTCCTGCTTATGTCTCTCGCAAGCTGCACAAAGGCAGCATACACGGCCTTGGAAATGCCACTTCCTACTGGTGTCAAACTAGAATTATTATTTTTTCTAATGCTTTGTTTATTTTGAATTACCTGACCTGAAATGGAAAAAAAAAAAACAACAAAAAACCCCAAAAAGAAACAGCGGAACAGACGAAGCCGAGATGCTGTTTCTCACATGACGACCTGAGACCTAAGTCATGTTTGACCAGCATCCGCCTCGGCAAACGGACGCTCCACAAGCTTTCTCCTGCGGTGTGTCGATCATTTTGATTTTGTAGCGCAGTTTCGTCATCACTAAACAAATCTTCCAGTTCCGCTGTCCTCTGTCGGCCTTTATCTTTCCCTCTTCTGTACTTGCTTGTGCGTAGAAGCTGAAAGTGGTTGTAATTATCATTACAGTAACTACTGTCTTAAGACCTTGGCTGCTTCGTACAATCAATTGTTCAGAGCAGTTGTTTTGTTTCTTCAGATTCAAGAGCGGTTGAACTCAATTTCTGGGCTATTTGATACATTAGATGTCAGTGTTTGGGAAGCAAAATGGCAGTGGTGAAAGTTTTGATGGGTGGTGATGGAGTACGCCTTATTGCTTACAGATAAAGGACAAAAAGTGCAAGAAATCTTTTTCTTTTCTTTTTTTTTTTACTTTATGTAGGCTTCTTTTATTTTCTTTTGCAGAGGAACTTAGCTTCTACTCTCTTTTATCTGCTCTACAGGCTTTTTATTTTTCAATACCTGATATTTGATCTCATGAATACATTAGGTGGCAATAATGCAGATTAGTTTGTTGCAGTTTTAATTTTCTGTTCTGAAACGTTGCATCCCATGTTCCAACGTACTCTCAAACCGTCTTGAAACCTAATATATTAATTTGCGTGCTGGAACACAAGTTTCCTTTTTCTTTTTTTTTCACAAATGTGGGCACAAATAACTATGTAGAAGTCATAAAAAGGAGCTATTATTAGAGTTATTACTTCGAATGGTCAGTATTTGGAGGCTGGAGATACGTTCTGGTTAAAAATAAAAATAAAAATGTTAACAGCATCTAAGCAATTCCAAATGATGAATTAACCACCACGTTGTAGTTTGACTTCTCATTTCGACTCTATAAACAGGACGGGGTGGAAAGACGGGTGGGAACCTGCTTCTACTGGGGTGAACTTCATTTCACGTTGGTTATTCGGCGAATCATCCGTTTAGGATGTGAATTAAGAAGTCCTCAAATGTGATCAAATTGAGTGTCACATTCGTTCCTTTTTGTACTACAATCACAAGCACTGCGTGATTTTTGGAAACTGTGGGGAAAAATTGTACATCACAGGCTCCACAGAGGACGTATGTCGAATAACCAACCCAAAACTAACTTCACTGTGATGCTGCTGCCCCAAAAGCCACAGTCAGAGCCGGTGACGGCAACACTTTCAACAAGAAAACAAGTCTGTCAACATCGCTCCATCTGAAGCGGCGCGTTCTCTCTTTATCAACTGCTCACACGTCCATCTAAAAATTCGAGCGGTTGGAGCAGGCTGGCTTCTATCAACATACTGCAGGGGTTCTTTGGCTGATATGCGTAAATATCAGACAAATTGTTATTGTTGTAATTGTTATATTCAGTTTTACAGCCTCACAGACAAAACAGAAAAACAAAACAAACAAAAAAAAAAAACCAAACACTTGGAATTGGAAATGAAACAACCTAATTAGACATGTTTTACATTATGTATAGTAAACATGTTTTAATGGTTAATGTTCTTTTATTTAAACAAAACAAACACACATCTGTGGTAGTTCTGGTAAGAAATCAAATCTACTTTGATCCCTGTGTAGACTTTAGAAGATCTTACGTGGTTTTGTGCCCAGTACTTTCTATACAAGGTTTTCTTCTTACGCAGTGATTGTTTAATGAGGTTAAAGCATCTTAAAACTACTTGTTTAGGGTTAGGAAAACATCATCATCCCATAACTTCCTGTGCTTAAATGATTACTTAACAAAAAGAAAATAACTGTTAAGGTGGAGAAAAGATGAAGGCAACCGGCCTCTAATAAAACATATTTAAATGTGCTGCTTTCTCATGTAAAAATAATGATAATTAAAATAAAAACTGTTGCTCTTTAGCTGTTTTCTGCGAGACAAGATTACATGCCCATGCCTCGAACAGTCAGAGCACAAAAATGTCACGACGGTGGAAATGAATAACTTAATCTTTTAGAAATGCTGTCTGTTAATTGGATGACGCTGCACAAAGGACAAGCTGAAATACCTGACCGAGTAACTAAAAGTACTTCAACATGTTTTTACATATGTATTATTAAAACCTGTTTTTTTTTTTGCAGCATTGCTGCTAGGGAGGTTAGTACCTTTGCTATTGCTTGTCATGTTTTGGATAATTTTACTGATAAAAAAAAACAGACGTTTTTTGGGGGTATTTTTTTTGGTAGTTTTCATTCCTGACGCTCCGACCCTGGGTGCTCAGATTGCAAAGTCGTGCCCCGTTCTGGGGATGTGAGTGGCTGGGGAGTGAGGATGATATGGCGGAGCTTTAACCTCATGCACACATTTGTATTGATCCATACAAGCCTCGGTGACTGTTTCCACAGAGCGGACCGCCCTTACCGTTCAGCGCTCCCCCAGTCGCCAGTCAGCGCCGGCTAATGAGGAAACCAACACATCACACGCTGATATACCACACACACACAGACACACACATCAGCGTCTGGGCTGCCACCAACCCTGCCCTCGTCTCCTGCCTCTCCCAACTACCCTCAGCCTCCATCTTCGCACCCCCCCCCCCCGTTTTTTTTTTTTTTTTTTTTGCTCTGCCTCTTTCTCTACCTCACTTTTGCTCTAATGAGTTGCAACACTGATAACGAGCCTGATGATCTTCCATTGATTCGGCTATCACTTGCTTGTCTGGTAATTGATCCGTAGCTGAGCCTCTAGTTAATTATATGGGCTTCGACATGAACCCCTGCCCCGCAGGGAATTCTCAAGTCCTGCACAATAATAGTTTTAATAAAGGAGCCAGGGTATCTCCAGGATTCTTTTTTCCTATCCTTTCCAGCAAAAACAGATTTTTCATCATTCTATTTCCTTTTTCCTTCTGTTTCCCCTCCAAATTTCTTTATCCCTGTATTTTCTACTACATGGTCATTACTATCAGCAGGAGGCAAAGGGAGAGGAGGGAGGTTGGGGGGGGTGAGGTTGGGGAGAGAAATGAGGAAGAAGAGCGAGCACCATTGGAAGGATCCACTCCTCCCTCCCACAAATAACAGCCATTAACCAGCCAGGTCAGAAGCTGAGCCACCAGCTTGACTTGAAACCCTGAGTGCCACTTGAAAAACCCACAGACTAGCACATTTACTGACGAGCGAGGGAGAGAGGGAGGGAGGGAGGGAGGAAAAAAAATCTGGAGAGCAAAAAGGAACCTTGGCGGCTAAATTGTCACTTAATATAATTAGCCTAAGCTTCATGAATTACCTTTTCAATAAGTTGTGAAGAGCAGAGCTGGCTGTACATGGGCGAGAGGTGACACATTAAGCATTTGACGACCGTGCTGCCCGTGGACACGGACAGGGGACAGGGAACAATGCAAATCATGCAGGAGTGAAAGAATAAGTAGAGAAAAAGGTGAAAGAAGAGCAGGGCTACAAAGACAATTTGAAGTGAAGACAAAAAAAAAAAAAGAAATATACAGCAGACAAAGCCATATGGTAGGGACGAGGACAGAAACGGAGTTAAGATGTAAATTGAACCTGTGTGGGGAAAAAAAAAAAAAAAAAAAAAAGACACAAGTGTGCAATTTTAAAGTGGTAGGACACACACTCCACTTTCCTCTGTGTGACCAGAAATCCCATGTACATAACTGTAACGACTGGTGTGATAATCTCAGCAAAGGTTAACAGTGTACTGCCATTAGTGCATGGTACAAAAGGCTTTTAACAGACAGCCAAGCAGCCGTCTGCAGCAATTTACCACAAAATTTGATGTGACTTTATAGACCAGAGGCTCTTTAATGCAGCTGAGGAGTGAAGTTCTCTGTCTGTCCCTTTCTCTTTTGTTCTCCTGCGGTGGAAAGATCACTGTGACATCTCCCTCTTGCTGTGGACTGAGGCACCTGGTCTGTCATTTCTCTAATGATAGTGGGGGTAAAAAATGGTCTGTGGAAGACAAGATGGGAAGATTTAGAGTAAAAAAAGCAAACGGAAAGGAGAATAAAGTGGTGAAAGAGGGCTGCATTCATTGTTTGAAATGTGTCCTATGTTATGTCAAAGGAAACTTAGATCTCCTGCATCTTTTTTTTTCTTATTATATCCTCCAGTGTGTCTTTTTCTCTGTGTCTGCCTCCCTTTACTCCTCCATCCCTCATTTTATTCCCTTATACCTTTCCTGCTGTGGGGACCAATTTGGCTAAAATGGAACCTCTTCCTCATTTTTTTCTTAATTAAAATCTGAGAATCTCCACGGAGGAGGAGGAGGAGGAGAGGGGAGAGGAGGCGCTTGTGAGCATGTGTGTGTTCACACGCGTGCTGCTGGTGGCAGATTGCTTGCGTTCCATTAGTCTTTCATTAGAGGTTGAAAATCAAACAAAGGAGGACGACTTTTTTAAAGATATTAAAAGTCAATTAATGTTTTGTTTTTTTGTTTGTTTTTGCATATTTCTTCTTTTCATTGTATCTCACGTCTGAAAGACGAGTATGCATTTTTGAGGTGGTTTAGGTAGAAGAAATACACAAATTGTTTATTATTTTTTTATTTTTGAGGTAGAAAGAGACGACTACTTGACGACTGGAAGAAAAAGTGTGGTGTGTTGTTTGAATTTAAGTCAGGAACGGAGCTTTTTTTTTTTTTTTTTTTTTTTTGCTGATGTGTGTGTGCTCACATTTGTGTGAGGCAGGACGGTCCCACAGGAGAACTAAGCTGCTCTGAGACGGGCTGGCCGCTCGCAGCGCAAATGGTAATAAGACAGGGGGACACAAGCTCCCCCTCCTCTTCCTCCTGCTCGGCGATGCCCCCACCTCCCTGCCCCTCAGAGAGGAGGGGTGTGTGTGTGTGTGTGTGTGTGTGTGTGTGTGAGGAAGTGTGCCGCGCAGTGTCATTGAGCATCTCAGAGTGGAGCGGCACAGTTGACTCAGTTGAGCCCGCACTGGCCTGACACACACACAGACACACACAAACACACACACACACACACACACACTCTTTCTCTCTCCTGCTCACTCGCTCTTGACTACTCTTTTACACACACACACCACACACACGCTCGGGCGCTTGGCTCAGTTCTTCCGTAGCTGCGGTGGAGTACAGAGGAGTCAGAGAGAGATAGGAGCAAAGGGAGAGGAAAGAGGGAGGACAGGCAGCGGCGCTGACGTCGAGAGAGGGACCCGGTCACACAGAGCGAGAAAGAAAAGGAGGCAGGGAGAGAAGCAGGAGGCAGGGAGAGCTGGAAGGCTGGTGGCTCCCTCCCACACCTCATCCTCACTTTCCTGGGACAGGAACAGATTTGATGGTAAGAAGCATTTGTGCTTTTTAGAAACTCCACTTTTTTGCTTTCATGGAACTTTTTTGTTTTTGACTTTTTATTTTATTTTTGATTATCTTTTTTTTTTCAGTTTTTTGAGATACAAATTGTAATTTTTTTGAATCTTTCAGATTTATTTTGGTGGGTTTATCCTAGAGCGCAGTAAACATCCCTTATTTGCTTTTTTTTTTTTTTTTTTAAATAATCTTTTAGAGTTTAGTCATGGCAAAGAAACAATTCCTCACAGCAAACTTCTTTCCACTGTTCCCGTGCATGAGTTGAGTGTGCCGGTGGCAGCTCCCAGGTTAACTTTTTATTGCCTGTGATTTACTCTCACATCATTATTTGTGCGTGTTGTGCATGTGTGTGTGCATGTGTGTGTGTGTGTTTGACTGTGCAGACAGGTCAACATGGGCTCCGCTGTGTGAGTTTGCATGTATGTAAGTGTGTCTGTCTCGGGTCCATGTTCAGGAACAAACTGAGTGACAGATGGATTACAACAAAAACTAAGGACACGGACAGCAGCATGCACCTCCATGTCACTTATTCCAACACCCTCCTCCCCCTTTATTTTGTTTTACTCCATTCATGCTCACCTTTTCATCGGCTCCTTCTTTCCCATTTCCATCCTTCCTCCCCATCCCTCTCCGCCTCCAGTGGTCGGCTCATCTCCCCTGTCCAAGATGAGGCCCCCAAGGAAATCCGCCGCAAGCCTTCTCCTCTCTGTCTATATGAGATTTAACTCCACGCACGCACACACACAAATACAAACATACTGCTCTGCCACCACAGCTGCCAAGAAACCTCTCACACTCATCTACTCCTCCATCTCCCCTTCTCTTGTTATCCTCCTTGAAAAGCAAGAAGGAAAAAAAAAAAAAAAAGCCAGCACGACCCCAAAAGAACCCACCTTCACTTACTTCTTTTTCTTCTCTCCTCCTTCACACTCCCACATCCCTCCCGCCCTCCCTCCCCGTGTCTCCCTCTCTCTGTCTAAGTCCAAGGAGGCAGAGTTGGATGTGAAAGGCAGCGAGTGTGACACAGTCCCACCAGAGCCCAGCAGAGACCCGGAGCCGCCCAGGCCACCTTCAGCTCCGGCTAACGGACCCACCGGCACAGCTGGCGTTTGCGTGAGCACCCCCCCCACTAGTCAGAGCAGCAGCAGCAGCAGCAGCAGAAGTGGTCTGGGTGGCGTTAGCATTGTTAGCAGCAGTGCTGAAGGTGCAGGCGAAAGCTCCATGCAGTTCAGCACCAGACCGCCTAGTGCTGAGCAGCCGGGCTTCATGGGGACATGGCAGCAGCAGAGCACTGACAGCAACCTCCTCTACAGAATGTCCCAGCAGGTACGTCGGCTCAGCCTCGTCTCCGCGCCCTCTGCACCACCACGTCCTCTGTCCTTTCGCTTTGTCCGCATTTTCATTCTGTGAAGCCAAACTTTATTTTTCTTCTCTCGGTGTGTGTTGACATGTTCTGCTCTGGTAATATTTACAACATCTCGGTCCAAGAAAGTGTTTGTGTGTTGAATGTGCATCATTTGGCGTGTGATCCGAGGGATAGTGAATGATTGTTGTTGTTTTGTTTTGTTTTGTTTTGTTTTGTTTGTGATATTCCTAATTTGAATCCTCATTTGGAAAATCATTTATTGGAAACGTACCCTTCCTGTAGGAGTGTATCAGAGTAAAAGTGTGCATGTCCTTATGTTGTTACTCACAATGTCTTTATGCTGTTACACACAACGCCATTCATGTGTGCCCCCTTTGGCTTTTATTAATACAATGCATGATTCCACTGTTTATAATTTTCTTTTGCATATAACCACTAAAATAATGATATTTTGTGCATTTATAAAACACACATTTTAGTTACAGCTTTACACAACACCAGAGAATTTATTTCTACGACCATGATTTGAGGGGTTACAATGCCCCTTGTCCAGACTCCTTCCACAGATGCCTAATTCTCAGTAATTGGTCTGTGAGGGTGTGGAGTTTAAAAGCAAGCAAAAGCCGTGTTTTTGTGACCTGAGTGCCGATAAAGACTGGGGCAGAGGCACCCCTCTGGGAACGGCTAATTAACTTCATGTGGCCGAAGCAGGAAGTCCCTTGCACGGCTACAGAGCAGCTGAGGAGCCGTGGACGCACCGAGCCGCGCCTGGAAAAGTCATGATGATAACGGACAGCCTGCGCAGGCTGAAGAAAGTCCACGCTCCCTCCCGACGTTTCTCGCCTCTTATCGCGGGTGTTTATCTATGCTTGATCTGTAACTTTTCAAGTGTTTCTTTCTCTTTTTTTTTTCCCCCCGTTCTCCTGCACAAGATGGTTATTTTTAAGGGATTAAGTGGTTTTCGTTGGATGAATATCAGGCGCAGGGAGGGAGGAGGAACGAGAGTCCCGTCTTGAGCAATTGTATACGTGTGCGCGTGTGCCTGTGTGCTTTCGTTCGCGCGCGCATGTTTGAGGGGGAGACAGTAAAGATAGTGGATGGTTGTTTGGTTGCAGTTAATCATAGCGGGACCTGCAAGCTCTCCGTACCATGCACATGCTGTTACGCATACCACAGCGGCTCTTGCGCAACAGCTTCACAGCGGTCCCATGAAGACGAACTTGTTCCGTTTCCCATTCCATCCTTTATTTTTTTAAATGTAGTTTAATCATTTTCTTTTACTCTTTAAAATAGTTTTATGGACGTGATGAAATTAGAAATAATGGAAAAAAAAAGGAAAACATACGTCTGTGTGACTTTTAACAATTTTTTAATGATAAAATGTGAATATTTTCTTTTTCAAATAACCTAATCTTACCCCCCCCCCAATGATGAGGTGAGATGTGGACTTAATTTTGCCCCCCTCCCTCCTTTATATTTTCCCAAGACACGATAATACAAACGATTGATTCTCTGCGTGGATTATTAGAGGTGGCTGGGTTGTATCGAGGCCAACAAGTTTCCTTTCTTTAGTTCTGCCGGCAGGAGCAGGTGGATGGGCCCCTGGTTTCTCTGTCTGCTGTGACCCCACTTTTGCCTCCCTAATCCTTTTTTTCTTTCTTTAAATAAATAAACGCTCACCGTGGTTTCAATTTAATCACAGTGGGACTCGTTTTGTCATTTATTTTATCTCGCACCATTTTTGAAGACGTCTTCCCTTGTTTAGTGGGCATGGCATAAATCCTCCGAAGGAAGCCTGTTCCTTGACAGATCCTCCTTATTGGAATCTAACCGATAGTGACTTTGTGTTTGCCGAGCCTGGCGCACCCTGGGGTGTTGGAGAGAAATGCGTTATGGACTTGCGATCTCTCTCTCTCTCTCCGGTAAAGATCACCTGCTTGACACAAGAGATGCGGGTGTTTTATCGTTGTTAGGCCCAATTATACCTGATCGATACGCACGCAAAAAGAAGTGAGAAAGCTGCGGTCAGGAGAGACGCAGCTGCGTAAAGGCACAGCGCATCGCCAAGAACACACCTTTGGCAACGCTCCTGAAATCCACACACACAATACAAAACCTTAGAAACCACAACTATCTGTTTCGAAGTATGGCATTTTCTTAATTTAAATTCAAGCTTTAAAAAAAAAAAACACCCTCGAAGTAAGATGTGGTTTGCAGCAGGTGTCTGATCATCCCGGTTTATAAAAAGTCCACGAAACTGCGAGTAAAAGAAATCCTATAACGAATATATGGTCGTAAATCTCTCCTTGTGTATTTGTTTGCTTGATTTTGATTGTCCTCACGGTGTTTTGCCTCAGAAAAGAAACAGCAACACATGTCTCCAGTATCGAAACGATCACGATCCAAAGTAGAGATCGATTTAAAAATCTCTCTTAAACACGTTTTTGTTTTATTTCAAATGCAGTTAAAAGGTCAAATTTAATTATTTTTATATATAAAAGACAGTAAAATATTCTCTTGAAAACACGGTGGAGTCGATGCTGATGCAAAAAAAGAAGTTAAAATTAAAACGTAAACGTCTTTTGTTAAATCAGAATTTTTACTATTCCTCATTGATAATCAATCCTCTTGCAATATTTTTTTGTTTGTTTGTTTGTTATGCGTTTTATCCCCAAACCAACGAAAAGACACCACACAAGGCGAATAATTAACAGTTTTCATTTAGGCCTCAGTTTTTTTTTCTCTTTTATCTTGAAGGAAATGCTTTTTTTCTAAGTCACATACCGGTAGATTCACGTCCTCCACAATCCACCTTAGTGTCAACACGAAAGGACATAAACGGCATGCAATTTAAATGAAATCAATTAAATGGATTCGATAAATATCTCTACCTATTTTCCGAGCTTCTTAATGTTCAGAAATTGGTGCGCATTTTACACAACAGTGCGAGAGGGAACTTTCATAATTGCTTTTATGGAGGAAAAAAAAATACAAACATTAGTCAGGAGTTTAATTATTTCCCAGGCATTACGGAGAGATAATATTTGGAGCATTAATTGACCCGCTGCTCTACATGCGTGGCTCTGAATATCGACCCTTGCAAGTTAAAAACTCCGGAGTTAAGTGATACCACGGGCCTAATTGGCTCATCAGGGATATTTCCTCCACAACACAGCAGCCGGAGGCCGCGTCTTTCCTTTTTTTTTTTTCTTTCTTTTTTCTATTTTTTTTTTCTCTCCTCCGATTCAAGTCGGTGGAACGTGGGAACTAACTTAAGGATTTGGAGGGCTCGTAAAATGTTCCTTCACCTCCACCTGGGGATCTGGAGAGGCCACCCAGGCTCAGTCCCGATCTCCGAGGAAGACAAAAAGAAGAAGAAAAAGACGCCAGTGTATGTTTTCAGTCTAAAACTATACCTCTAAAATAGCCTCTTCCTTTTCTTTTTGCAAGGGTGCTGTAACGCGGCTTCCTTTGAAGTGCGACAGGTCGACTATGGGCCGAGACCTGGAAGAGGTACAGTGGCATTACAGCTCCCTGACTTCCCTCTGCTCTCAGTGCTGCCTGCTTCTTCTCACACGGAGACTGTCCACATATGAACACAACAGGGCTTTGTGGTGCAGAAATATGAATCACAGCATAGAAACTCACTCCCAAATACAGCAAGAATAGATACTTATAATATTGACAAGCACCACATGTGTCATCATGCATGACATTATTTTCATTTTGAATACATTTTACTGCTGTAATGGTAAAAAAAAAGAAAGAAAAAAAAAAGAAATCTCAGGCTTTCAGGCATGAGGCATTTTCCTTTGGCCTCTTTTTTTTTTTTTTAAGCTTAGCAGTTTTAAGAAAAATATGTTGAAAGGGAGTAAAAGTCTATGATGATGTTAATAGTCAAGACACATTCATACAAAATGGCTCTTTCCAAATAAAAAGTAAAACCTTGAGGCAGCAGCTTTATAACTGCCGGCTTCTCACACATGATCAAATTACAAAAATAACATTTCACAATAAATGTGTTCCTTCTTTAAATTATATTGTCTTCCACCCTAAATGTTCAGTTTGAACTTTTTGCAGTTTGACTTAATTTCCTCTTTTATTCATCTGTTTTGTCATGTTTAAAATCTTTTAATTGTGTGTTATATTGCAGTCATATTGACGTTTTCCTTGTTCCATATATTGTGTCAGTGCACCGTGCAGCCTGCTCAACCCTGTCTGTGTTAATCCACTGAAGGTGAATGGTGTTAGCTCTCGGGGCATGATGACAGACATATTTGTGGAACAGCTCTGCTTTGTTTTGTCTGAGTGTAGAAATGGGGTGGATATTACCCTCTTCAGCGCAGATCACAGTACAAGCCAATCTGCCTATTAACACTGATAGACTCATAGTGGTGTATGTGTGTGTGTGTGTGTGCGCGTGTGCATGTATGTTTTCAGACCTTGTTTTACACGGTGGGGTGCAGATGTGTTGCATGTTGCATATGCGGTGCATATGCACTGCTCTTTTTTAAAAAAAAATTTTTACTATCGAGTGGGACTGCAGGGAGGCAGTGATTTGACGCATATGTGTAGAATTATCCACAGCCAGTGAATGTGTGTGTGCGTGTGAGTGTGTGTGTATGCGTGTGGTTACATTCAGCTGTTATTATTTCCATGTCTGTCTTTGATGGGTCGTTGCACACAGAGCATATGGATGTCTATACGTCCGTGTATCTGGTGTCAAGTGTGTGTCTGTTTCTGACGCTGACGTTTCTGTGTGTGTGTGTGTGTGTGTGTGTGTGTGTGTGTGTGTGTGTGTGTGTGTGTGTGTGTGTGTGTGTGTGTGTGTGGAGGCGTTCATGTCTGTGCTTTTGCCATTTATTTTTCTGAGTGGGTGGCTAAACAGTCATGTGCCAGTTGTGTGAGTGTATGTCCTCTCAGCGTGTGTGTGTGTGTGTGTGTGTGTGTGTGTGTTCCTGTGTGTTGGCTCTCGCTCCATGTGTGTGCGGGTGCGAGGTGAAGTGTCTCTTGGCTGGCCCTGGATGGAGAGCTAGAGCAGAGCAGAGGTGAAAGAGGAGATTTGCAGAAAACACGCGCACCACTTCCCCCATCACTACTTTTTCTCCTCCTTTTTCTTCTTCATCTCCTACGTCTACATCTCTCATTGCTTCTTTTCCTTCTCTCAGGCGCATTTTCGTCACACTACCTCACCTGTAACATCTTCGGTCTCTCTCTAATTCACGACTGTCTTACTTTATAAAGCTGCCTCCACCTCCAGTCCTCATTTGCTAAATCACATTGTTTAATAGAGCTTTTAACTTAAAGGCCCCTGACATGAGACCTGTGTAACAGAGGGATTCTGCCACATAATTACACAGAAAGAAGGAGCACGGCGTTTCTTCAAAATTTGGAGTATTAGCGTTTTATCCAGCAGCTGATTTGAAGAGGTTTGACGCTCTGCAAAGCTCAGACCTCACTAACTAACCTAAAATTGTGGGAAGAAAACATAAGCAGCGCTCAGAAAAGGTTACCGTAGTGTTCAGTCAGCAGGCATTTTGCTTGGTCTTGTGTGTGCTTTCTGGTGCTGTGCATGTTTCCTCAAGGCAGCATTATTTCTGCAGGAGCGAAGTATGAGTGTAAGGCCGAGTGGGAAGGGGGGATACAGCTACTTGTATATTTACTGTATGAGTGCTCTATTAAGAATCCATCTAGCCTGACGAAGTGGGAGGATGCACAAGGTCCCATTCATGCTGTGGTCCCCGTTATATTTACCCAGGAGTCGACCAGGGAGATATGACGACTTTAACCGTAATAATTTAAACTAGTTTCAAAAGATTTTTTTTTTTTTTCAATAATTACATCACCATGCATGTTCTGTCATCTAATTAAAATTCAAAAGGTATGTTGATGTTTCAGTTATTTATTTATTTTTTTGTTAAAATTTGTAATATTACCCACACACACACACACACACACACACACGTTTGGAGTTTCGTTTTTCTTTTCGCTGTATTGTACGTGGTCAAAACGACTCCCTGATCAGACCCATCACTCCTTTTCTTTTCTTTGGTTTCCATATTTTAATGGGACAGCTGCTGAATAAATTAGATTTTATTTTATTTTATTATATATATATATATATATATATATATATATATATATATATATATATATATATATATATATATATATATATATATTTGGTGCCTGATCATGTGCATCTCGGGTCATGGAACAGCCTCTGTAGCTGTGCAATAATGCCCTGCAGGATGGGTAAGCACTGACCCTGACTCTGTATGCGAGACTCTCGGGGCAAACAGCGATCAATAAGCATCATGTGAGCAACACTCACGGGCTCCGTGTCAGCTGTTTCCTGTTTGTCCTGAGGAGATGACTGCCTCCCTGCCATGGTGAATGCCTGAATAATGTGCAGCGATAGACGAGATGCAATCATGGAAGTCAAAAAGGGGTCTCTTATTTTTCATATGGCAGGATGCAGTGCATTTGTGTGTGTGTGTGTGTGTGTGTGTGTGTGTGTGTGTGTGTGTGTGTGTGTGTGTGTGTGTGTGTGTGTGTGTGTCAAGGCATGGCAGAAACGCAGAGCCATCTGTAGTAAAATCTACTGGAGCTGAGCGTTTCCCAGGGACCTGTGTATGCATGGCCATGGATATGTAACAGGAAAGAAGAACAGAATGTTTTATTTTTGGCAAAAATAATCGATAGAATAACTATAACCTGAGTGGAAAATGTCATCGCACAACACTGAGGAGATTCGTGCTCGATTGTGCAACTAAATGATTTATATAGGTCTGAGTTTGTTTTTTTTTTTGTTTAATAATTCAAGTGTGATTATGTTTGTTTCCAATAATATAAAGAGGCAAATACTTTACAAAAACAGTTGCTGTATTGCAGAACAAGCTAATAGACTTAAGTTGGATTATAAACTTTATTTCTTTTTTTCTTGCCCTCTCTGTTATTCTTACGTCTTCTTTTTCATCTGATGTCAGTTTGAGCAGCTGAAAAGCGCTATTTTCCCTCGGTTTGTCTTTGTTTCAATCTCTACATTTTTCTTTCAAAAGAAGCCGGGTAGTTATTTGTCTCTGGGCAGTTTCCTGATGTGGGGAGCAGTGGCCGGTGTGAGGAGGAAGTGTGTGTTTGAAGGGCCAGTCGCTCAGGATGTCACCACCCTGCCACTGACTAATGAGGTGGACAAGAGCACGGGGCCAGGCCAGCGGCGCACACTCGCACACTCGCACACTCGCACACTCACATGCAGATGTGCACGCTCACTGATGCGGCAGGAAAGCAGCAGCTGTCGCTCAGGTCTGTGCAGTTATGAAAGGGTTAAAGTGGAGTTGAGCCTTGATGTGTGCGGGTGTGAGAGTGAGGTGGCATGAGCTGTGGGGATGCCAAGACCTGGGAGCGGTCTGGTCTGCGTTGGTTTCCGTGACCAGGCCACCAGCGCAGTAGATTATCACAGATAAGTAACTTGACCAAAAGAACACAGAGAGGAGGAAGCATCTATATTTTGGCAGTGCATGTGGTATTTAAATATGTGAACATATGGCAAAGACATTATTGTGCGAAGCCGTTCTTTCCCTTTCTGCATCCAGAGGAAGGTGACATTAGGTGTAACCTGTGCTAAGTGACAGGAACTTGGGCATACTTTCACCATGGCTTCTCCCTTTTCCTGTTATTCCTCAACTCCTGTTATTTTGTTTTCCTTGGAGCTGCGCCAGAGCAGCGGGCAAATCGACAGCCTACTATTTTTACATCCGTCTTTAAGGACCCCTGGCTGCTGGCTCTGCTTGCTAATTTGCCCCATCAGCAGTGGCAACCAAGAAGAGCTCTCAAGGCACCGAGCCTTTCATTTTTCTGTTGGGGATGTGACGATTGCTGTCACTGTTATGTGAAAAAGCACTCTGAACTGAATTGCAACTATTATTGTTAAAACCATCACTGCCATCATCGGGCGTATTTATGGTTATGGATAATGATAGTAATTTTGTTCAGGGCTTGTACTTGACTCGGCCTCTTTCACCTGGTAATCCAAGGTGTACTGTTGTGTGAGTGTTTGTACTGTAGGCTTTAGATGTGCTGGCCAATTACCAAAGTTGTTGTTCAAAGAAAAATGGCTTTTCAACATGTAATACACATTTCATGTCCTCGGCTCACGTGTGTGGCAAGGTGAGCGTGATTAAATATGTTTCATCCTTTTAATGCATACGCTGAGCTCGTGTGTGTGTGTGTGTGTGGGTGGGGGGGCTTTTCCCCACTATTTTATGTTTAATTTCTTTTTCGCTCCCATGTTTTATTCTCAGTCTATCTTTCCGCTCTGCTCAGTTCTGTCTCCAGCTTGCCATGGGGATTTGATTGCCAGAGGCCCAGGGAGGATTTTAGGGAGGTTTTGGAGAAGGGAGGGTAGTGGTACAGGCTGTGGTAGGCATATAGCCAAGGTACACATGCATACTGACACACACACACACACACACACACACACACACACACACACACACACACACACACACACACACACACACACACACACACACACACACACACTCAATCACACTGAGTGTATCAGGTACAGATTACATTTTTCAATGTTCTTTATCCAGATTGTGTAACTGCTCCTCAAAATTGCTTTAATTTTACTCATCGCACTCAAGTCTTCACCCATTAGCCACTTTTTGTTGTGAGCAATGTATTAAAGCAACATGTGTAAGCATTTGTTTGCGCTCTCTGCTGACTTTGTAAAGATGTTTGCGCTGTTGGATTAATAACATTTAATGGCCACTGTTAAATGCAGCTGCCTTGGCATCCCACAGCCCGTGTTTTTCTGGCAAGCTTCAACTCTGGGTAGCGTTTTGTTTTTGCGACTGTGTTGTGCGTATGCATGCAGTGCAGTGAAAAACCACTCGGGGTGTGTGTGTGTGTGTGTGTGTGTGTGTGTGTGTGTGTGTGTGTGGGCTGGATAGGGGAAGCATTGTGCATTGTCACACAGCGTAGCGCTTCCTAATCGCATATTAAGAAGCGCCACACTTCACTTTCTAACAATCTGTAATGTCAATGAAGTCACAAGTGATCTGATTAGCTTGCAGTGATATGCATCAGCTGGCATGACCCTGTATTTGCTGGAAATAGCCGGGGGGGGGGGGGGGGGGGGGGGGTTGGGGGTGAAGCCACCGTGCAATACCTTTGGCTTGACACATTATGACCTCCTGTGACTTTAATGCCATATTTGAAGTGACTGCCTCAGTCTTAAACAACAGGACAAAGTGAGAATTCTTGTTGGAAATAAGCAGATTTAGTACAAGTTAAAAGCAGGAGATGTTTTTGTGTTGTTGACTCACCAGCTCGCAGCCACACATATACACTGTCTTGCTTTCTCTGCACTGATGTTTTTCCCTGTTAATGGCCTGAGCTGCCTCTTCCTTTGTCGGGAAACACATTCAATGATAAGTGCTTTGTCTGCTCTGTGATGTGTGTGACTCTGCCATTTAATATTTTATGGCATTTAATCCATTTGATATGTTTTCTCCAAATACACAGAAAAAAAAAAAGCTGCCACTACTTCAGACCATCACTGCACAGCTTGTTGATCAGTTTATATCTACAAAGGTTGGCAAAGAAGGGTTTAACACCTAGATTTGATCATATTGTCTGCGCCACAATTGAAAACTTAAACTCTGCGTCTTGTTCGTTGCTAAAGCAAGGCCTCACAAGGACAAACGTGATCCTTTCTGCCTGATCAATGGCTGACCAGCTGTAACTCAATAACATGAATAATACAGATATCATTAGCTCTGAGATTTGTCGGAAAAAAAGGGGTGAAATGAGAGCACTTAAAGAGCAGTTGTGTTTGCAGGATGCAGCAGCAAGTAAAGATAGTGCATTATGACAAAAAAGAGGAAAAGGCGCCGACAGCTTGTGCACTGGTCTGAAGGTAAGGAGGAGGCTCTCTTTGGAGATCAATTGGTAATAGGCTGAAGTCACAGAGGCGATTAGAGGCGTCAACTTGCCTGTGTTGTAAATGCTGTCAGATCTGTTAAAGGAAGCCTAATACCTCTCAGGTTGAAAGCTGTAATAACATCAACTGTAACTGAATCCGCAGGGAAGTGCAAGTCCGTCTGTGTGTGCACGAGTGAGCGGAAAAGGAATGGGAGCGAGGCGAAAGTGTTTCATTCTGTGCATGTTCCATAGGTGTGTGTGTGTTTGTTTGTGCGTAGGCGCCCGGTACAAGGCAGCGGCAGCATAAAGGCGAGAGCCGCGGGCTTGCTCCCGGCGTTTCTTCGGCCACCAGATGCCTGTCACTGCTTTAAGAAAAAAAGAGCAGGGGATGAGGAAGAGAGAAGGACAAAGACGAAGGGAGAGAGGAAGGGAAGGGAAGGAAAGCGGGCGGGGGGGGCGCTGCTCAAATCATGTCACGTAGCGCTAATTCATCCAGCCTCATTAGAGAGCGGGAAGGGACCAGAGGGCCTCTCTCAGGACAGGGGCCCGGGCTCGCACAGACACGCAAAGCCACACACAGATATATGCATGCATACTTAGTTTTCCTTTGGCACATACTTACACACACATGCGATTTGTCTCTTCCTCACGCGCAAACACTCATACACAGATGACACTGGCACATGGCGCAGCGTGGGGGCAGTTTGGGGAATACAAAATTGCCTTCTCAGGAAGGCCCTGGCCAATTAAGGACCTGACCGTATTGAATGTCAAGTGTTAATTTAGGCTCCCCACTCCCTTCAGCGTCCCCCAACCTCACCCCCTTAATTTCCCAGCAGTGGCGGCGGCTGCGGTGGTGGTGGGGTGTAGGTGAATGTGTGTGTGCGCGTCCCAGAGATGAGCAAATACATGTCGAGCCAAAGTTGATTGCCTGCTCCATATTATGTGTCGCAGGCAAGTGGCAAATGTGCTCCCGCGTTTTAGCCCTTCGTGCACCCACCCCCCACACCCCACCACCACCACCACCACCCCCTGAGGGACTGCACGATGGAAGGAGGAGGAGAGAAGGAGGATTAACTGTACCGCAGTGATAAGAATGGGGGGTTTTACACTAGGGAAAGGGGGGATGAAGGGGACAGAGGGACAAGTAGAAAGAGGGGCTGAGTCGGTTTGATCTCACAGGACTGGGTGGTGACTTTGATAGTCTTTTAATTGCTTTCATTTCGCAGAGGTGATGTCCCTCGCTGACATTCTTAGAATAAATCATTTTCAAATAAAGGACGGGTTCGAAACTTTGCAGAGCCATGCCTATAAACAGAATACAAACGCTAACTGTAATTATAAGAGAAACTTTAAAGGAACTCAAGACACCGGCTGTGAAGCAGACCTAACAGCCTTTGGAACGCCAGACAAGGTTGCATCCGAGTTGGGCTGATGGTAAATCCCCACCTCCTTACCTCCATGATCTAATAGACATCCACTTAGTCTTAATGGGCAGATTCCCTTTCTCCCCTCGTGATGACTGTTGCACTCTTTAAAGGTGGAATTGCAGGCTTGTCTTTCCTATCAAAGTCCACTTTGCCTCCTCTAGCCCGTGTATCTTATGTCCACTACTTCTCTCGCAGGTTGGAAGGGAGCATTTCAAGGAAAATAAATATTACTGCTCCGCTCTGACTCGCAGCGACACCGGATCTCCTGCTTTAGGCGACCCTCTGGTCGGCGAAGGGATCCCTGGTTTACATTAACGCCGATGCATTTAAGTGAACATGCGCGTGTGTCTGTGGCTGCTGATGGTAGTGATGTTGTGAAATTGAATAGAGCAGGAGAGTGTTGGTCATTCACCCCGACGTGTTATTAATCCCTGCTGCTGTTGATGAAGACGGTGTGAGCCCCTTGCACAAGCGCGAGCTGATTTTGCATGCGGGCGCTGCTGTCTGTTGTTTGTACAGCTTGAAAACTGTAATTCATTACACCAAAAGGAGGGGGGAAAAAAAACTTTTCTCAAACATGATATTTCGTAGAAATATGAACATGAACGCACATATAGCAGGTAGGAGAAACATCAAAAATAATTGCTTCCATACTAATATAACAGGTGAGGTTATGTGTCAATGACTATAGTTTCATATAGAGCCAGTTTTTGAGCCCAACATGTGTTGTTAAAATCTCTTTTGTCAATCCCTTTTAAGTGATAACACATTTTGAGTTCACAAAGGTGCGCAGTGTAACTCGATCTCTTACCGCTGATTAAACAACCGCATACAATCTTCCATGGCTACGGGAAGAAGGAGGCTGTTAAAGTCAAATGAGAGCTGTGTTTTGGGGTAGGGATCAATGTCGGCAGAGCCTTCGGAGCTCCTGGTCAGACAGAACTGGGAACTACGTTAGACCGTAATTGATCGGACCTGGGGAAGTGAGACCCCAAAGAAGGACTTGTGAAAGTTTGCAATAGATATGGCTAAAGGGAAAAGAAAGGCAGAGAAAAAAGGAGAAATTGTGTGACTGGTATTTAATCTCTCCACAACAACCGTTTTTCCATTCTGGATGATAGATATTGTAGGCCTAGTGTGTGACACAGATGGATAATGCAGGTGTCTGGGCTGATAGAGTTATAAATTAACACATTACTGCAGCTTAATGTAGACTACTGCAGACAAGCTCAAAGCAACATCGTCAACCCTTCAGGCTGCACACACACACACACACACACACACACACACACACACAAGCACGACCACGGCCTCACTGATGCGTCTAGCTGAGCTCAGGATTCGGATTGGACTCCTCAAGTGGCATTGATTTGTCAAAGCGCTGAATTAGCAGGAACAGTCCAGCTGCTGCTCTTTTTCTACTTTCTTTCCCTTTTTTTTTTGTATTTTGCAATTTAGTCCATTTAGCTTCTCTTCCTCCCTTCCCTTTGTGCCTCCTCTTTTAGTGCTTTCTTTTCCTCGGCCATTACACCGTTGCCGTCGATCGGCTTTGTTTTTCCCGATGTCCCCTCTACCTGTTGAAAAAATTCGCAAGAGCTCCATACACAAAAAAAGTTTCTCTGGAGCTCCTTTCCTTCAGTCACAAGTCCTCCAACTCTGCTCTCTCTGGTTGTCCTGGCAAATGCCTGTTTCTGATTTCCCCCTTCTTTGTGTCCAGCTGGAAGGTTTCACCTAAAGGAACAGTTGGTTTTTCTCTCCCTCTTCTCGTGGCCCACACGATTTTCACCAGCCAAAACTGTTATGTCCCTGACTTCGAGACTGAAAAGGAAGTGGTGTGTGTGTGTGTGTGTGTGTGTGTGTGTGCGTGCGTGCGCGCACGGCTGGGGATTGATATTTAATAACCAGACATACAGAAGAACTAACATCCAGAGCAGCAACAGCCTGCACACTGTAAGGCCACACACAGTGACAAAGTTCTGAACAGCTCGCTGTATTAGAAACTCACACATCTCCAGTGGATAGAGGCGATGGCTAATACATCTACAAGCAAACCACAGCGAATTCCACTGGTGTAAATGTCACTTAACAACAAATGAATACCTCTGGAAACTGAGTGGTGCTACAGTAAGGGTCACTGGTACCTCTGTCTGCTGAGTGTGTAGCGGTGTGTTTTACTTGGGCTTATGAGCTGGACAGACTGTCTGCTTTCTGATTCTGAGTCAAGGCCTCCAGCCAAGAGGTGCAGATTTGTTAGTGTCTGCTCCATTATCGCCCATCACTCTCATGGTTTTCTGTGTGTGTGTGCGTGTGTGTGTGTGTGTGTGTGTGTGTGTGTGTGTGCGCGTGTATTTGCAAAGGCGAGAGATAGAGTGGGGAGTAAAGACACTGTCCCCCTCTTTCTTGCATTCTGTGGTTCAGCCCAAACAGTTAACATCTGGTGACCAGTGAGTGACCTTCTTCTGGCCTCACACACTCACACAAAGACACTCACACATAGACATAAACACACACTGAGAGCCGGACTGCGTCCAAGTGATGAGTGAGTGACCACCCGTCACCCCCCCACCCCCCACCCCCGCCCCTCCTCCTCCCCTGCCGAGTGTCCGTCTCTGCCAGACCTCCCCAGTCCCTCCCCTTGCTGCCCATGATTGGTCGATGAAAGGTTGATGGGTGACCGATGTGTCCACAGTTAAAAAAAAAAAAAAAAAGAAGCTCAATAGCAAGTCAAACCCAGTACTGACAAGTCGAAACACAACTACACACACACACACACATTCAAATGGGCCCAAAATAAGCACTTTGGTAGTTAAAACTGAACTTCTTGTTTTTCAGCTATTTGCTTTGCCAATGTTTGCTTGATCCTGCACCCCACCACCCCATGTGACATCTTTACCTGTGTCACTTCAGAATAAACAGAAGCTGTTTCTGTTTATCTGTTGTGCACAACAAACCGTTTACGGAGCTTGTTCTTTCACGACTAGGAAAACTTTCAAAACTAGTCCGCCGTGGCGCATACAAACACTTAACCGTGTTTCAAACTTTTACTTTCCTTGTTGCTTGGTTAGATTCGGCCACCTGAAATACTTTTTTTTTTTTTTTTGAAGGATTAGGTAAAGATCTTGTTTGGGCACAAGGTTTCACTTATTCACAAGCACACACAGTCTGTTGTTGCCTAGGTAACACATCCACCAGAGATTTTGCATAAATTTCCCCTTTTTGAGTGGTTAGATTAAAATAATTGACTGACAAAAAAAAAAGAAATCTCTGACAGTTTTTTCATTGCTTAAGTGACTTTTATAAAGCTCACTTGTCTGATTGCTGCTTGAATATTTGCTGTTGCTTATCGTCAACATCTGATGAAACGACACAGGACATGTCAAGATGTTATTTAAATGGGACTTTTCATTTTCTTGGACGTAACATAGGCAAAAGAGTCGATTGTAGTATGTGTGGCAAAAAAAAAAAAAATTAGTTGTGTTCTTCGACAAGTAAATTTGGAAAAAGCAACTTTAGATGGCTGATGGAAAAGATCAGTCAAAAGGGTGGGTGTGTCTTATCTGCTTAGTGACAGAGGCATAAAAAACAAGGTCAGAGGCAGAGAGGGAGAGACCCATGCATCACAGGGTTGTGACATGCCAGGGTCACGACCTTCGTCACCCTCAGCTCCTCTCTGTGTTTTTGTGTGTGAAAGTATGTCAAGGAGTCGCCGTCTCTTTTAAAGGAAAGGGAAACTGCGACTCCCGGTAGATGCAGTCTGGGGGAACAGGGATTGTGCGGAAAGCAGGTCGCGGGCAGGGCTTCGCAGCAGTGTTTGTTGTTGTGACTGCTGCTCTCTTTTCAGCTTACAGGCAACACGGGGACAGACAAGGGAGAGAAAAAAAAAGTGTGTCGGGAGGGTGACAGTATTAAAAAGGATACATGCAGTGACAGGGAGCAACGAAGTGAAAGCACAAGTGGAGCATCTCAACAAGACAGACACTTTAAGTGAGGGATAGTGAGCAGCCTTGGGACTGAGGGGTGGTGTGGGGGGAGCGGGGGTGGGTTAGAGTGGGAGTGCGTCCCTCGCCTGAGGCTGATGCATTGTGACAGTCACTTAGAAGGATTTCACTTCCCCTAAACTGTGGCTTGCAGGAAGAAACACCATAAGTTGGGACAATTACAGGCTGAAGGAGATATGACAGGACACATGCAGAGCCGCAGAGGGAGGGAGGGAGGGAGGGAGGATGGAAGTGAAGCGTGTGTGTGTGTGTGTGTGTGTGTGTGTGTGTGTGTGTGTGTGTGTGTGTGTGTGTGTGTGTGTGTGTGTGTGTGTATGAGCCTTTACATCTACACTCGGTGGAGCACATTCATATAATCAGTTTGCATTTAGTAGATATATGAACAGCACATACACTGAGCTGTCCAGTTACAGTGTGTGTGTGTGTGGTGGGTGAAGGTGGTGGGGGGGGGGGGGGGGGGGGGGGGGGGGGGGGGGGGGGGGTGCACGGTGGACAGAGTACCAGTGAGGGCTGGCGTTTTACTCCTCATGGTACAGTGTGTTACCACGCTGCCTCCCTCATTCCTTCGCTTCATGTCTGTAACTCAACCTGGTGATGAAGGCCAGGGAGGGAGAGAAAAAAATACAAGAGACCGGAGTAATGCACCGCCAAATAAACAGACTCTGATTTATTATTTTCTTTGGTTTAATATTCTTTTCTTTGTGCATTTTAATAATGTCATTGCCTTGATAAGTGTCCCAAATGTTCTTTTCACTACAGTACATTGTGTTACCCCTGCGCTGCGAGCTTTGCCAAGAATGTCTCTGTAATTTGGGTGTAAGTGGATTCCAAGAAATACACTTTTCCTGTTTCATTGAGTCGTTTTGCTTTCAGCGCCATTATGTCCTTTGTGTGAGTGAGGTGCAGGCAAAATTGTCTTTCAAATTTTCCCTGGTTAGTGTCTTTCCGCATGGTACATGCAATTACACTGCAGTTACTCACTGTTTTAATTCTGTTGCAAGTGCTGCCAGCAGGAAAAAGGAGCCTTCATCTACAGGAAAATACAACAAAGGTCCGTCTTGCTGTAGCATCCTGAACATATATGAACGTATAGACTCCCTAAATTATAGGTTTGCTTAACAGATTCTGGTCCTGTATCGGTTAACGCAGTTGACTTTCAATGATTCGTTATGATAATTAGTTATTTAGTCTTCGTTTGCTGTCGTGTTAAAATTACAATGCAAACTTAAACTCTTTGTCATTCCTGCATCAAGACGCCTGATGTATGTCATGACCACACTAACTGCTGAAATGAAATCTACTACACTTTGGATCATCTCTCACGTCTTTATTAATGATAATTTAATGAACTCCTAGTGGTTAAAACATGCCATACAGAGGTGTTGATGGGTCTTTTCCTCAACAATCAACACATTGATTTGAATCAGTTCATGCAAAGTTTTCCATTCAAACTTTTTGATATTTCAGGCACGTAAGATTATATTCCTGTATAAGAATTAGCAGGATTTTTAAATAAATTAGATATCTGATCTTTACTTGCATCTGTGAGCTATTTCTGATAATACTTGTTATGACATCTTGAAGATAGGTGTTCCCTGGAAAATGCCAAGGAGACGCAGCTTTCCGCTGTAATGCTGCATGAACTCCCGTCTTGACACCCTCCCTTCCTCCGTTCTTCCCTTCTCCTCATCAGTATGGCAGTTGTGTTTGCTGAGCTGGCATCTGATAGACTCTTGTTTAGTTCGGTCATTAAAGATTTAGCTTTACCGCTCTCTGTTTGGTGGGTTTTGTTCTGATGTGTATTCAGACTCTGCTGATCGTATGAGTGATGGATGGATGCACAGTTATCCTAAACACCTTTTTGAAACAGAGTTTTCAAAAATTAGAAAATTGCATATTCATTCCAGTTACTCATTATAATTGTGATATCATCATTAATTACACTGACTTATTCAGACCCGTTGCATCTTTCGCTGCTTTGATGTGTCACTTGACTTTTTTTCCTCGTGACAGAGTTCTGTAATTATAAACGTCATAATTAACTGACGGCGTCTGAAAACGCTTTAAAGTCAAAGTTAACCCTCTGGCTTGTAGGCCTATTTAATTTTTTCACCAGTGCCCATCATTACATGTTTATACAAACACAGCACACAACCACATTTCCGCTGCTGTTTTGGCCTAAAAGCCAACTAAACAGTTAGTGAAGCAAACAAACAGACTGGTAAGAGATTCAAAAGAGTTGTAGCGTTACTTATCCCTATTTAACTGGACCTACATCCCTGCTTTCAGGACACAAAAAGGCTTCTTTATACTCCTTGGTGCACATCACCCATACATCCTTGCAGCAGTCCCAACCCATGACAGAGGTCAAAAGGTTGTGGCCTAAGGCCGTCTTTGACTCTAGAGTCAATACCGCAGTTGGGTCCTGGGCGCTGAGCCTCGCAGTGATCCGTGCAGGTGAGAAAGCAATATGGATTTGTATTTTGGTGGTGTTTATGGGGAAGTGACAAGTCAACAGATGATCATTTATGGTATTACCTTCTGCAGCGTCGAAGAAGTGGTTTCAAACTTCAGTTGAAACAGTCTGTGTTTCTTAGTTTTTTTAAAGGTAATACCATGATGAGAGGAACAAACATTTTTCTGGCTCTTAAGTCTTTTTTTTTTTTTTTTTTTTTTTTTACCTCCAGTAGCAGCAGTAGTAGCAACTCTCCATGCAGTCCACACAGACCTAAATAATTTATCTCCTCTTGCTCTCCCTCTATCTTGCACCCCCCCCCCCCCTCCTACGCCTCTCATTCCTCTTAGCACTTGCTTCATTTGTTTGCTTTGAGGAGCTAAATCTTGTTTGCGCGTATTAATAAGTCAAGGCGGATTATGCCCCCGCCGCCGCGGCCCCTGTAGCGTCCAAGCCCTCTCTGCTTACACTGAGTTTGCGGATGGGTGGCTCTGTTTGCAGAATGCCCACCCTCCAGTCCCCCCTCCCTCCGAATCGGAGAGGCCTAGCTGTGCTGTGCTAATTAGATTAATTCCGACGCCTGTAATGATTGCTCGCCATCTATTTTTAATGACTGGTGCATATCAAAGAATAGTAAAGCATGCTACCAGCAAAGCCCGCTCCCAGTCCCCCCAGTGTGTCAGGCACAGTTGGGGGCACTGGCTTAGTGCTTGAGTGTTAGCGTATTGTCATTGTGTGTGCGCCTCTGCGTGCATGAATACGTTCGTGTTACTGAGGGCTAAGAAGGAACATGTGTTCATCCCGGCCTGCGCCTCCCTCGCAAACACACCCTCCCACAAAGCAAACAAACCCTAAACAAATCAACAAATACATAAATTAACATCCATTCATGAAAATGACACATAATTCCAGCTGTTGTGCTTGTCTTTAGAGTGACGTATGTCTTTTAAAGCAACTGCTTTTTCCTCCGACTCCTCTCATCTTTTTATATTTCTTTCACTCCACTTCCTTTTTTTTTCTGTCCACTTTCTCTTGCAGAAAACAAAAGCAAACCGGCCTTTATAATATGTCGTCGAGCATTAAATCACGGTTTACACCTTGCCATCCCCGAGCAAGCGCATTCATTACCCCTCTTTATGCATTTGAGATGTTGCTCATCTTTAATAGATAGATCTAAGTCTCTCCCGTCTTTCTTCGCCCCTCTGTCTCTTGGCCTTGTAAAAGGGAGTATAAATATTTGAGAGGGAAGCGGTTCAAAAGTGGGGAAAAAGGGGGCGTTTAGCGTAACCCATTTGGAAACACAAATGTGAAATGAGAGACTGTGAAGAGTAAAGGAAGGATGAAAGAAAAGGCACAAGATCATGAGGCAAGAACCAGAAGTCATTCAGAACAAACTCCCTGTACACCCCCACCCCCCCAATTTTCATCTTCTGTTCCTCTCACAGACTGAATAAACATGTTCAACTCTCTCTCTCTTTCTCTCTCTCTCTCTCTCTCTCTCTCTCTTGCTCACACACACACGCACACACACACAGTAGATTTCCATAAAATATTAAAAGAGGTGTTTCCTGTAATTATAGCGCTGTTTGCCTCCGCCTCAAAGCCTGATCTGTAATTAAACAGGATTGCACACGCACATGCCAAGGTAGAGCAAGCCCCCCCCCCCCAAAAAAAAAAAAAAAATACATACACACAACACACACACATCGAGCACGGAGCAGACTCTTGAGTAGATTGATGTAATTTATACTCTCCTGTAACACATGCTCAAATTTGCGCTCACACACACACACACACACACACACACACACACACACACACACACACACACACACACACACACACACATGTGCACATTACTCAATGGACTCATTCATAAACAAGCGGTCATACGCATTGAGGCTTGAGCAAACACACACCTCCTCCGTCATCGCACACATTTTTATCTCACTCCCACAAGGAAAAAAAATCAGGAGTCTGGAAAATGCTATCTTTCCCAGACACCCCATTGTGATGTTATCTCCATAAGTATCCATATATTGATCCACCTCCCTCTTCCCCCCTTTTTAATTCTCTCTTCTTCCCACCCCTCACTCACCTAGCCCTTATCTAATCTGGCTTTGCCACTAATGGCAGCCATTCCCAGCCATGAACAAGTGCCATAATGTGCTCTGGTAAGACGTTATGATGTGAAATGACCCCACTGATTGGCTCGCATCCCCACTGACAAAAAAGAGGTGGCGGCAGTCACTTATTACTGTTAATGAGCTGTGGGATGGGCTCAAAGTGGCATGTCGCACGTGCACATTTGCACAAACGCATGCATGTGTTTTCATATGCACGCACTCGTGCTTTGCATAATTGTAGCGGCATTACTCCACCTGTCTGTGGCCCAACAAATTTTCTCTCGTTAGCGATGGGAGGCCCCACTGTGTGGGCGTGTGACGAGCTTTTAATGGCCGCAACTTGGCATTGTCGTGTCGCGTTTTCGATGACTGTTGCATCTGTTCCCTTTTTTTTTTTTTTGCATCTGCTGTACACACCTGGTGTGTCTGAAGTGAACAAAGCAAAGCGCAGGCGCTTATTGTAACAACAAGATACAAGATTGAGCTTTTTGAGTAAACAGCGTCAAAGCGACGAGCTCAGCGCGTTTGGGCCGTGAAACGGGAGCATTATACCAGGGGCGAAAATATGGTGACAGAGACACTTATGAGCAGCAAAAAATAAAATAAATAGTGCAAATAATTCCTTCTTTCCTATGTTAGCCACTGTGTGCGTTTCAAACTGGCAGCGCCTGCCGGGGCTAATCCATGGGACGCATCCAATCAGCCACAGTGCATGTGCGACACATGTTTTTTTATTCAATCTTCTTGTCTTTTCATCTTCCGCCACCACCAGAATGCTTCCTGCTATTTTCTTCCCAGCTCAGTACAAACGAATAACAGATGTTTAAAGGCTGGAACATGCGTTCCCCTTCTCCTCGTCCTGTGCTGTAACTAGTCTGTGACAACCTTTGCACTCTCACTCTCTCATCTTTCCCACTCTTTTTCTTTTTTTTTTTTTTTTTTCCCCGAAGCCTGCCCTTCCCTTGTCTGCTATGTGGGGACAAGGAGCTGCACCCATCTCCCACCCGATCCTTCTGAATATTTCTACGTCTGATTCTGATTCCTACGCTGTTTGCCTTTTTATAACTCGCGCTGGCGACCTGCATAACCCAAGTACACGGTGACGGTTCCTCTCAGGTGTCCCGGCTATGCAGAGACGTATTTGTGTAAATGGAAAACTGACATGAAATGTCATTTGTTCTCATGGAGTTCATAACAGGTAAAGCTACTGTAAGCAGAGCAAGGTTTTGCTCTTACACTGGTCTTACAATCAGTAATTGACATCTCGTTTTTAAGCATTTGCTTATTAATCAGATTCGCAAACCAATAAATCAATGGTGTTTTAATAGCGCATACATGGAAAAAATGCATTTATGTGCTGCTGTGGCTAGAATGGAGGATATAGTGGGGTGTCTGGGAAGAGTCAATATTTTCATATGTAAGCCTGTGAAATTAATGACCTAATATCTGCAATGAGAAAGCTTGTCTTAAAGGGATAATCCTCCCCCTGCTTCTTGGGAAGACAGGAGCAACAGAATCGATGACGGTTCAGGCGCTGGGAAATTATAACTGCACACACACTTACATACCGCACATTGACACGAAGAAAAACATATTCTGGACGATGTACAGGTGGAGTTTTACTCCCGTCTGCTGGAACGGACCGCTTCCGCAGAATGATGTTGTTTTACTCGATCACGGAAACTGACAGCCTTTAATTGTGAACCTAAATTCGCCATCGCTGACATTTGGAAGTTATTTAAATTAGCAATCAGCTGCTTAATTAAATCCAAAGGATAAATAAGAGGGGGGATTTTACACCCACCTTTCATGGTGAAAACACATGGTGATTTCTACTGTGCTGCAGTTCACCAACTGTAACGCTTTGAAGATGCTCGGACTGTGTAGCAGACCTTTTTTTTTTTTTTCTTCTTTAAAGAGCTCATTTATTATTATTTAGGTTGGTGCATGTGTATGTAACCCTGACCAAGCTTATTGATTACAGTACCAGGAAAGAAATGGCCCTTTTGCATTCACCACACACACATACACACACACACACACACACACATGCACACGCACATGCACACGCAGAATTAAAATGTCATCACTTAGCCGGAACCAAGGAGCCTCAATAAGATAGAGGAGACAGAGGAAAGGAGAAAAAGAGAGACCAAAATGGTACTTAACGCTTTCATTATACAAATGAATGAAAATCACATCAATGAATCAAGACACTGTACATCTGTCTGAAAATCAGTGAACAATTACAAGAGGAAGCTAATGAAGACTGGGGCTTTGTGCGGCAAGAGCTCAAAGCCGTCAAAAGGCTTTTGATTCCATTTGAAGGAAAGACATCTGAAAGCAGGCTGGTCCGATGCCAACCGACCTGCTTCGTCTGAGCTCTAACCTCCGTAGTAATTCGGGAACTGGGCCGATAGACGATTCAACGGCTTGCCCAAGAAAGAACATTTGTGCGCAAATATTCATTTTAATTTCACCCTCCTTTAATGAATTGTTTCAACAGTCTTTCAGCCTGGTGGCACTCTGACCCTGCACTCTTAAGGTATGAGCACGGGCGCAAAAAGCCTACTCCGTGTTTCAGCATCCGTAGGACCACGCGGTGGCTGAGGACAATTAGGAAGAATGGAGTGGTAGGGGGCATGTAGAGGACAATCATTAGACTGCACAGAAGGAGGAATGAGGAAAAGCTGCTGGGTGTTAGATGAAGTGAGTGGGAAGCTCAGCGGTCCCCGAGCATCTGGCAGCGCATCACGGGGTGCCACGGTCCCTGTCATTAATAGTGATGAAATCATTTAAGCCATCAGGACTAAACGAGCCAGTTAAGAGACACTCAGCGCTACACTTCTGTCTTGAGACAGAGACTCATTGCCTCCGTGCGCTGCTGGCATTGACAAAGTGAGAGAACAAATAGATGCGTGCATGCATGGTAGCCGATAGGGTGCAGAAAGTGTATTAACTATTACAGACTGGTGTGTTGTTTTTACGCAGCTGTGTTTATGATGAACCCAACTGCTGCAGATTGAAGCTGAAGGTATAGTTTCCAGCGCTTGTGTGGGGGGAAAAAAGAGTTTTAACTCTTGAAATTTTAGCTTAATTGTCTGAAGTTTGAGAGAAATTTTAAGGATTTCTTTCAAGTTTTTAAATGACCTGTCATTTGTTTAAGTGATTTACAGTTACAAGTTAATATTGTTGAAGCTGTAGTTAAACACTTAAAACAGTATAATCTTCAACAATTAGAGAATTTAGATACTACAGCCATTTAAATGTAGGAGCCACATTTAAAGTTTCCGCTGCTTTTTGGTGAAAATGTGTATTTTAGTTAAATAGAAGTTCAAATATGTTGAGATGAGGTCAACAGGCCTCAAAAGCATTAAGAGCTCAACATTAAACGAGGAGAAAAGCAAATGGTACACCAGGCTGGCTCAAACATTCGATGCAAAAAAAACAAAAACAGTTCAATTATCTATCCTGGCACTACCTGTGCGTTAAGCTCTTGGCTGTCTTACATGATTTGCAGCAGTGGAGGCGTCCCATGTGTTCGGTCACCTCAGTGAAAGGAATGTGAAGTTGGTAGAGTAAAGCAACAAACTTGTTTATTATTGGTGCGCCACAATTTACAAGAGATGTACCATCATTAGAGCTGCAGCGAGTGGAGAACCAAACCACTGGCTAAATCTGCCATGAAATACTAGACTGCTGCAATAAAACCTGAGCATCTGCACCAAACTGGAAACAGATGAACCCTGTCAAGGATACATTGTGCTCTCTTCCCCTGCTTGTTTCCTACAAGGCTGCGGGTCTTCTGTAGATGGGTGGTTAAGAAAAGTGTTTCTTTTTTTTACTTTTTTTCCCTTTTCTTTTATGCATAATTACGCATGCTCATGTACATGCACGCAGCACAGATGCAGATCACACGCGTGTGGTGATACGTGCACTGGCGTATGCTTGTTGGTCTTTGTGTGTATCGCGTTATGTGCTACACAAGTACTGAGGCCACAAAGGAAATCCATAGCCAACAACAGCACAGCTACTGGCAAGGAGCCATACCACCCCAGAGGCTTATGGGATAGGGTTTACAACCAGAGACGGATTGTAGGAGGGCGAAATCTGTAAGGGTCACCCTGTGCTACACTGCATATTGTGTCCAGTTATTCTTCAGATAACTGTCAATTGCCTCCCTAGGATTTCTCACCTTTCTCCGCGATACGTTTCCATCACGTGAAACTGGAGATAAAAAGCAGCTCTCGACCTATAGGCCACGCTGAACCTCGTTGTACAAATAAGGCTATTAATACCAAGTATTACACTGATGTAGTGCAGAGTTCCACAGATTTATAGACTGCATTAGGAGTCAGATGAGAACATTATGGTGCTCATTGTGAATTAGGGCATGGGCTCTGTGCCTTGTTTGCTCCTGGGGCGAGGTTCTGATATCCCCTTACTTCCTCACAGCTCTCACTCAGAGGGGACAAGTGTGCTTTTTCCATTTCAGTCCCAGACAACTTCTTTCCAGGATGTTGGCGCTTCGTTATATAACGATATTTGATCACTGCAAGGCCACGCTGGATGACTGGTTACACTATACAGATGTAGAATGGTGATTGGTTTATTAGCCTTATAAACATAACGACGTGCTGTGTTAGCCTTTTTGGCAACGTGAACTAAAGTGGATGTAAGACGCTGGGGTATACCTCTCTTTTATGCTCCTGGTGATGCATTTAGATGATGTGTTAAGTTTGCAGTAATTTACTTGACTCGGTGTTAAAGAGTTTGGGAATATGTTCTGGTGGCACAAGTGGAAAGTGGACGCAGAGCCCAGAAAGCGCCACGCTCATCACTACCACTGCCCTCGCCCTCGCCCCCTCTCCTTTGTCTTGTCATCCTTTTCCTCCTCTCTTCAGTGGGCATTTCCTCAGTGACGTCGCCGTTTATTGACAGAGCAGTACATTCTGGGCATATCTGGGGATTAAGTTGCAAATTTAAGCAATGGGAAAATCAATGGGTTCCTCTTTTAATTCATGAGAAAGGCTGTCACTATGAGAGAGAGAAAAAAAACAGTAGGGCAATGTGGCTGTTTAGATCACATTCATCTAGGGAGAAGCAGAAGAGGAGGAGGACAGCATCCTTTAAATCTCTCCATCAAGTGAAGGCAAGTCCGGTGGTTGGTGGCTCGTCAGAGATAAAACCGCTGAAAAAAACGTATAGATCTTCTGCTTTCACCTTTATCTGTGACTCAAAGCAGCTGCTTTTTAACAGACTGACAACACAACATTTTATTGGGAATTTGTAATTATTTGATTTATTAAAAAGCCTTTTTTTTATTGACAATTTTATTTTTAGAGCAGTAGTAGTATCTAACGTAAAGAATACTGCTTCAAACAGGTTTCTGCCTACACACGTTTGCCTTTTTTTTATTTTTTTTATTTCTTACATAAAGCTGTGGAGTCCTTTTGGCCTTTCTGTTTTCATCTTCAGAGGCGCCGAACACAAGCTCCTCTGTTTTTGTTACAGCAAAGGTTTAGCTTTACCAAGAAAGAAAAGAACAACCAGCAGTTTATAAGAAATGTAAAAGGTGTACCTGTCACCTAATTCCTGAACACTGGGGATCTAGTCGGGCAAGTATTCAGGAAAGTCATCGGATGCAGCGGGTTTTATGGCTCCTCTAAACCAGCCGTGTTCATCCCCAGGTTAGACCGTGTTACACTGCATCCTCTGCTGACTTAAGGGAATTTGATTTTTTAATGAACAGCTCAATATCCAATTCATTAAAGTGGCTGTTTTATTTGATGCACTTTCCATACTCCAGCTGAACCCGGGAGCAAGCCTTGCGGATGATGGCAGATGGAGTCCTGCTGAAGGATGTCCAGTTGGATGCACAACGTACAGCAAGTGTGTGCCTGTGTGCCGCTCTCGGAGAGACTCCGGGGCTCATGCTGATTGCGGCTCTTCTCTGCAGGGGCAGAGATCAGGAGTTTTACTCTGTTTGACTGCTGAACGACAAGAGCCGTAATTGGCCCCGTGCACACTCTCCCTCATCATTAGAGGCAAGCCAAGAGGCAAGCTTAACAATCAGTTTGGGGCGCACTGCCAGTGCTTTCTCTGGCTCTCTGAGTGTCCATCTGACAGTGAAAAAGCATAAAGAGGCACGTAAGGCTGTAGTGGCATATTGAAAATGTCGCCCATGGCTCCGCTTTGTAGGTCTATGAATCCTCTGCCAGTTTGTAATTAGCAAGCTTCTTATTTACCAGCTCATCTCCGAATCTGTACAGTAGATCATGCTCTCGCTGCACATCATAGTCTCTAGGACACTTGTAGCAACAAATACCTGAGGCAGCGTACACTCTGAGATGTAATACAAACAAGCGTTGCATGGCATAAAAAATAGGAAATCTAATATACAGCAGTTTGGAGGCCCCAAACAGAAAGAAAAAAAAAAGTATTGAGTGGAAAGGTGAAGTAACATAAAGCAGAGAACCTTTTTTAAATTTGAAAGGGTAAGTGCAGGAGGAGAAGAGACTCCCTAGCAGGGGCCTGAGGGGGGTGGTTGGGGATGTGTCAGGTGCCTGAGCTGCGCTCTGTGCCGGCCAGTGTTGTTGTTACACCGAGGGCAGAGCCACAAGTCCGAAAGTATTGATTTCTCGCCTTGTCAAGAGGCAGAGAACTGTCATGTGGAGAGCTCTGACCTTGGTACACACACTAAGACAACTATTCCCCGTGGCCCCCCACCGCACAGAGAGGAGAGAGGAGAGCAGCAAAAAACATATCAGCATCGGGCAGCAAACAACAACGAGCTACCCCGTATGCTGCACGGGGGGGGCAGGGTGGAGGAGGAAGGAGAAGAGAGAGGAGTTGAGCATGAGAGGAAGAAAAGAAAAAGAGGAAAGGAGGGAATAAAAGTTGAAACAGGAAGCAAGACAGAGAGGGGAGAGGAGCTAACAGTTAAAGCCAAGGCCAGTTCCCCCGAGTTGTCAGTGGGCAGCCTAGTGTCTGGTTATCACGCTGTTTGAAATGACAATGGCTTGACTTGTATTTTCCTCCTGAGACTCAACTCAGATCTATAAACCGGGAGAGGGGAGGGCTTAGAGTACTAGAGACAAGAAAAGGCTGGTCAGATAAAGAAACAGAACAAGGAGATGCTGGCAGAAGGAAAGCCTGACAAAAAAGAGGGAGAGAGAGAGGGAGCGTGCGTTCGGCTACTTCTCTTTCTCTATCGCTGCTGCGCTTGCAGCCTTTGAGATCCACACAGAGAGGCAGACAGGGTGGAGGGGAAATAAGGCATCAGCTCCAGTGAAATGTTTTTCATGTGGAAGCTCCACCAGGATTTGACAACAAGAAAGGGATTGCTGTCACCTGCAGCTACACGGCGGGGCTCATCCCGAGTCACTGCAGAGAGACGGTCGGAGAAAACACGAGCCTACAAAGAGCTCTGCCTCGGTTAGATCAGGGTGACAGACACTTAAGAGACCCGGCTTTAGTCACACATCTCTTGCCTCAGATCAGGGCGTTTTGCTAACAAGCTCAGCAGCAAGTTCCCTCTCTTATACACAGAGGCTTAAGAATAAAGGACACTTTTTCATGATGAAGAGTTCTGTATGGAGTTGTGAGGGAATCTATGCACAAAGTCTCTTTTTTAGTGATTCTGAAAGAAGTGAACTCCTAATTGAATTAGCTGGCTTATTAGTGTTTGACATTGTGAGCTTGGCTATAAGTAAGGAAGTGGGGACTTGGGGAGTGGATTTAAAGAGCAGAGTTGGTTTTGGGTCTAATTTTACACTCTCCTGGCACACATTATTCCCTTTGTAGATGCAGTTAGGCCCAGATATGGTGATGCTAATAATACACGTGCACAAGGTTTTAAAGTGACTTTCTCACGTAAACTGCCAAACCCGGGAAGCAACTCTTAAGCTCAGTGGCTGCAGCCTTGTCGGGCATCGCCAGTGCTGGAGATTCCTCATTTATGCGTGTGTATAATTAAAAAAAAAGATCACACTTTCATTAGGATAGTGTCATTAGGCAAAAGATGGAGATAGACTGAGTTATTGTTCCATTTGAATGTAAGAAATGTAACCTTCTTTATCGTCTTACAATCCTCTTATTTAAATTTGTCTTAAAGGGAAGAAAGAAAAAAAAAAAACAGATTAAGCACACCTTCAGCCATAATACTGTTTAGTAGCCTTGAGTCTGATTTTTGCCTGTTAGTCAGCCCTAATTTGGTCAAATCTAATTGCTAATTACGCTTGCTTTCATTATCTCAGAGTCTTAAATCCAAGGGCTTTAGCAGTATTAACTTTACTCTCTGAAAAAAGAATCTTTGATCAAAAATAACAACGTACACTCTCCACAAAACACACACACACACACACACACACACACACACACACTCACATGCATACGCAATCTTTTTCATCTGTCTTCCTAACTTTCTCTGTCTGCTGTCGATTTTTCACCTCTTGGCGCCCTGTGAGCGCCGTCTCTGAGAAGTACAACTCTTTGTCATTAAACAACGGTAACTGATCAGTAAAGTGTTAAAAGAATGACTGGGAAGGTTGTTGATAGTCATGAAACAACTTTGTGCCCTCTGCCGCACTTGTAATAGGGCTGCGACCATTTAAAAACACAAATAAATGAGGGTTTCTAAGAATAGGACTCACTGCCTGCTAACATGTTAACAGGCCTCCAGGATTAACTCGTTTGATAGGACTTTTAAACAGAATGAACGTGTGCCACTTGAGGTAATGAAAGATTGTGCTAAAAGAAGGTACTTTGCCCTCTTAGTCAGCTCTCTCTGGGAGTATCATACTGTTTGTGCCTTTGGTGGACTAGAACATGCCAGTGGGGCCTGTGGGCCCCTCTGCTTCCCTGCGTGGGTGCCAAAAGGGCCGAGAGCCAAGCAAATACCCTGACTGACATACGATAAACTTGGGGACAGGTGACCAAAGTGAAACCGGCCATTCTTGGAATTCCACGCGAGCTTCCAAATAGCAACATGCCAAGAGAGAATTTCACCTCTCATAAATCCAGCAGGGGGAAAAAAAAAAAAAAAAAAAGAGCAGGTCAACACCCTCGCTGGTGTCAACAGGTACGATGAAACACGGGAGCATTAAGGTTAGACATCTTGATGATGTGCTGTAATGTAACTCTTTTCCTCGGTGTGCCAAGCCAAGTGAGGCTCCACCGGACTCGTCTCGCTACCAAATTGGACATGTTGTTAAAAGTTGAGTTGGAGTAGAAAGGCCAGCGTGACTGTCATGTGGGGTTTTGCAAAGTCATGCTGAAGAAAAAAAATGTTTTTTTTGTTTTTTTTTTCTCCAAAAGATCAGGTCTGAATAATAACCAAAGAGGAAATAATTGATGAAACAGTCTAGAAGCATTTGATTTATAGAGATTTTGTCTATTTAAATAGGACATATTATTCTAAATTAAATCAATGTTTTGTGTTTGAATGCATAAATTCACTGTGTGAACTGACTACCAACTCAATAACTATAAAACAAATACATTTGAGTCATTTTCTGTCAATTTGGTGTTGGTGATATGAACACATTTTGCTCTTTTTGTTAGCTCTCATATCAAACCATATATTCTTTCTCATATTGCAGTGTAATTCTGCATGATTTCTTGGGTGTTATTTATGTCTAAATTATTAAAGAGGAGAGTCCAGCAGGGTTCGGTCACTCTCTTCTGAAACTGGCTGCTGAGAACACAGAGACAAATTCATGGTTGAAAAGGAAGCTGTTGTACTTTGACATATTTTGACAAAAGCGTGGTTTAGATATGTAACTTCAGACCTCAAAAGAGTCTTCTTTAAATTCAAAGATCCAGTCCGAAACACGAACCACTTTAAATAACCAGGAGAGTCAGAAACAATTTTGAAATTCTAGTCGTGGCGGTGCACATTGCAGTTTCATTCCTTCTCATTGTCTTTTGCTTCCATCCTTGTTTGTGTCAGGTTTTTTTTTTTTTTCTGACCTGCTCTTGTTTTCCTTCCATGTATTCCCCACTGCCCATGGAAATGCCTGGTTAAGTGCTGTTCTGACATTAGCTGAGCGTATAGTCACAGCATTTGGCCTGGGGACAAATGTTAGACAGGCTCTATAAATATGGATGCCACACTCCCCGTTGACTCCTTGATGAGCTTGCATGTGTCTGTGCGTGTTTGTGTCTGGGTGGCGTGCCGTTTGCTCTGTCACACCACGTCCCCACTGTTTGTTTACTCACTCTGACGGAGATACACTCGCTCGCTGATGGTTCTCACCACCTCCGCCTCGCAAGTGCCAAAAAGCTTGCCCCAGCTCTTCCCGTAAATAATGCATCTGTCAGTAACACGCCGCCAGCGGGCAGCGCAACCCCGAGTCATCTGGACTGTTTCGTAGGCCGGTGAATCTGTTTATCAGTTGTGGTATGCCTCCGCGAGTGTCAGAACCGGCCTTTGTCACATGCTGTCACACCCAGGAGGCTCAGTGCTATGTAAAAAATCCCGCCGGCCAAGCCAGGCGACCTCCTCGTGTGTCTGCCGCTGCCCCTGCGAGTGCCCCGTGGCTGCACTGCTGCCAGCACGTGCAGAACTGCGGGGAAGGTCCCCACGGAGAGGAAGTGGGCCATTAGTACAGTCCTTGCCCCGCCATTTTCTTCCACTTCAGTACATATTACAGAGGGCCGCCCTCGCCTAACTATCTAACGCATGCTAATTAGCCTAGCGACAGAGACCGTTTTTCCTGGCTCCGGGAGCATTTGTGCAACTACAGAGCGAAACTGGCAGAAACAGACATGGCCAGGGTCTGCTGCTCCATTAAACTTTGCTTTTTTTTTTTTTTTTTTTTTTGCACTTGAAGTAAATGTGTAATGCAAAACAGGAGCTCCCTGTTGTAGAGCAGCATGAAAAATATGACCGATGGGACAATTTACGAGTGAAAAGAGGGTCAGAGGTGAGTCACATCTAAGAAGTGGGAAGGTCAGTAACTTACTGATTCAAACAGGCATCCCATGTACCTGTAAATAAAGATATTTTACTCATGACTTGCCTTGCGTTTTAGATGAGTATGGCGTGCCGTCTGCTTTTTTTTTTTTTTTTTTTTTTTTTAAAACCAGCTCTCCTTTCCTGCAACGTCTTCATTTTCTGGAAGCAAGAACAACCACAGCCTTAATGAAGCTTAATGATGATAGTCATAACACAACAATAATCCAGTGGTCTGGAAAACTAATCAATGCGTCTTCTCTCCTTCCCCTAATGACCTGTGAAAACAAAGCAATAAAAAGGCGGCGTGTGTTTATTTTGGCCCGAGCAACAGGCTGATAGCACTGGTTGGTTGATTAGTGCAGAGCAAAGCCAAGATGGTCGCAAAGATTAAGACGCACACTAATCTGGTGTCACCAGACGAGGTGAAGGTACAAGTGTGTTCATTTTAGATACCTTTAGTTGAAGCGTGTTCATTGTACAACAGCGGGGTCTTTATCTGGGAACTAAGCGGACGACTATTTTGTTTTCAGCACGAACGCACTGGGATTTTTTTTCCTTGTCTTATTTCACTCCAGCCAGTGGCACAAGCTTGTCATCGCAGAAATGGAACGATAACCACATTTTGTTTCCCTCGTCCTCTGCGTGAGGTGGCTGACCAGCATTACTCTTTTTTTTTTTCTTCTTTTTTTTTTCTTTTTTAAATCATGCATCTTTGAGCTGATTCCTTCCAGACTCTGGCCCTTAGCTTAAGTCATTGTGGTGTGCCGTGTGCAATTTTGGGACACAAACCTGCACCCAACATGGTTCAAAAATCACAATTCCTCCGATTTATCTTTTCCCTTATTAGGAAGAAATCCAAAACCATAGGATCTTTTTTTTTTTGTTTTGTTTTTTTTTTTTAAAGCCATATTCAAAGCTTTTTTTTTTCTGGATGTTGGTTAAAGTAACTGCTTTTGCCAAGTTCAGTACTAATGGTGAAGGGAGAATTTGGAAAACGAAAATAAATTTAAAAAATCAGTTTAATTGACAGATTCATGCGTCTCATTCGAGATCTGATCAACTGCTGAATATTCTTTGTCACAATACGCTATACAAAATGATCTCACATCTTTATTTCCTGATGAATTAAATACTTGATTTACATGATTTGATGTGGAAACAATTTCTGCATGTGCTCCTCAAATACACAGAGGAAAGAACTACCTTAACCATGCCCTCCAGAGTCCATACCAAACACTCGTCATGCATTTTAGATTAGGACACATGGACTTCTTGAAATGCCCTAAATTAAAATTATTTACCAAGCTTTTCTTTTTTGTACTTTGTATTCCCCGGTCAGATCATGTAAATACCCTAACACACACACACACACACACACACACACACACACACACACACACACACACACACACACACACACACACACACACACACACACACACACTTCACATGTCAGCTTGGGAGATCACTGTCAGGTGGATTACATGATGGGGTGATGTGTCTTTTTCCCCCGCTTGCTGGAGAGCCTGGTGTCCTGATTAAAAATTTCAGCTCCACTGCCTTTCTAATTAATTAGCGAGGCCACTCAGAGGATCGCTGTGGACCAATTAGTCTCTAGCAAGCCGATGATGCCTATCGCTACTGCATCACCGTGCAGCTGTCGCTCCCTGCTCCGAGGACAGCCGGGGATGGACCCGGAGGTGTTCACACAGGTTCATACAGCAGCATTCATGCATGCGTAATACACCAGATGCACGGAGCGCCACAGTAATGATAGACATCGAAGAGGAAGAGGGAAGCGTGCACACACAGACATCCTTATAAAGATGTTTCGAGATTAAAGTCATCTATAATCAAATTAAAATGAATGCACACAATATGCCGGCTGAATGCAATTTTTTTAAAAGTTGAAATATGCCCATAATGTGTTCATTTTGAAATTTGGGATTTTTGCTTTTTTTTTAAAAACCCTTTTACTTAAAGCTAAAAAAAAAATGGCTACATGTCTTTAAAAGCTGTATCCATCAAGACAACAGCCACTCGAGGAAGCTGCGCCTCTTTCATCCCGCGTATCTTTATTTAAATTAAAATCAGATGAAGATGGATCTGTTTCTGGACTCTGACAAAGTCCTTATCCTGCATGCTGACCACAGGGCTGGGTGGGGAGATGTCTGCAGATCTTTCAGAGGGGGTGGCAGAGTTTGCTGACTTTGTGAGAACGGACTAGTTATAAGGCTCATTTCCACTTCAAAAAGGTCGTCTGAAGCATGGCATCAGCAGGCCTTCTCCTGCAGTCAGTAGCTGTACATGCGTGCACTTATACACATACGCGCGCAAACACCATCTGATTATCTCTCATTTACTCATACGCTAGACGTCTTTCCACTGCCTTCTTTCCTTAAAGTCTGTTTATCCGTACTTGAGGAAAATGCGCTGATACCGTTTTTCTTTTAGACTGAAAAACAGCCACAAGCTAAAAAAAAAAAAAAAAAAGAAAAATGTTTAACTTCAAAGCCTCCAGTGGTGGTGGGTACACACTAATGAACACATTACACATTTCACACACACAAACACACGTAGCTTTGGTTACTGAGTGGACTGTAGATTGGCATGCTCGAGGAATACAGCATTCGTGTGGGTGTCTTTCCACAGCGCGCAGACACACACGCTTACACGAGTCACTTCGCAAGCACTAAAGTCAGCACCGCTGTGGCTGATTAGTATGAGAAGAGGGGATGAATATTGGAGGAGGACTCTCAAGAAGCGCCCATGAAACATGGAGAGGATGTCAAAGCATTTTGTTCCCATCTCGTTCATTAGCCTAAGTCGGGCTGCTGGCCCCTCGCAGTTCATTCGCAATCACACAAATACGAAGACAAAAAAAAAAAAGGGCACACACATGTAAACACTGCTGGAAACAGTTGTAGTTATTAGATCGGCATGTCTGACATTTTGTCGACATAAGTAATTAATTTAGCCTTTCTATTAGGAAAGTCCAAAGAGCCCAATTAACATGGCTAATATTGCTGCATCGTGTAAAAACATCATTTTTTTTAATACAGAGGGAATATTCAAATGACTTGCCTTCATTATTCAAATGTATAAGCAAAGTCATCACTGGGGAAAGAGACAAGATGGGATTTACACTCATAGGAACGGGGAAATGATAATCAATCTTTTAGTTCTGCAAAGTAATCAAATAATAAAAAGCAGATTTTTGTCTGGCTTTCCTTGTTTGTGTCGCCTAAAACTGCATACTTTTGACATTGTTGTCTTTTAGGAGGTTCATTTTTTATGTCTTTTATCATATTTTCACTTTGTACTGTGTTGCAATGATCATTTTTTAATCATCAGTGATGCACGCTTCACAGATATATATATATATATATATATATATATATATATATATACATATATATATGCATCTGTGAAGCGTGCATCACTTTGGTATCTGACTGAAATGAGGCAGTGAGTCAAGGAGATAGACATAGTTATGCAGGATTTTCTTGTAGTACGCACACTGATACAGAAGTCGGGCCAAATCCTGCAGCTTTATTTGTAACGCCTTGACCACTCAGAATCAGGCAAATAATATTCTTCATTTAGGAAGTGTAAATGTAAAGGTCAACAGCAGGTTTGAGCGACATTGCATAGTTTATTTGAGGTTTTTTTTTTTTTCTTTTTCTTCTGATTGCTTTGTGGGTGCTATGTTTTCTGTTTTCACGTTTGTTCGGGTATTTGTTTTGTAGCGAACTCAGAGGGCCCCACCACTGCAGGGCCTGGGCTCTTGGCTCCACTCTCCCACTAGTATAGCTATAACAAAGTCAATATTACAAAGAGGTAACACATGTCGAGGTATGCTTCAGCCCTGCCTCGGTGCTGTGATCCTGTACTGGAGCGCGCACGCATACACACACACACACACACACACACACACACACATTCCTGCTATGGTCTTCTATGGTAGACTGCCTACCTCCAAGAAGAAAAATGTATCCTACTTTTTTCTTTTCTTTTCTTTGCAAATTTGCTCTCCGGTTGAAGCTGGTGTTGTAGCTGCTCCCACATGTGAAGTTGTTCATGTGTGTGACTGTGAGAGCGCGCGTGAAGGTCTCCAGTTGCGTGGTGCTGTGTGTGAGTGTAAAGTACTTGTTGGTTGTTTGTGTGTTCTTATAAATTTCGAGCGAATGCGTGCGTGCATGTGTGTGAGGGCCAGTTTGTTTTGTTTTTCCCTTACTTCAGCACATCTGAGAGAGCTTTTCTGGAACTCCTGAGCCTTGTCCAAACAAAGATGGCCGAATGTGAGGGATGGAGGGGAGGTGGATCAGGGCGTGCGTGCATGTGTGTGTGTGTGTGTGTGTGTGTGTGTCCATGTGTGTGTGTTTGGGATTTTTCAAGTAAGCTGGGACCAGAAGGGCCTTGCGAGAAAACCAAGAGGAGGGAGAGAAAACCGAGCCCCTGAGAAAGGCAGCTGGAAACACGGAGGCTTGTGGTCTTTCTCCTCCTCCTCCTCCAACCCCCATCTCCACCCCCACCACCCTCCCGTTTCTTACTCCCTGGTCCAGCTGCACTCAGATGTGTCTGTAACCCCCCCCCCCCCCTCAAATCACCCCTGCACTCTCGAGCTCAATGCCACTGCCAAG